>VBSM01003209.1:109257-179072 GCA_008086735.1 Cheirogaleus medius
AAAAAAAGACCCGTGGGATCTTTGCTGCCTGCTGACCCCACGGCACCGGGCAGCACACTTTAAACAAGATCAGCTGTCGATAAAGGCCAGTGGTGCCGATCAGGGAAATCCAAATGATGAGAAAGGAAAACCTACGAAAAAATAGATCTCATCATCACTAGTGATCACTAAGTTATGGTTCATGGCTCCATTATATAATTCATTTTATCTAATTTAATTTATATTTTGGATAATGACTGCTGCATTTGAAAATGATACATGCTTGTTATGAGGATTTAAGAAAAAGAGCAAAGCATAAAGAAGAAAAGTAAAAATATCACCCCAAATTTTACCACCTGCTGTTAAAATGTAGGTGATTATCAGGTAGCCATATATATCTGAAAAAGGGGGGAGGGAGAGACAGAGGAATATGAGCATTGTAGGGTTAAAAAAGTTGAGCTCACATTATACATACTACTACTAAAATTCAATTATTACGCTTAATCTTGTCTGAATATAGCAGAAGAAAAAGGAACTGGAGTGAAATGTTGCCTTCAGCCCGGCAGGGTTTAGACAAGGCTGGCTCAGGGTTGTCCTCACAGAAATCCTCCAAGTATTGGTGGGTGGCTCCGTGGTTTGACCAGATTGCATAGCTCTCTGGGGTCTGGGAGGGGACTGGGAGAAGGCGCCTTTGGGAGGCTCAGCTGGGCCAGCTCAACCCGGAGCCCAGGCAGCTGCAGCCTGAGCTCACCAGGTCCCAAGGCTGGACAGCGCCGGCACTCTGTCCTCAGCAAGCGGGCAGAGCCCTGGCTCCCCAAGCACGACTGTGGCAGGGCTTTCCTCCCCGTTCCTGTCTCACTCCCACCAGGACTTTGGGCAGGGCCTTAGAGCTTGCTTCCTTTTGAGTCCCTGGTCCCTCCAGCAGAGCAGGGCTGTGTGGCTGCCAGGGTACCAGTAGAGGCCGGTTCCCCAGGTCAGCCCTGGGCTCCCTCAGTTCAAGTGTCTGAGAGCCACCCGCAGGGGCCAGTGCAGACTCCCTTCTGTGCCTCCTGACATTGGTGTGCGGTCACTGAGCATGCACCACCTGAGCCAGGTGCCCTGCTAGGTGTCAGGCAGTAGGGAGGCGAGGATGAGTGGGGCAGCTCCTGTGCCTGAGGGCTGCACAGCATGGCAGTAGACAAATGGTCACAGGGCAGCGTGGGAGAGGTGCTCTCACAGAACAGTGTGCCCGGGCAGTGGGACCTCTGCCCTACATGGCAGCCACGAGCTGCAGGTGGCCACTGAGCCCTGGAAAGGTGGAGATGTGTTGTGGGCACAAACTGCATACCAGATTTCAAAGACTTTGTACAAACACATCTCATCCATAATAATTTTTATTTTGAATGCACGTTCATAGTACCATGGATAGGAATAGGTTAAATAAGTTATGCTATTAGAATATACTATTGAAATTCATTTCACATGTTTCTTTATGCTTTTTAAAAATGTGGCTTCTAGAAAATTTTAAGAGACGTGTTCACCTTGCATCTGTGGCTCACGTGATTCTATTGGGTGGAGCTGCTCAAGGTGACAGCGGGAGGCCCAGGGGGTGGTGGTTAGAGAGCATGGACAGGGACAGGTCTGGACTTCACTATGGGGGTTGCCTTTGAAGGGGGTGAGCTCTCTGCCTCTGGGCATCCAAACAGAAAGGATCTGTGCAGTGGTACGGAGCCCGGATCCCTGAGCTCCAAGGGTGCCTCCAACTCCAAGCCTAACCAGAGCTTGGCAGGGCCCCCGCTGCCCCTGTGAGCCTCAGGCAGGACCACATGCAGAAACACTGTTGGTGGATGGCCCAGAGGTCCTCCCCGCCCCAGGGCTCTGCCCGTGGGGGCCCTTCCGGTGGCCCTGCAGGCCTGTGCTCCGCCTCAACCTCAGCAGTTTGTGCTGGAGCATCTCTTTGGCTCTGGTGAGAGCTACTTCTGCAGGGACAGCCACGTGGGGGGTCACCCCCACCCCTTCCCAGGAGCTTCCATCTGCAGCCCCCACGGAGCGGGCTGTGGGGATAGTGAGGTAAAGGTGGGTGTCGTCCACATGGTAGGTCTGTGGTGGCTGGCAGCCACCACTGGTCACCTCCCCAACGACCAGGGCCCGGCCCAGCCTCCTCATGATGTAGGTAAACTCCTCTGCGGCGCCGGCCGTCCCGCTGCTGGTCAGAATGGCCATGCTCTTCTTAGAGCCATAGCGTTCACCTGGAAGACAGAAGGGCCTTCAGGATGGGGGCAAGTCAGGGCCCCAGCACCTGCATGCTCTATGCTGTCTGGACCGCAGTGTGGAGGGTTTGGGGTTTAGTTCTGTGTCCCTGTGTCCACATGCAAGCCACTGGACTTCTCTGAGCCTCGATGTCTGCATCTGTATAATGGGGACAGGAATGTTTGCCCTGTGATGAGCATTTTGAAGTGCTTGAGAACTCCCCCATGCATTTGTATGCTATTAGAATATGCTATTGAAATCCATTTCACCCGTTTCTTTATGCTTTTTTAAAATGTGGCTTCTAGAAAACTTAGTGAGGTGTGCGCCTTGCATCTGTGGCTCATGTGATTCTTTAAATCTAAAACTTAATTCTTTTACTGCCACGTGTTAGGAAAGGCTTGACTTTCTTGAGGAAGGAGCATGCTCTTTCTTCACGAGTAATGAGAACACCTGATCTGACCCAATGTTCTTTTCACTCTGGACCCTCAGAAAAGCCAACTTTGTGACTTAACAAGGACAACCCATCAGGATGCTGCTATCCAGTAGAAATGTAATGTGAGCTGGAATGCCAGCCACAGATGGCATTTTAAGTTTTCTAGTAGCCACATTAAACAAGCAGAAGCAGATAAAATTGATTTTAATAATGTTTTATTTAACCCAGATATCCAAGATATGTTCATTTCAAAATGTAATCAAATAAAATTATTGAGGTATTTTCTTTTCCTTTTTACCCATAATAAGTCTTCAAAATCGGGTGTGCATTTTATACCGACAGCACATCTCATTCTGGACAAGCCACATTCCAGGTGCTCGGTGGCCACCGGTGGCTTGTGGCCCCCATGTGGGACCTTATGATCTGCAGATCTGAGTCTAATTTTAAATCCTGGTCTTTGATGTCCACTTGAATTTAGAATTCACCTGGTTCTGATTTTTACTTACATTTTGAAATATTGCTGAATGTATGTCCGGGAAGCTACAGCAAAGTGCCTGGGTATTGCCCGGAGCACAGGCATGACAGCGGCGGGTGTTTTCTGGTCAGAGGCACACCCCCACTGGTCCCAGCCTTTCCTGTTGGACGGGCACATGGCTGCCCTGGTTCCGCACGCTGGCAGGGCCGCTAGAGTGCGGCCATCCCCCCGGGAAGGGGCTTTGAGAGTCGTGGGTCTGTGAAGCGCGGGGCCTGCCTCTGCGCCTCTGGCCGCTGCTCTGTGCCCAGGGCGGGGACCTGAAGCCCCATCAGCATCCCGAACTCTCTTCAGGAGAGCGTGTGGAGCTGCTGCTGAGAGTTTAGGGAAGATGAACATGGGAAATGCCCGTTGGGTTTGGTGACGGGCAGGGGGTCCTTCTAATTCTGCATTTGTCCTGTAGGCTGGTGGTTGTAGTGGTGGGATTGAGGGCATTTTGGTATTAGACAAACTGACATTCACTCTTTGGCTCTTTCACTTATTAGCTGAGTGGCCCCAGCCAAGATATTTGACCTAGCTGCCCCTCACTCTTTCCCCTTAGAAAATGGGCATGATGGCACCTGCTCTGCCGGGGTTCTAGGTCATGTGCATCAGGGGCAAGGATGAGGTTGGGGCTTTATATTCCAGCTGCTGTGACTTTTACCTAAACCCAAGCTGTCTTTCCCTGACTTCCCAGAAGCTTCTAGAATGAGAACAGGAGGGGGCAGCCTCCCCACGTACCTGCAACCTGGGTGTGCGTCCAGAGTTCGCTGACAGAGTCATTGGGCCGGCTGTAGATCTTGTCCAGCAGAACCGGAGGGCCTTCGTCAAAGAAGTAGGAGCACAAGGCAGGGATGGAGGATGTGGGGCCACCAATGTTGAACCTGAGGACGGGAAGTGGAGCCTGGTGAGGGGCTGAACTCACAGTCGGACCTCCATGCCCCTCTGGGAGGCCGGGGTCTTTGCCCTGGGAAGGGTTCGATTAGTAATTCTAGGCAGCTTCAGTCTAGCGCCTCTTCCTCCTCCTTTGGAAGTCCATGGGCCGGCATTTTCCAGAGCATGTCCCAGGGTACTAGTCTCTTGAGAATAAGACATTTGTGGTCAAATACGTTTAGCAAATACTGAATACCATACCCTCCCCCTCTGATCACATGTAAATATATGAAAGGCCCTGACAAGTCCTGTAGTTAGGAACTCTCTGTAAATTTCACTCAATTATTGACCATAAACTACTCCTTTGTACCCATCCTGCTTACAAGTAGGGCACATTTTGGGAAACCCTGTTCCCCCAGTTGCATTCTGTGACAATATTACAAACCCCACCAGAGATCTTAATCAGGTGTTCAGGCACCCTAACAGGGCACTTAGTGTGGTGAGTGCTCAGAGTTGTGGGACCACAATGAGAGTGAGGAAGTCCATCCCAGGCCATTGGATTTGTCCCAGTGTGTGACCTTGCTGGGCCCCTGTCTCCCCATTTGGGGCTGGTGCTATGTTAGGGGCCTCTTCCCTTTGATGGTCTAGGAGGGCCTGGCTGGGTTCAGGGCCCTTGACCTCAGCATCTGGACCTCCAAACAAACCTCGGGGACAGAAGGATTGTTTAGCAGGGTGCACTTGTAGCCTGGGGCCGTCTCCTCTCTAAATGTGGATGGCATAGGTCAGCAGAAAGAACTTAGCATGAGGCTCGGTTCTTGCATGCTCTATAGCGCATCAGAAGAATAAAATGCCACAGGGGCTTCAGACTCAGGCTGTGAGCACACAGCACTGGGGCCGTGGCTAGTGTTTTATCTTCCAGGGAGAAGAACCAGCCTCTGTGGGATCTAGAGCCACCGAGCGATGACTGAGAATGCTGTGAGTGTCGTCAGCCAGCGAACTGGGGCTGGACTCAGTGCTTCTGCTCTGCTACTCCCTGCTGGCTCTCTCAGACAGCAGGGGAGGGTGGGAAGTGTCCCATCCGAGAGGGGAGCCTGCCCCTTCTGTGCCCACGGAGGGTGCCAGGGGACGTCTACTGATGGACCCTGGATTCACGGGAGGCCTGGGCTGGCCACTGCCCGTCTATGACGGAAACTCACTGCAATGAGGCACGCTTTTACAGAAGCAGGGCAGGGGGCAGCTAGCTGAAGACACCCTTCTAACAATCATTTTGTGATGCAAAGAATTCTTTTGCCAACGGTAGTGGTTAAATTCCAATTCTCCCGGGACTCTGCCTTTACCATTCTCATGACCAGGGCTGTCATGGGTTAATTTTGTATGATGTGAGACATGACCACAGGTGGAGGGCCTGTTGTCTCGAGCACAACTGATCACCAGAATTGTCTGGGATGTCTGTCAGATATGCAGATGATCAGGCCTGCCACCTGGAGCTTCTGACTCAGTAGGGCTAGGGTGGGGCCCAGGACCAGTGTTTTTAATGTCCCCTTTCTCCACCCCCCACCGCAGTTGAAGACTATGACCAGGCAAGTTCGGGGTAATCTCAACCTGTAATGCACATTGGAATCATTAGAAGAGCTCAAAAACACTACTGTTCTGGGGTCCCACTGGCCGATTAAATCAGAACCCCTGGGCTAGTTGGCTTCCAGCTGAGGAGCTGGTCCCTCTCAAGTCCTCTGCTGGTCACAGGGTCCTTTTCTTCTCTGCTGTGTCCCATAGCCTTGACTGTCTGCTGGCTAGTGCTGCGGCCTGGCCAAGAAACACGGACCCCTGGCGCACTGACCTCATGTCGATAATCATGGCATCTGTGTGCACGATCTTCTTCCAAATGTGCTCCACCAGCAGCTCGGAAACCTGGGTGAGCAGCTCGCAGTCCCCAAACATGTCAAACCTCAAGTAGCCGATGTTGTCCTCAAGTACGTTAGTGTGGAAGGAAAACTTGATCAGGTCTTCAAAGGCTTCAGGGGAAGGGATCTATAAGAGTTAGAGGTCCTGCTCAGTGTTAGGAGAGCAGCCGGTTTCAGAGCCCAGGAAAGTGGGTGCCACGGGGCTTCCTTACATCGTGGGAAATATCAGGGGCATGGCTTGGGAACTAATGTTTTTGGAGGAGTCCATAGGTGCCAGGGGCTTTCCCAGTGGCACGTCTGGGAGGTTACCTGGGTGGTGGGCCTGGGCCGTGAACGCATTACGATCAATTGGCAGCCTCTTGCAGAGGATACACCTGTCTGCCAACCCCATGCCCTGGTGTCCAGAGTGCAAGGCCCAGGCATGGTCTCCTCTCTGAGTCCTCTGACCTCCCCAGACACTTCCCAAAATCCCTGAGCGCGACTTCCTCTCTTCCACTCTGGTGGGGAGGGAAGAGGTCAGTTGCCTTTACCAGGGGTCTGGCCCTGTGCTAAGCACTTTGTGGCCTTTGTCATCACCCTCACAGCCACCCTGCACAGGGGACACCATTATTCTCATCTTTTCTATGAGGAAACTGAAACACAGAGAGAGGGTAAGTTACTTGCCTGAGGTCACACAGCAGTAAGTGGTGGAGCTAGAATATGAATCTGAATCTGAATCTTACTCCAAACCGTGACCTTGGCTATGCTGGAAAGTAATGAGCCAGCACCGGCTACCCTGACGTGGCTGCACTTCCTTTCCCTCTGCACGGCTGCGGGAAGGCGGCAGCTCAGTGAGCCGGCCGAGGGCCAGGGGCCCGCATGGACAGGGACGCAGCCCCAGGCCCTGCTCTTCCCTTGGTCACAGCAGTTTGGCCACAGCCCACTCCCCTTTGCACCCTTCCAGGCCTCAGTTTCCCTTTGTGTAAAATGGGGGTGGCAGTTCTGTGGCAGAGGCTTTTGGTGCTCTCAGCCCCTCTGATTTCAGCTGTGCCTGTCCCCCCAGCACTCCTCTTTCCCCACGAGGACAATGAGAACCCCTGCTAACGCTTGCCTTCCTCCCAACTAAGACTGAAACGGCTTCTGTCCCAGGGGCTTCAAACTGGGTTGCTGTGAGGACTCATGATCTACTAGGGTGTTTAGGGCCCCTGGGCATGGAGAGTGGATGGAATAACTGGGTGAGAAAGAGGGGAGACTCGAAATGGGGAGCCATTGTCTAGCCTCTGCACATAGCCCTGGACATGTGGGCTCCTGGGACTGCACTGGGCCAAGAGTCCCATGAATCTCACCTGCATGGGCACAATTCCAGGAATTCGGTCCTTGGAATCCTCAGGGATATGGGCTGTCTTCAGGTGTGGGTCCCCGGACAGCATCTGCAGGTCAGCCCCCAGCATCTCAGCCAGGGCCGCTTCCGAGGTCACCCTGGAGTAGTGGCTCTGCAGACCACTCAGCTCCGCAGCCATCTTGGCCCCCAGCTCGGGGGAGGCATAGTTATCAGCTACCAGCTTCCCGGCCGTCTGTAGCACTGTCGTCACCTTGGCACGCAGGGCCACTATGTCCTGGGCTGTGGAAAGGGCCTCGCTCATGGGCACGGTAATGTCGGGCTCCACGCCAGCCAAGTCCCAGGCTTGGCCTGTGGTGGCACTCAGGGCCATCTGGGTGGGCATGGAGGCATATAGGGGGCTGCTGCCCACCTGGTAGATGCCCACAGAGAGAGCCCCTCCGGCCGTGGGCTCCCCGATGACCGTGGCCCGCTGCAGGTCCTGCATGGTGTGAGCAAAAGCTTCGGCTGCGGAGCCGCTGGTGTGGCTCATCAGGATGTAGAGGTCCTTGTGGGAGCCGTAGCGCTGGCCAGCAACCTGGGGCAGCGTCCACACGTCCGTGACCCTTGAGGAGGCCCGGTCAAAGACAGAGTAGAGGTGCTGGAGGGGCTCCGCCTCAAAGAAGTAGGAGCAGAGCAGTGGCACGGCCGTGGTATAGCTGCCGGGGTTGTAGCGCAGGTCGACGACCAGCGCCGCCGTGTCCACCAGCTTCTGCCACACCAGCCGCACCAGCTGCGGCCCAATGGCCTTCACCGTCTCCAGCTCGGCCATGGCATCAAAACGGAGGTAGCCCAGATGGCTGGGCAGCACCTCTGTCTTGAACAGGGCCTCAATGAGGTAGGAGAGCTCCTCCGGAGAGGGGACAGCAGGGGGTGGCGGGGGTGCCTCCTCCACCACCAGCTCGCCTGGGCTGTGGAACACCAGCAGGCGGTGGTCCCCAGACACCTCCTGCAGGTCAGCTGTGAGCTGGGAGGCCAGCGACTCCAAGTCCACTGCCGTGCGGTAGGCTCCCTGGGCCAGCTTGGCTCGCAGCAGGGTGCCCATCTGCCCGGCGACCTCCAGCCGTGCGTAGTGGGCCTCCAGCAGGTGCCCTGTGCCCTCCACCAAGGCCCCCAGGCTCCGGTGGAACTCCAGCACCTCCTGGGCTCTGTCCAGGGCCTCCTCGGCCAGCACGATGGCATCGGGCACCACGCCGCCGCCCAGCCAGGCCTCGCCGTGGTTGTCAAAGAAGGTGAGCACAGGCACAGTGAGCGCCAGGCCGCCCTCGGGCGTGTCCAGCAGCGGCACCGTGCGGGTGTGCAGCAGGTTGCCCGCGGTGATCTCGCCCACCAGCGTGGCCCAGCCCAGCGACTGCATGAGGAAAGCGAACTCCTCGGCGGCCGTGGCGGTGCGGTGGCTGGTGAGCAGGTACACCCCGCGGTGGGTGCTGTAGCGCGGGCCCAGCAGCTCGGTGTGGCTGAAGTGCTCCTGCGTGACGTTGGTGCGGCGGTCGTAGGTGGTGAAGAGGCGCACGGGGCCGGCCTCGGGGCCCTGGAAGTAGGAGAGCAGCAGGGGCAGGGCCGAGGATGGGCCCCCGGGGTTGTGGCGCAGGTCCATGATGAGGTGCTCCGTGTCCTGCAGGGGCTCCCACACCTGGCGCAGGATGTACGGGCCCAGCGCCCCCAGCACAGAGGCATCGGCAAAACCGTCAAAGCGCAGGTAGCCCACATTGCCCGGCAGCACTGACGCCTGGAACACGGAGTCCACAAGGGCCTGCCGGACAGCCTCGTCCTCGGGCACCTCTGGGGCCACCCCTGGGGGATCTTCGGCTCCAGCCTCGGGCCCAGGAAGGGTTTCTCTGGGCCTAACGGCCCGCACCAGGAGCCTGGGGTCCTCGGACACAGCCTGCAGGCCGGCGTTGAGCTTGGTGACCAGGTCCTCCTCGGAGACCACAGTGGAGAAGTCCATGCTGGCCAGGTGGTTCTGCAGGGCGGGCACGCGGTCCACCAGCGTGTAGTAGTCCTGCAGCGCCTCCTGCAGGCCGTGCACGACCCCCGGCAGGGCACGGCGCAGAGTGAGGATGGACAGGGCTTTCTCCAGGGCCTGCTCGGCCGGTGTCCCCACACAGGGCAGCACCCCGCTGCCCTCCCACGTCTGGCTGCCCCCACCCAGGGGCCCCAGGGACCTGGACACGGGCACGGTGAAGAAGAAGCTGGATTGGCCTATCCTCAGCTTCTGCAGGTTCAGGGCACCCCCCACTGTCCGCTCGCCCACCACGATAGCCCTGCGCATCTGCTTGAGGATGTAGGCGATGTCCTCGGCCACGCCCCTGGTATGGCCACTGGTGAGGACCACCACGTCCTTGTCGGCACTGTACCTCTCTCCTGGGACCTGGGGCAAGGTCCAGATCTCCGTGGTTGTGTTGGAGGGGCGGTCGTAGATGGTGTCCACGTGCAGGACCGTGTTCCCCGGGTGCAGGTAGGAGATGACGTAGGGAATGCCGGACACCTGGCCCCCCGTGCAGTGCCGCAGGTCCAGCACCAAGGCAGAGGTGCCCATGAGCTTCCTCCAGACGTGGGCCACCAGGAACTGCCCCAGCTTGCTCAGCACCTCCTCGCCTGGGATGTCATCCACCCGCAGGTAGCCCACGTTGCCCTCCAGAACTTCATAGCGGAGGCCCCTCTGCAGCCAGGCCAGCAGCTCTTCTTGTGTGAGGTTGCTGAGTGCCGGGGCCTGCCGGGCAGGCTCGAGGGTGCTAGGCTCGTAGGAGATGACCAGGCGGGGGTCGTTCAGGGAGCCCTGCACTCCGGCTGTCAGCACCTGGGCCAGCGCCTGAGGGTCTGAGATGGCCAGAATCTCACGGCTCTTGGTGGCTTGCTCGATGGCTTCCTGCATCCCCACCAGGTTCTCGGGGAAGCAGTAGTTGTCCAAGAGCACCTTGGCCATGTCCAGCACAAGGCTTGGCTGGAACAGGTGTGTGGGGCCAGCCAGGCCGCAGAGCAGTGTGGTTAGGAGCAGGACCCATGCTCTCATTGTGGAGTCCAGGGGAGGCCGGGCTCCTGCAGGGAAGCTCCCTCGGGGTGGGCAGGCCGCGCCCTGCTCTGCGCAGCCTTCCGCCTCGCCCTTCTAGGCTGACAGACAGAAGGTCTGGGGCTAAACTCCAGAGCTAGGGCAAGACTTCCAGCTCCAGTAAGCCTTTAATCCTGTCTAATTCAAGCACATCAGCCCAGAGACTGGGGAGACGTGGCTGGGGTGGTTTGACCCAGAAGGTATGTTGCGTGTCGTCTTGCGGCACCACCTCTGCATGTCACGACATGAATAACGGCCATTTATTCTGAGTTTCTGCCACATGCCAGACACTGTGCTTCCTGCTTTACAAGCTGACCGTTTTCACCAGAGCCTTGCAAAGCAGAGCTATTAACCTGCAAGCCAACAGCATGTCCCCACTGCGCTGGGTGACCGATGACTCTGGAATTAGGCAGACCTCTTGGAGACTCATGTCTGCCACTATTCTGTGGTCTTAGGGAAGGATCTTACTTATTGTGTAGATTAAATAAAAAAATATGTGCTAAGCATGTCCTAGTGGCCAGCAAGTAGGAAGCATTCTGTTACTGGTGAGTTCTTTGCATTCAATACTGTCTCTGTTTTATAGCAAAGAAGCAGGCCAGCAAGTCCAGCAGCTGGCTGAAGCCCATCATTTTAGGCAGGGCAGGTGGGAGGTGGCGAGGAGGGGCCCGTGGGCCACTGTCAGCTCAGATAGTACAGAGGTTGGGTCTGTGGCTGCCATCAGCCTTGGGGCTAGAGGTTATTTCCTATGCCCTCTTAATGCCTCCAGAGGACAGGGTAGTCCCCCCACAGCTTTCTAATGTCAGGAAATGTTATGTCTGGATCTCCATGTGGCGTGTGCAGTGGAGAGGTGCCCACCTTCCAGACCACATGGGGCCAGCGATTCCAGTGCACATGAAGTCAGCTCTGAGAGCTAGCCAGCATCATTCTCTTGGCTAAGAAAGACCCTCCTAGTTCAGGGCTCAGCGTGCAGCCTGCCGCTTGCAGGGAGAACCGAGTTGCAGGAGGACTTGGGTCTGTGGTCCTGGGATCCACACAGAATCCAGTCATTCCCCCTCTTGCATGGAGCACATGGCCCAGCACAAGGAGGCCTGCTGGACTCTCTGGCTCCCACTCCTGCCACTTCTCATGGAAGTGTTGGGGCCTGCTTGTGACTGACTTGCTGGAGATATCCAAGAATACCTGCTATGGAGTCAGAACCCAGAACCTCTACTTCGTCTCTGGATCCCTCTGGTCACACAGCCAGGGCAGGACACTAGGGCAGCTCAGGGGAGCAACACTTCCTGGGCTGAGCGGGCAGCAGGCAGGATCCCCTGTGCTCAGCAGGCAGCCAGGGAAGGTGGTCTTGGGGATGGGGGGCTTTCTCTGCATGGGTGAGAGCCACAATCCGCTCTCTGGAAATCGTTCTCTGAGCATGTTTACCAATTGGTTTATGAAGGTCAAAGAGGTCAATTAGCTAAAACAAACATACTTTTAGCTCATTAGGATTTGTGTAATGCCCAAGTGACATATGGTCACATCACTCCACCGTTTGCAGCCAATGGAAGTGAGCTTGGTTTACTGTAAGAACAAGGCGGGGTGGGATGCCGCAGACACCTCCCATGGCTGTATTCGCTGCATTTGCTCAGGCTGGGCCTTCGACTCTGCCTCCACCTGGGGAATCCCAATTCCAAGCATGCAGTCAAGTGGTCCTCGAGGAGCACTTGTTCATCATTGCTTGAGCCCAGACAAAGCCTCTGGACCAGGAAGGGCTGGGGGTGAAGCCCACCAGGAATCAGGCTCTCTTTGGCAGAAAGGATGCCATGGGTCCTTGTTAGGATGTATCTCGGGATGGGGTGGCTGCAGTTGTTGCTGGGCCTTGATTCACATGGACGGCCCCGAGCCTAAAGGAGGACCTGAGGAAAAGCTGAGGTCTATGGCAAGTCCCTGGGGTGTGGAGCTGGACACACCTGGAGGCAAAGGCAACACTCTTCCTGGGGCATAGCTCAAGCCAGGTGGGAGGGCACATTCTGTCCCCAGAGTTCTCCACACTCTCCAGGAGGGTCCTGGCTCCCAGACGAGGGGGGATATATAAGCAGGTGGTAGCGGCCTCCCTAGCCCATCCTGGAGGGTTTGTCCTGGGCAGGTCCCCAGAGTGGGAGCCGAGAGCGCCACATCTGCCCATCCAGCCCCTGATGGCTGTAGCCCCGGGGGGCTACAGAGATCCGTTGTGATCACAGGGGCTGAGTTTCGGAGTTGGTATGGAGTTGGAAGGCCCTGCATTCTCTCACTGACACAAGTGGCCCTGAGGGCAAAGCTGTCAAGGGTGCAGGTGTAAGAGCTACCCTGGAACCCTACCACTTTCTAAGGTAGGTGACATGAAACTTTGGTTAGGTGACATGAGACCTTGATTAGGTGACGTGACTGCTCTGAGCCTTGGCTTCCTCAAAAAGGGAAAATGGGACAAGGAGTATTGTCGGAGGCCTTGGTGTAGCAGTGTTTGAGGGCATGAAAGGAAGCTGAGGACGGAGGAGTTGGTGAGTGGCAGCTTGGCTCTGCCTGTGATTAGAACGTCCCCATAGTATTGGGGACAGGTGCCCCAAGAGGCAGGGCTGCCCTGGGGACCTGGGGTACCTAGTGTTTCCTAGGCCCCAAACCTTCCATGGGATTCTGTGTGTCTAGGGAGAAACGCCCAGGCCCAGGCTCCACCGCACACCTCTGCAGGCCCCAAGCACCAGGTTAAAAGGGGGACAGTCAAGTGCTGCCGGGATTGGTGCCCTAGGGAGCATGCGGAGCGCGGGCAGTGCAGGACAGCGCTGGACAGGGCCTGTTGCATTACAGATGTAGCCTTTGCAGTGGCCAAAGCCCTTATCTGTTTGTCTATTGTTTTATGTTAGTTTTCCCTTAATGTTCCGCTATGGAAATGTTCAAGTGATGCAGCAAATATCCATATGCTGTTGCTTAAAGATAAACTTTAGCACATGAAAATTTTAGAGGGCTCATTTGAGCAGACGGCAATTCACAAATCCATCTGGCTGCCCACCCTCACCCCCACCCGACCCCTGAAGTGGTGTGGGATGATTTGATTGGCTCAAGTTTGAGCCACTGCCTTATTTGGACTATCCTGGTGGAAAGTTCAAGGCCAAGTAAGTGATGCACAGCTGCCTGTGACTGGCCTGAACTTAAGTTTTGGTTTCTTTTAAATTAGCTGCTTATGGGAATGAGTCTCAGGTTTCAGTTTGCTCATGTAGGAAGCCAGGGTGTCAGAGCCACCTCAGTTGAATGGCCTCCTATTTAATTATTTGACTCTACTTGCCTGCCCCTTCCTCATCTCACCTCCGTCTCTCCAACCCTCTCTAACCTGCAAGCCAATGTATTGTTTGGATTCATTTCAAAGCAAGTTGAACCTTGTCTTATTTCATTTCAACGCTTTTTCTTTTCACTATTTTTTTTATCAGAAGAGTAAGACATACTCATTTTTACAGGAGTGTGTGAGCAATCCAAAAACTTTTCATATCCAGACTTCTTTAGTAACCAGTCATCACCTAGCATGCCTATCTCTCCTCACCTGTCTCTGTGCTCATTTCTGGAAGCGAACAGGTAGGAGAGACCTGTGCGCGCATCCATGGGCTCACCATCCATCTGCCTGTCCACCTATGCCGTCCCATCGCGGTGTCCACAGGAATCTGCGTTTTGTTTTATTCATTTAAATGTACAGCATAAACATCCTTTCCAGTTGAAGTATATTCATTAAATTGATCCTTTTAATGATTATATATAGGTTCAGGTTTAATAGAAAATCTAAAATCTGAAATGTTCCAAAATTCAAACTTTTTGAGTACTGACATGGCATCACAAGTGGAAAATTCTGCACATAGGTACTTAAAATAAACTTTGTCTCATGCACAAAATTATTTAAAATATTGTATAAAATACCTCTGGTCTATGTGTACAAAGTATAAATGAACCATAAATAAATTTTATGTTTATGTGTATACACATAGGTCCCATCCCCAAGATATCTCATCATGTAAGTGCAAGTATTCCAGAATCTGAACAAATCTGAAATCTGGGACACTTCTGGACCAAGGATTTCAGATAAGGGACACACAGCCTGTAATAGTTCTTGATGCTTGACCGATCTGTTGATTTACTGAGACACATTTTAAGTTGTCTCTGTTTTTGCTTCAATATTGTGTTTCAGCAATAGTGTGATAAACGTTCTTGAACACATGTTCTTTGGTTTGCGCCCCTCCCCCAACACATCTTCTTAAGGGCTGGTGCTTTTTGTCTCTGTGTGTATAAATACTCAAATGTGGGCTTGCTGAACCAAAGGGTATATACACTTGTTTGTTTTCTTTATTGTATTTTTTCCAGTAACTTTTAAATTATGTTATTAAATAATATAATAAATGTTACTTTTTTGTCTTTTTCACCACTTAAGTGATGTATAATCAACATGCAATTAACTACTCCTGTCTGAAGTATACAATTTGGTGAATTTTGACTTGTGCATACACCCATGAGACTATCACCACAATCTAGGTAACGTATATTGCTGTTGCCCCCAAATTTTTCTCCTGTCTCTGTGTTATCCAGTCCCCCCTCAATTCCCCTATCCAGGCAAACACTTGTCTGCTTTCTGCCATCACTATAAATTAGTTTTCAGCTTTAAAAATTTTATATAAATGGAATTATACCATGTGTACTATTCATCGTCTGTCTTTTACCCAACATAATGATTCTGAGACTCACACAAGTTTCTGTGTGTACCATTAGTTCCTCTGTTTTATTGCTGAGTAAGTTTCATTGCACGGATACACCATAGTTTGTTAACCACTCACCTGCTGATAGGCCTCCAGGTTGCTTCCAGTGTATGACTATTACAAATAAACTGATATGAAAATTTGAGTACAAATCTTTGTATGGACATACGTTTTTATTTCACTGGAGTAATACATAAAATAGGAATGTATGTTTAACATTTTAAGAAACTATTTAGCTGTTTTCCAAAATTTAAATTACTACCAGCAGCATATGAAACTTTCAATTCCTCCACATCATTGCCAGCAATTGTATTTTTAATTTTAGCCATTCCAATGGATATGTTGTGGTATCTCATTGTGATTTTAATTTGCATTTCTTTGATGACTAATGGTGTTGGCCATCTTTTTATGTGCTTATTGGCCATTTGTACATCTTCTGTGGTAAAATGTCTGTTCAAATCTTTTGCCTGCTTGTTGAGGCAGGGAGGGAGACAGTTGTTTGTCTTATTATTGACAAAGTAAGTTATTTTTATATTCTGAATATAAGTCTTTTGTCTGATATATGTGTGGCAAATATTTTCTCCCAGTCTGTGGCTTGTCTTTTCATGCTCTTAAGAGTGTCTTTTGAAGATTAGATTAAAAGATTTTCTTTTTGATGAATTCCAATTTATCAATTTTTTCCTTTATGATTCTTGCTTTTGGTGCCATAGCTAAGAAATCTTTGCCGATCCCAAAGTCACAAAGCTTTTCTTTAATGTTTTGTTTTAGAATTTCTATAGTATCAGGATTTATATAGAGGCCTATGATCTGTTTTGAATTAATTTTTGTGTATAGTGTGAGGTCAAGGGTCAAGGTTTATATTTTCCATGTGGATCTCTAGTTGATCCAGCACCAGTTGTTGAGAATACTTTCCTTGTTCCATCGAATTGCCTCAGCATCTTGATCAAAAAGAGATTGATCACATGTGTGGGTCTATTTTTATACTCTGTTCTACTTCATTCCTCCATTTGTCTGTCTTCTCACCAATATCATATTGTCTTACTTACTCTAGTTTATAATATGTCTTCAAATCTTGGAGTGTGAATCCTACAACTTTGTTATTCTTTATCAAAATTATTTTGGCTATTCTAGTTCCTTTGATTATCCACATAAATTTTAGATTCATATAATTGTTTTACATCAGATAATTGGGATTGAGTTGAATCTATACATCAGCTTGGGATAATGTGCATCTTGTGAACTAAAATGAAATCTTAAGCCCCCCAAGCCTCTTGGCCAAGGTGACATCCGCCTGCCAAGAAAACCCAAAAACCTTAAAGCTGAGTTGCTGGCCATGAGGAGAAGGGAGGTCAGACATGCCTAGTTATGCCCTGTCCCTTTTGGAGCTATTCTTTGTAACAATAAGATACAGAGTCTTTAACAAGCCTAAGGCCACGTAAGACAGAGGTTAAGCTATACCTGTCATCAATTGACTTAACAGACCACTTGAGCCTGGGTATATGGCTGGTATGTGTCCAGGGGCTTGTTTCTGATTAATGGACTTCCTTATCTTAACTTAAAACATTCCAAGCCTTTAGAGAGAGTTTCATTTCTTTAATCAATTATAAATCAAAGAATCTTTAAACCCACCTATAACCTGTAATCTCCTGCTTCAAGATGTCATGCCTTTTCAGGCCAAACCAATGTATACTTTTCATGTATTGACTTACGACTTTATGTGTAATTCCTGTCTCCTTGAAATGTATAAACCAAACTGTAACACAACCATGGGGAGACCACTTAAGGATTCTTGAGTGTGGTTCTCTGGGCCACAGTCACACATATTTGGCTCAGAATAAATCTCTTTTAATTATTTTATTTTTTTTTCCACTGACAATTGTAAAAATACTGCATTCCAAATCTATGAATACATAATATCTCTTTATTTACTTACATCTTCTTGGTATTTATCAGTGTTGTGTGATTTTACTATATATATCATGCAAATATTTTATTATATTTATACCTAAGTATTTCTTGTTATTTTTTGCTTTCTATTGCAAATGGTACCTTTTTCCTTTAAATTTCAATTTCCAGTTATTCATTTTATATTTATCTTATATCCTGAAATCTTATTAAACTCATTTATTAATTTTAATAATCGTAGTAGTCTTTTTTCAGAATCCTTGAAATTTTCTAAGGGGGTATTCATGTTGCATTTTTGTATTTGAAACCCATAGATTTTATTTCTTATTCTTGCTCAATTGCACTTGCTAGGATCTCAAGTGCCGTATTCCTGATCTTAGGGGGAAAACATTCAGTTTACCATTAAGTGTGATAGCTGTGGATTTTTTGGTAGATACTCTTTATCAGTTTATGAAAATTCTCTTCTATTTCTAGTATTTTGAGAGTTGTTTTAAAAAATCATGAATGCATGTTGAACACTGTCAAATGCATCTGTTGAAATGATAAGATTTTTCTTCTTTAGTTTGTTAATACGGTTAATTACACTGATTGATTTTCTAATTTTGAACCAGATTTGCATTTGTGGAGTAAATCTCACTTGTTCATGATGTGTTATCATTTTTATATGTTCCTGTATTTAATTTACTTGTGTCTTATTGAGGGCTTTTGCATGCTCAAGAAGGATATTCCTCTGCAGTTTTCTTTCTTTTTGTTTTGGTATCAAGGTAATACCAACCTCATAAAATGAATTGGAAAGCATTTTTTTTCTCTCCCTATTCCTTCCTTCCTCTTTCTATTTTATGAAAAAGTCTGTATAGAATCAATATTTTTTCAATTCTTTGAGGACCTGAGAAGTATTGCTCTAGGCATGAAAAGAGGGCTGCTTGTGCGTCTTCCTTATTCCTCCTAAACTGAGCATTTTTGCACTTTTGTGACACCAAAGGAAAACAATAACTGAGGTCCTGAAACATAGGTTATTCCAGCTGTTGATCATTCATATTAGGAAGTGTTCATAGCCCCACAGGTGACATCACTGGCCTGTTGTAAAGGCAGATGGAGCTGGAGCGACAGAGGGTATGTTGCCCCTCCGTCCCCAGAGCCTGGGGCCTTTGAACTGGGATCAGTTTTGAGGTGTGTCAGGGCTCAGAATAGTGACCAAGGTCTTAGCAGCAATGGGAATGTCACCCACACAGGTTCTCTGCAGGACAGAAGCCTCTCTGAAGCACAAGGTTGTCCTGTCCCTCCCCTGTCCCCTCACCCACGGAGATTTCTCCTAAACCACCTTCCTCCTGTTTTGTGGAGGAGGAAGCTGAAGCTCAGAGAGGTCTCAGAACTTGTACAAGGTCAGGGAGCTGAGGAGCCAGGGACCAGCTGAAGGGAGAGAGGACACTGTCATCCTCTGAGGATGCCGCTTTGGTTCCTGTCTGTGTTTTACCCCAGGTGCCGACTGTGGCAGGAGGTGGGGTAGGGAGAGAGGCGCCAATGGGGCCTGGGTGCCCTATTGCCGCAGCGATGCCATGTCTCTGAGAACTGCAGGGCACAGAGTTTGGAGGGGACAGAGGAGTGGGATCCAGCACCGACAGATGCAGGGGTGAGGCCTGAACCCAACAGACAGAGCACCCCCAATCCCTCCAGGAGTCCAGGTGATCTGGTGGGGAGACATAGGGGGGCTGGGAAGGGTTAGTGGGATACAGCCTGGGGCATTTGAGGCAGGTTGGGGGGATTTGGGAAGCAGGGGCCATGTGGG
The DNA here is from genome assembly GCA_008086735.1 of Cheirogaleus medius. Lineage (NCBI taxonomy): Eukaryota > Metazoa > Chordata > Mammalia > Primates > Cheirogaleidae > Cheirogaleus > Cheirogaleus medius. Next base: position 128,023 of record VBSM01003209.1, read on the forward strand.
AGGCCTGGGATCTGGGGGCAGGGCAGATTCCGGAGGGCCTGGGGTGTGGGCTGGCTCAGGTGCAGGGAGGAGGCTGGGACCACTCACCACGATGAGCCTCAACAATGTGAGGACTGGCTGCAGAGCAGGGCAGTGGGGTAGGGAGCAGGGGTGCAGAGGCTGGCCGGGCCGCAGGGGGTGACCCTTCTCACTGCCCTCTGCCCAAGACACCTGGTGTGCAGCTGAGCCCGGGAGGTGGGGATGAAGGTCTGGGAGCTTAGGACGATCTGAGACGAGCAAGCAATCCCAAGAGTCATCTTCCTCCCGAATGCCCTGTCGTGGCCCGATTACAGGACAGGGGATGAACACAGAAAGACACAGACAAAAACACACACAAACACGAAAGGCAAGACTGTAGCCCCGGAAAGAAACACACAGACACGAGAGACGGTACAAGACTGCAGCGCCGTAAGCACCTGTCATTTTATTTTTATACTGTTAAAGTTGGCGAGCGTCCCGCAGCTACTTTCCCAGCTACTTTCTGGTACGTGACTTCCCACGGGTCAACAGCACCTGTTCCTCTAGACATAGCACAAGAGATGCCCTTCAACGTCTGATACCATTTGCAGGATAACAGACAACCTTGGCTCCCTTGCGAAACCGTAGGTCCTTGGCAGTTTGCAACGCTTAAAGTGCCAGGCCCAAATTACAGACCGAAATATGCACGGGGAACAAGGCAGCCACGGGGGGTAGTTTCTATCCCCCAGTTCCTCTTTGCTGGCCCCCCTGCGGCTGTGCCTGTCTTAGGTTGTTCCTCCCTGAGGAATCTTACCCATCTCTGGCTAACCAGCCATCTTATGGGGCCGAGCAGCATTCATGGGAACAACATGTTTTTCTCGTGGCCTCCAGACCTCCATTCCTGTGGGGCTGGGCAGCTCTTGTTTACGTGCAAACATTCCCGGGGCTATTATTGTGCACCTGGACTTGTTTGCAAGACCACAGGCTCTTGGCTGTTTGCCCAGAGGAACAGTTCTTACACTGATCAACAAGTCACATCCTGCTAACTCTGGGAACAAGCAATGTGCTCCCATTCTGCTGACTTTGGGTCTCGGCCATTCTGACCCAGGGATGGTCCCCAACAGTGCCCTGTGCATCGGCACCCCCAGGAGCTTCTAGAAGCCCAGTGGGGGTGCTGAGGTAAGTATCTCAAAGGAGTGCCGCAGCCACAGTGCCATGTGCCAACAGGGCCAGGCACTGCCTGAGATGGCTGCTCTTCAGAAGCCTGGGCCTGCATGTGCCCAGCAGCCGTGCTGCAGGCAGGGCTTGGTCTACAGGGCGTCTGTTTCCTGATGGCGGGCCTGTCCCTGGACTCTAGAGTCTGAGGAGTGGGAGGAGAAGATTTAGAATCACAAAGGAAGACGTACGGGGGACTGCGACAGAATGGCTTTTGAAGACAGAATGGATTTGGAAAATACTCACCTCTTCCATCCATCTGTACCCTGTTGTAAAACTTTCTTGAAAAGTTTATTTTAATCTTTTTTTAAACAGCTTTATTGAGATGTAATTCACTCATTTAAAGTATATAATTTAGTGGTTTTTAGTGTATTCAATGAAATTTATAACCATCACCACAATCAACAATCACCTCAAAGAGAAACCCTGTAACCTTTGGCTATCACCTCTACTCAACACCCCGCACCTCTGTCTCCCAGCTCTAAGAAACTACTCATCTGCTTTCAATTTCTATAGATTTTCCTGTTCCTGAAATTTTTATATGAATAAATTCATATAATGTATGGTCTTCTCTCTCTCTTAGCTTGTTTCAAGGTTCATACATGTCATAGCATGTGTCAGAGCTTCATTCCTTTTTATGGCCAAATAATAATCCATTGTATGCATATACCACGTTTTGTCTATCCACTCATTAATTGGTGCATATTTGGCTATTATGAATAATTCCGCTACAAACATTGGTGTACAAATTTTTGTGTGAATATACCTTTTCTTTTCCCTTAGATACATGCCTAGGCTTGGGACTGACTGTTGGGTCATACTATAATGCTATATTTAACTTTTTGAGGAACTGCCCATTTTCCAAAGAGAGAGTACTATTTTACATTCCCACCAGCAATGTATGAGAATTCTTATTTCTCCACATCCTTGCCAACGCTTGTTATTATCTGACTTTTTGATCATAGCTATGTGTAGCAGTCAGGGGTCTCTAGAGGGACAGAACCAATAGGATACGTGTGTGTGTGTGTGTGTGTGTACACATAAAGGGAGTGTATTGGGGAGAATTGGCTCACACGATTGCAAAGGTGAAATCCCACAATGGGCTGTCTGCAAGCTGGGGAATGAGAAAAGCCAGTGGCATGGCTCAGTCCAAGTCCAAAAGCCTCAAAACCAGGGAAGCCAATAGCGCAGCCTCCAGTCTGTGACTGAAGGCCTGAGAGCCCCTGGGAGGCCTCCGGTGCAAATGCCAGAGTCCAAAGGTCAAGGAACCTGGAGTCTGATGTCCAAGGGCAGGAGGGAAAAAAGTGTCTTGCTCAGAGAGAGAGAGAGAGAGAGAGTGAGGAAACTCAGCAAGCTGAATACACCCTTCTCTTGCTTGCTTGTGCTAGTGTAGGCAGCCGATTGGGTGGTGCCCACCCACATTGAGAGCGGGTCTTCCTCTCCCAGTCCACTGAGTCACATGTCAGTCTCTTCTGGAAACAGCCTCGCAGACGAACCCAGAAACAATGCTTCACTAGGCATCCCTCAATCCAGTCAAGCTGACACCTAATGTTAACTATCGCACCATTCCAGTGGGTATGAAGTGGTATGTCATTATGGTGTTGATTTGCATTTCCCTGATGACTAATGATGTTGAACATGTTTTTGTGTGCCTATTGGGCATTTGCATATCTTCCTCAGAGAAATGTCTATTTAGATCCTTCCTTTGCCTATTTAAAAAATTGCATTATGTTTTTATTATTGAGTTGTAAGAGTTCTTTGTATATGGTAGATACAAGTCCCTTATCATATACAGGATTAGTGAATATTCTCTCTCTGTGAGTAATTTTTTACTTTCTTGATGATGTCATTTGAAGCACAAAAGTTTTTAATTTTGATGATGTCCAGTTTATCTAATTTTTCTTTCATTGCTTTTCCTTTTAGTGTCATATCTAAGAATCCTTTTCCAAAGCCAGGGTCATGAAGATTCATCCTTATGTTTTCTTCTAAGAGTTTTATAGTATTGGCTCTTATATTTAGGTCTTTGAGCCATTTCGAGTTAATTTTAGTATACTCTATAAGAGAGCAATTTTATTCTTTTGCATGCTGGAATCCAGTTGTCCCAGCATGTTCTCATTTAATCTTTACAATCCAGAGAGATCAGTGGTAGATTAGTCAGAGATTCTCTGGAGAAGCAGAATCATATGTATGTATATGAGAGAGAGAGAGAGATTTATTTTAAAGAATTGGCTCATGTGATTGTGGGACCTGGCAAATCTGAAATCTGTTGGGCAGGGCCTGGCAGATTGGAAATTCAGGTAAAAGTTGATTTTGTAGTCTTCAGGCAGAAGTCAGCAGAGCAGAACAGCTGGCTGGACACTCGGGTAGGGTTTCTATGTTGTGGCCTTGAAGCAGAATGGCTTCTTCCTCTAGAAACTGCTACTAAGTCCTTCTACTGATTGGATGATGGCCACCCACTTTACGGAGGATTATCTGCTTTGAGTAAAGTCTATTGATAATACATGCTAATCATATCCACAAAATACCTTCGTAGCCACATCTAGACTAGTGCTTGACCAAGCATCTTGGCATCATAGACTAGCCAAGTTGACATAAAATTGATAATCACAGGTAGTATTGTTCTCATTTTAAAGGAAAAGAAACTGAGGCTTGGAGACATTCTCTAAAAGTCTTCTCCAGGAGCACAGAGTCTAAACAGAAACTGGGTTACCGGCTGCTGGGCAGGGGCTGGGGAAAGGGACTGAGGACATGTTGGTCAAAGGGTACAAAGTTTCAGGATGCCAAAATTCTGGAGATCTGTGCAGCATGGTGACTGTAGTTAATACTACTGTATTGTATCCTTGAGAATTGCTAAGACAGCAGATCTTAAATGTTCTCACCACAGAAAAACAGAGGTGATGGATGTGTGAGTTAGCTTGAGTTAATCATTTCACAGTATATACATGTATCAAAACCTCATGCTGTACACCATAAATATATGTAATTTTTATCTGTCAATTATACATCAATAAAGCTGCAGGGTAAAGAAGAAATTTGAACTAGGAGCTAGCTTCTAAAGGCACTCAGATATCACACCCATACTCAGTCTCTCTTCCGAGAACAGTCCATCCAGGCTCAGAGAACACTTGAGCTCTCAGAACTCCAGGTTCCAGAAAAAAATACCATCTCACTGACTGCAAACACACATGCCGTGAATGACTGGAATTTCTCTCAAATACAAATTCCTCATCTCACTGCCCCTGAACTTTAAGCCACCACAGCAGTGTGGGGCCTGCTGACCAGATGTGTCCTCACCGAAGGTAAGTTTTTCATGACTTAATTTTTCTCCTTGCATTTCTTCCTGCCATTTCCCCCAAGTCTATATATGTTTAAACCCCAGTGATGAACGGACAGCAGGGTCTTCTCCCTGAGGACCCCGGGCTCTTGGCTGAGCTTCAGGAGGCCGAGGCCACCCCGCGGACAGGGCCGTGGCAGGTGCGTGGGCGTGGCACTTGCTGGCACACGTGACTGCCAAGGCAGGCGCAGGCAGAAAGGCTGGATGTACTGAAGAGTATGGGAGGAAAAATGAAGAGGGACAAAGGCAGGAAAGACAAGGAAAGGAATGAAGGTTTCAGGTGACACAGGATTAAATGCCTTTATATTTTCCCAAGCATTGCTCACGAAGAGAAGCAGGCAAGGACAGAAATGCACTTTTCTTAAGTACCTGGGAAGCATTGTGTATGTGGCACTTGTGGGTGATGAACTAGGGCATCTAGACCCAGTGAGCCTGTGTCCCTTAGCTGTGATGATGAGGCCGGTAAGTGGCCTGGCCAGGCTTTGAATCCAGGCCAGGCTAACGCCACCCCTATGCTCTGCCCAGCTCCCTGCTGCTCCCAGACTGACCTCTGCGATGGTTCCCTGAACTGCCCCTGGCTATGGGCGCCACATAAAACACCATCCAGATGAGGCACCCTAGTACCAATTACACAGGGGACAGCAGGCATAAACCAGGACCATCCCAGGCAAACCAGGAGGATGGTCATGGAGCCAGAGGAAGGGGTGGCTCAAGCACTGCCATCAGGAGCACTGTGCAGGGGAAGGAAGAAAGGAGGGCCGAGCACAGATGTGGAGCCCAGAAAGCCCTGAAGCATGGGGTGCCACGCAGGCTCCAGAGCGTGCTTCGATGTTCATAACTCGCTTTCCAGCCCTGCGGGCGCAGGAATGCCCTCCAGCTCCCGTGGGGAGCCCGCGCCTCAGCGTTATTAGGGATGCGAAAAATGTTTGCAGCTGTGGGACTTTGGAGCTGGTCTTGCTTCCCTTTGTGTCCCCTGCTGAGCATCAGAGGTGCCCAGTCCAGTTTGGCCTGGGCAGCCTGTGGCCTCTGTTAGGGCCTAGGGACCATAGGCGGCCAATGACCAGCCATTAGCTTCTGTATTATGCTTGCTTGCTTGGGAGAGTGGGAAATTTCCAGTTGACCCTTACCTGACTCCACACCTGCCATCTCGCCTCTGCTAGTGTGATTAAGTTTAGAAACTAAGGGGAAGGGCGGTGGTGCATGGCACAACTGCCCACAAGATATAGCCGCTAGTCCAGGGTCGAATGCCCTGGACCCCTGAGGCGCCTGACATGCTTCATGTACCTAGTGAAATGCACTCGGACTTAGATCACAGGATGCAGAATGTATTTCAACTAAGATTAATGTCCGTAATTACGCTACATCAGAGGCTTCCTCTCGGCTGAATCTCAGCTGCAGCTGGTGACTCCTACAAAACCCATCTCAAGGCTCCAACCCCCCCACCCCGATTGTGCTAAAACAAGATAGAAATGTAAGATTAATGATGCTTTCTCTCACTTTTGTAAAAGTGCTTGCTAATTAGATTTTTAGAGTGTGGTTTTTGCCTTTTAAAAGGGGCCGTTTTTCCCTTCTCATCGCTACTTTCTGTGCCTGTCACTCGGCAGGGCAGGGGTAGTCCTGGCCAGTAAATAAAGACTCACAATTAGGCAATTCGGTTTCTAAGGTGGTCTTTCCTCGCATTTTGGACCATAACAGCCTCCAAGAGTCATCTCAGGGCTCAGCGTCATTTTACGGAGTGCCGACGTCTCCACAGGCCCTTGGTGCTGAGAGTGTCGCCCTCTCCTGCCGAGGAGACTTGTCATGTGCGTTCAGAACACAGGAGAATGGAAGTTCCAGCTGATTTTGAGACTTTTCTTCCCCCGCTTCCCGCCTACTCAGTCTCCTGGGAGTGAGCAGGTAAGTGAGCAACCACAGGGGAAGGTGCCAGCACAGCATGGGACAAGGAGAAGGAGGCGGGCGCGCCATACACTGGGCCCAGGCCTTGGGCTCCACGCAGGGGCCCCAGAGACAAACCGCAGCCATAAGTGGGAGGACAAACACCAAGAAACACCCGCAGGTGGCATTATGGAGGCCACTGCTGCATCTGACGGCCTGGCGGACACACCCTCCCACGGGAAGGGAGGAGGATGGTCAGGATCGGCAGAGGGGCTGCCCAGAGCTGGGCCGTGCACAGGGAGTGCGGGCGCAGCAGCGGTTCCCAGCTGGAGGATCGCGCCTGTGCCTGCCTCCTCCCGCTGGTTTCCTCCGTCACAGAGACTGGGGCTTCGCCCGTTTGAACCTCTGTTGCAGCTGGAGTTGGCCAGTGGACCCTGGTCTAGGCGATGAGGTGAGCAGAAGCCCGCTAGGGACCTGGGGCTGAGCACACTTGGTGGCTCCTTGCTCTTTCCCTTCTTCCTGCTGGCATCGTGGGTGTGAGGCATGGTGCCAGGGCAACCATCTGTGGCCACAAGGACAGAAGCATGTGGGAAAGGCCAGAGCGTTGCTGAGGTGCTGAATCTTCTGTCGTCTAACTCTTGACCAGCGCTGGCTGCTGCCCACCTTCCCAGCCACACTGTGTGCGAGAGCTCTGCAGTGGGATCTGCTCTTCAGAGCTACCCCACGTTGAAGCCGGGCCAGGCCTTCGTGCCCCCATGCCAGTCATAGATGGAGGCAGTCCCTAGGGAGGGGACTGATCTGGCAATTTGCTCCTTGTAGGCAGCTGAGGGCAGTTCCTGGGGAGGATGCAGCTAGGGGGTGAGGACCCCTGTCCTGAAGGGGGATCTGGATGGGCACCTGGCACACGCCATGAAGCCACTGCCAGCTGTTTACGGTGACAAGCCATGCTGCAGTGCTCATCTCCGAACGTCTCTCTGTTTGCTCACGTGCAAGTGTGACTCTGCGGGGGACGTAAACAAAAGGAGTTTCTGGGTCTTCCAGCTCTGCTTGCTGCTGCTGAGTGGCCCTCCGGGGTGACTGAGCCATTTGCGGTTCCACCAGCCGCGCATGGTCGCGCCCATGCCCTGGTCACCAGTGCCAGTGTGCTGTGCTGCCACATGGCCTCTCTGTGCTGTCTAATGAATATGCATTATCATTATCCTGTCTGTGATTACCAAATAAGGCTGAGCACAAAAAATTTTTCTGGGAGAAATTCTGTCTTCTATATCCTACTTTGGCCCTGATTGTGAACCAGAGACCATCCTCGGGCCTCCTTCCCCTCTTCCTTCCTTTCTACGTCAGTTCGTCCAAGAAAGGGGTGTCTCCTCTGAGCCTTTTAGTAGTTTCAGAGGTTGCCTAAAGGTGGTCTTACTAACAACCTATCTAACATAGGAAAATAAACCATCAAACAGAAAGTAAGAGAAATAAACTCACAGCACATAATTGCCCCTTTGAATAAAAAACTCACAACACGACTACCCTTTGTTTAACTAAAACACCTGTGGCCTAACTCATTATCTCTAAGACTTCATTCTCTCAGTGTTGAAGAGCCCTAAGCGGATAGCGAGGGTGTGAGCTCCCCGCGCCAGCTCTCTGCCTCAGTCCCTACCAACAACCGGATTCTGAGGACTCAGGCAAGCCAGAAAGACCACCTGCAACAACTTCACTTCCGCTTCAGTTATCAGTCTGCTGAAGCAGAGGGGAAAAAAGACATTTTTATCCTTTAAACGGCAAGCAGTATTTTCTCAGCTGCCCAGCATTTTCACTCCTTCCTCTGTGCCGTGACCACTCTCTCCTCTCTCGCTTGCTCTCTTTTCTTTTTTCCTCAGGAAAATAAATAACCTTTGTACTTCTTTTTATCCTAAACCCTGTCTGATAATTCTTTCTCGCCCGCATACAAACTTCACACTCTGACACCTAATGCACCAGAAAGCCCTACTGATTTTATTTTTCTTCAGTTCGAGGCACATGCATGTGTGTGTGAGCCTATGTAGGTGTGCATACATGTGCACACATTCACATGTGCAGCATGCATGTGCAGACACATGCATGCACATGTGTGGCATGTGTTTGTGCACATGTGTGCACATGTGCAGTATCCATGTGTGCACACCTTTGTTGTTTATGTGCATGCACACTATGTGTGGGTATGTGGCGTGCACATGCATGCACACGTTTGTAGTGTGTGAGCATATGTGTGCATGATTGCATGTGTGGTGTTCATACATCCATGTGTGCACACATATCCAGCTATAGGTCTAGGATGAGTGTTGGTGAGAGGACTGTCACTCCTGGTCTGGCTCTGCTTGAATTCAAACCAGTGTCATTCAAAGCTTCACCAGAGGCTGGCCCCGAGGGGTGACCCAAACACACACTTTGTTATCTTTTTGTCTCCTGCTGCCAATCAGCTGTGTTCTCTGTTGACATCTGGAGAAAACTCAGACGGCCCTCTCATCCCATCCTGAATCAGGTCCAGGAAGAAAGAAGGGAACTAACCACAGTTCATTAAAATATTCTCCTATTGTTGGTCATTTTAGAGAGTTTCCTGTTTTTATATAGGAAAAGCAAAGCAATGTTCAGTGAACACCAAATTATATTAAACACTAAATTAAAATCAAATTTATTTTAAAATTAAATTAAATTAAAATTAATATATGAAATATTTGTATATCTAATTTATGCTTTTCAGGATAGAGACTCAGAGTCAGGATTCCTCTATCGAAGCGCATGAGCATCGGAAGTCTGTTTAACAGAACTTTCTCGTTGATCTGCTCTGCACTCCATGGGTCAGCAGCAGCAACAGCTGCCTGTTACTGAAGGCTCAGGGTGCACCAGGTGCGGGGCTAAACCTGCGTGCTCTCCAGTCTCCATACCTCCAGGCTCCAGTGAAGTGTCCTGCGGACTGCAGGGCAAGCCTGGGAGAGCGGAGGCATCCCACCCACGGTGGGGTCCGGCGCCTGTTCCTCTGCTCTCCCATCCACCCTTCTGGACCCGAGCACCGCCTGCCCTCCCTCCAGGCCCCAGCTCCTTTCCGCCCTCTCTGCTCTCTCCATCCTGCCTGCTCCCAATCTGTTCTTTCTGCAGGACGCAGCCCTTGCCCTGTGCAGTGGAAATCAACCAGCCTTTCTCAGCTCCTCCTAATTTCTTAGCTCCTCCATTCTCCACCTTAGCATATGGCAGCCCAGGCAGGGGGGCTCAAGGGCTCTTCCTCCCTGCAAAAGTGGGGCAGGAGGAAGGTAGTGGACATGTATGTGATTTTCGGTCACTTTGACACTGAAGCTGACTAACACAGACCTGAGTCCTAAGCCTCAGAGATGCCAGGCTGGGGGCCCATGAGCAAAGCCCTTTCCCAGGCCCTCCTGGAGGTGATGCCTTGGCACTTCTAGGCCTGTGTTTCTCCCCAAGTTGCATGTGTGCCTGTTGTTTCTGGGGCTGGCCCTGGTTTGGGCATTTAACTGATGAGGAATGCTTGCCCTGGCTTTCTGGACACAGCAGACCCCGCCTGCGTCCCTCCCTGGCAGAGAGTCACATGGGCAGGTGGTGCTGGCATAGGTCCTATGGACTGGGCAGGAGGCAGGGCACCCCTGGCCATGTGGGGAGACATAGGACTCATCTCAAATTTGTATTGGAAAGTGAGGGCCAAGGTCAGAGAGGATTGAGCAAATGGGCATCGTGCACACATCTGAGGTGGGCAGGCGGTGGGTGCTGGCGTAGACAGCAAGCCAAGGGTTTGCAAAGCGGGGAGGAGGACCAGGAAAGAGGCTCAGTGTGAGGGTGGGTGGTCTGGCCAGACCCTGGAGGCCGGGAGCTGCAGCTTGGCCCGGAGGCTGACGGCCCTGGTGGGTGCTGGGTGAGCTGTTCCCTTCCTGGATTTGGTGGCACTGACAGCCACACCCGGCCCTAGTGCTCTTGTGGAGTGGGGGCCAAAGCTAGGAGGAGATAGGGTTCTAGGATTTCATAAACCCATAATTGTTCAAAAATTGTTTTGAGGATCAATGCAGGGTTGTCAGGATTTTATTTTGCCAATTATGGACACTACAAAAAACCACAAACCTGTTACCTACCTTCCTATTAATTTATAAAAAGGGGGAGATATTTGAACACCCTCAAAACTGCACTTAGCTTTTATGAATATTGCCCTTATTTTCATCACTTTGAGGCAGAAGTGACCCATGTCTCCCATAGCCGAGGGCCCTCTGTGCCCTCCATGGAGAAGGCTCGTAGGCTCCAGGAGACGGTCACATCAGAACAGAAGGGTGCTGTGGGGGACAAACTGACTTTGGCCAAGGCTCCAGGGAAGCTGAGGCCACAGGTGTGCAGATTCCTGCCTGGAGCAGGTGCTCTTTCCCCAAACTCAGATTCTGTGATTTGAACATGAAAAGAAGGTCAGGAGGGTTTGTTCAGTCTAACCCAGCATAAGCCATCTGTGTCTGCTGCTGGCTTCAGGGGAGGCCTGCCTTGGGTCCACTCTCCTTAGTACTCTCGTTAGAGACGCGGCTCGCTCAGAGAAGGCCAGAGAAAGAGTGGCAGCATCTCTGATCCCTCCCTAAGAAGGAGCCACACGGCGGTAACAGGCCAGTCTTTCCGGGGTGAGCAGTTTCGTTGCCTTTGGCCACAGAGCGGAGAAGCCTCTGGGCTTCCGCAGTGTGTCTCTGGGACTCGGGAAACCAAGACACCGACCAGGCATTCAGAATCAGCTGTGTCATTGGCAGGGCCGAGTGCGGAATGAAAATGTGGGTCCCTGGTTAAAAAATTATTACACATTTCAAGACAGTGACAGCAGAGCATTGGCCTGTGCGGCTCCCGGGCTGCACACCCGAGACTGCATGCAAGCAACAGGCCAGCACCGCCCTACCAGCCTCTCCTGGAGTCTCTGCATTGTCACCGTTAAAGCCTGGGCCTGCTACAACAGTTTGGGGTGGAGCGTACCACAGAGGTGGGCTGGCCCCAGGCTCCTGGCTGCATGTCCTGAACCCGACCTGAGCCTCCTCATCCATAAAGGGGCGAACACCACCTCCCTGGGGGCCGCTGTGAGGGCCACCGGAGAGGATGGTATAGGAGCCTTCCGGATCCAAACAGCCCCGTGTCAGGTGCCCAGAGGCAGAGGCTCAGGGAAGGAAGCACAGAAGTCTAAGGATGTGTCCCGGCAGAGCTGGTCAGGTGACCTGGGAGCAGGAGCCATGCCTTGGCGCCCGCCCTGGAAAGGATCTCTCCTGAGGCCCCGGGGACGGGGAGCCCGACTCCGACCTGCGCTGGTCTGGCTCACGTGGGAATGAAGCCAGGCTGGACAAGAGAAGGCTGTAAGCACCCACCAGGAATCCCTCCCTCCGTCCATCCGGTGGAATGCTGAGAGAAGTCCAGCAACAACGCTTAGCGACCCTGTGGAGAGAACGTCCCCTTCTCAAGCGAGGCGTGCGCAGCAGCCACCTGGCTGACCAGAGAATCTTGATGAGCAGGGCGAGGAAGGCAGTGCCCACGGGAGTGGGGTCCAGGACAAGTAACGGCCCTGGAGGGCGGGGCCCAGGGAGGGTGTCCCCTGAGGGTGAGAACAGGCGTGGCCTCTGCGGGTGTTCGGCCGGGGCTGGCAGAGCGGCAGCGCAGTGAGACTGCCGCGGGCCGAGCGTCCAGCCTGGGCCCGGGAGGAGAGGACTGTGGGCCATCTGTGTTGCTCATGGAGAGTGGGGGCCTCCCTCCCCCGTCACAAGGCAGCGTAGAGGCTGCAGGGCAGTAACGGTGGTCGGGACTTGCAAACATCTGCACACAGCCGCGCCCCAGAAGCCCATGCAGGACCCTGTCCCCTCGCCGCAGTGTGCAGACACTGCCCACCGCCTGTGTCCGCCCAGCCCTGGGGCAGCTGCATGTCCCTCCCTCGCCTCCTTAGGGAAGGGCACAGCCCATCCCAGTGGGGCCTGGAAGGAGGGTGGGCAGCGGGAGGGCCTGCCTGGAGGGCTTTCAGTTGCAGGTCTCATATTCAGGACAAGCTGCGAATCCGACATTGGCTTTATTTCTAAGCAGAACGTTCATGCAGGCACAGAAACGCACCGCCAGGACTGCAAGAGGTCTGTCACCCAGATTCGAACAGCACTGCTCTGCCACGCTGCCTAGCGGGTACCAGAAATTCATATTTTCTATAATTCCAGTAATTAAAAAATAATGTCTCATTGTATTTTTGTGTTAAAGTTGTTCATTGGTTTCATGTAAACATTTAACACAAACCTTTTTTTTTAAAATATATGGGAGCTTCAGCCAGTGGGAACGGCCTGCTTCCTCTAAGCTTCCTCTGGGCCCCGCTCTGGCCAGGGGTCAGAAGGCCACGGGGCAGAATCTTTGCCCCTCTCAGACTTCTCACACTGCCACCGTGCGTGGCCAGGAAGAGCAGAGGACACGGGGAAGCACAGAGGAGATGGGAGCTGGCCCCCACTGGGGCCGGCGGGGGCAGGGCTGGTCCCAGGGCCCAGGCCCAGGGTGGGCCCGGGACGCACACTGCTCAAGAGAGCGGCAGCGCAGGCAAGGCTGGTGGCTGCGTGAGGAGTTCTTCAGAGCCTGGGGAGCCTCATGTGGGAGGCTGACGTCTTATCACTTGAGCACATGTCACCAAGGAGTAAAAACAGGAACATTTCAAATACCAAAGCAAGAGCACATTTAGTTCCAACCAGTTCAAATCCAGGTCCTGTCCCCTGTGGGTCCTTGTGCGGGGACACCACGGTGCCTTGTGCTGCCGAGCTGGGTAAGGAGCTGCAGAGGTGCTGCCGTGGCTGCCCCGCGCTCGGGCAAATCGCGTGTACAGACAGCAGGTGGCCCTGTGAGAACTGCCGGCTGTACGAGTGGGTCACAGCAGCTCTGGCCACAGTGTGGGACGTGGCCCAGAGGACTGCTGCTCTCCACCCTGCAGTTGCTTTTGGGGTTGTTTTTCAGTGACTTGGGGGTGATATTAAAAAGCATTTGGCCACTGAATGAGCATAGGCAACGAGTAGTCAGACCACGCCCTGGACGTGACCACAGCCCAGTCACACTGGTGTGGACGACCAGGGCTCAGCACAGCCTGGCCTCAGCGCGCCCGGGCTCCCGATGCCTCCCTGCTTTTTGGCTACAGGGGGATCTGCTAAACTACAGTGGGGCATTTGGGAAGGTCTCGGGCTTTGGTCTCCTGCAGACATGGGCTGGAACCATGCCATTGACTGGCACTGCTTGGCCTGCCTGCGTTTTGGTTTCTGCCTCTGTAACTTGGAGGCCACGGCACCCATCTTACTGGGTCAGGCAAGTGCATGGTGGCTACAGAGTGCGTGGCCTGCTTCTCTCCCCTACTCCCTGAGGCTACTGGACTCAGCCAGTCCTCCACGACCCCTTAACTCCCATACACCTGCGCCCCTCACCCACTGTCCACACTCCTCTGACTCACTTGTCAGTGTTCTGCGGACTCTGCATTAGTTCCCCTCCTGTCTCCTTTTCATCACCTCCCCTTCCACCCCAACAACACTTCCAGGCTTTCCTGGAAACCCCCACTCCCTGGCCATCGCTTTCCCAGCAGTTCAGCCCAGGGACATTGCTCGGGCCGGGCAGGTGCTACCTGCACCCCCCAGGCTGCACTTCCTCCCCCAGGCTGGCATGCAGATCGACTCAGTCTTTGTGGTGCCCAGGGGGACGAAGGACTTCTCGGGACCCCCTTCTGCCTGCCTCCCCTGCCCCGCCGGCAGGTACTACCTGCACCCACACTCTGCCACGCTCATGCCCTCATAGTGGTACTTGAGGGTGGGCACCCCCATGTCATCCTTGTAGAGTATGGAGATGGGGCTCAGTTTGGTGGGCACGCAGCAGGCCTTGCCCACCTTCGTGGGGAACTTGAGATGCACAAGGGTCTGCACGATGGCATGTTTCGTTGGTGTCACATCATCAGCCAGAGGGAAGAAGCAGCCACCTTTACACTCATAGGCGTCATACTCCTTGGGTGCAATGATCCAGCTGTCCCAGCCAATGTCCTCGAAGTTCACTCGCAGGGAGGTCTTCTGACAATGGCTGCCAGCGCTGGTGCTCCTCTTCCGTCTGGCTAATGAAGACCCTGCCGCCATGTGGCCGTCCACGTCCTCCCCGCTCTCCCCTGCCTCCGAGGGGCTGTCCTTGGACAGTTTCTTGAGCACACTCTCCTGCTCGTGGCTGATCATCTCCCTAAGCTCCAGCCTGGTCTCCCTGGTCCCGTTGCTGCGGTCATTGGAGAAGACGACGAAGAAGGGCAAGTTTTTGGACCCTGGGGGGACGCTGATGTCCAGCTTGTCACAGCCCTTCCTGTGGCTCTCCACTGTCACCTCCAGCTTGTTTTTGCTCTTGCTGGAGTCAGCCCGGACCCATCTCTTCACAGCACTGGACATTTCCAAGGTCTCCCAGCCCTGGTCCAGAATGTCCTGGGAGACCAGGAGGGTCTTGGTCCCCACAGCACTGTCCCGGGCATCTGCTCCATCCAGAACGTCATAAATGGCCATGTTTCCTTTCAGCACATGAGAGGAGTCCACATGATTTTGACAGGAGATGTAGAGTCGGAGCTCGGCCCTGGTGATTTGCTCGTGTCTGGGAATGGAGATGTTGAAAAGCAGGATGTGCCTCTGGAAGGGGAAGTCTCCTGTGGTGGCTATGGAGATGGCATCTGGAAGGCAAACACATGGATGGGCATCTGCCTTTTCATGACACCACAGTTCATGGTTTGGATGAAAGGGCATCTAGGATGACACTTCTGTCTCTATTATCTCTTTTTTGTCCACTTAAGCCTTTTGAACAGTACATCTAGGATCTTCTAAAGAGAAGCAGAGGCAGAAGATGCCTCCAATTGAGGTTGACAGTTCTGACTATTTATTGAGTGTTTACTACGTGTCAGGAGTTACACTATGAGCTTTGCAAAATATATTTCATTGTAGTCCTCACATTCATCCCAGGAGGATCTAATTATCATGCCACTTTTATGGATATGGAGACCGGGATTCAGGGCATTTAAATGCCACGGTGCACGCAGCTAGGAAGTGCCCTCACATAAAGGAAGCATCGGAATGCACTGTCAGCCTGAGAGTGGAGATCCTATGTGAATTCAAAGGAAAGATCCTGGGAGGGGACCACGAAGGTCTGATATTAAGACAATGTTAAAAATTTCAGAACAGTGCTGAAATCATTTAGAATCGTAACTCCCAAGCAAAGTGAAAGTGGATTTTTTTTTCCTGGAGAAAAAATACATTGGCTTCACTTGCTTTGTCATGTCAAGAAAAATGGGGCTTGCCTGTTAGCCACCTAAGTGTCTCAATTTCCCTCTTCTCCTGGGCTGACACTTGGCCATCGGCATGTTTGTACTATACCGTGACTGGCATTTTTTGAGCTCGTACTATGTGCCAGCAGGAATGGAGACTCTGTGCTGCCCTGAAACCTGGCCAGCAGGTTTTGATGTCTGGCAGACTGAAACACAATTATTCCCTAGAGTTGGGAGAATGAAGTACCAGTCCTGACTCTGTGCCTCACTAGGCCTGTTACCTTGGAAAGTCCTGAGTGTCACTGTGCCTCAGTTTCCTCATGTATTAAATGGTGTTTATCCTACCTCCCTCCCAGAATTGGAGGGAGGCTTGGACAAGGTGGCACAGGGAACTTAACCGGACACAGTCTCCAGCTTATAACAGATAATCGATATTTCTATGTCCCACTCTGCAGACCCTCCTCCCAACCTGGGCACGCCCCCTGCATACAACAAAGCATGTGACTGCTCAGCTCTGTGTTCCCCTCACCCCGCATGGGTGCACCCTCCCAGCTCCTGCAGGACGAGCTGAGCTGCCCTGGCGCGTCTGAGCAGTATGCACCATGCCTTTGTGACCTGATGTGTTCTCACTGTGGCATGCTTTAAAAATGGCTGCAGGGCCACAGTCAGACATCTAGAAAACAAGCACCGGCATCCTCCCTCCCTGAGCCGCCCTCGGACCATCTGGGAAGGGAAGCAGAACTGGCAGCCACAGGAACCCCGGGATGGGCTCAGTTTCCGAGGACGTGTGCACCGCTCTGGGCGTGTGTGTGCGTGTGTTCACAGGCCTGTGGGACTTGGTAATTTAGGCTCTGGCGAAAGAAGCCCAGGATTCTCCTAAGGTGGAGGTCACACAGATGTGCCCTATGGGCCCAGTGACTTGCAGATTGCATTTTTTAAGAAAATGAAGCCAGGGTTTTAAAAATCAGGTAAATTCACATAAAATCAAGACTTTTCTTCTTCCTTTGGACTATTAGAAAATTCAGCACAGTCCTTTAGAGGGACACACGCTGTGCAGGCCAGGCAGGTCTGGCCTGGCCGTGGCCCTGAGCAGGGACCCTTAGGCGTTTGCAGGTCTCAGGCCCAGGAGGGGAGAGGCCCTGTGCCCTGACGGTTCCAGGGAGGCGCAGCAGCAGGAAAGGCGGCGCCACGCAGACAGGTGGCCGGCGGGAGCCCTGCCGCTGGACATTTAACCGGTGCCCTAGGAAGCTGCGAGCTCCATGTCACTGTTCAGAGACTCATCTCACCTGCGTCATGTGAAGTTGAATGAGTTGGTGGGCACAGGCCCTGTTCTCTTCTAGTTCTCTTAAATCAGGGACTTTTCTATATTAAAAAATATTTAGGTTCTCCTGCAATGCTTTGCTATCAAAATATTTTACTGATTTTTAAAAATGTTTTCGTAAGAGAGAAACAGACATTCTTTCAAAGTTTAAAAATATGCCAGTTGGGAGCTAAATAAGTTGTCTAAGTAGGAAGGGGTCAGAAAGGGCAGGGGCAAGGAGGGAAAGACAGACAAGTGGAGAGGAGGGCAGGGGGAAGGAGTGGAAGAAGGGGCGCTGTCCCCCTGCGCCCTCCTGCATCAGAGTTGGCATGCGGCCAGGGAAGGAGCGCCCTGCAGAGCAGGCTGCCATGTAGAGCTCTCAGTGATGCTGGAATGTTCTATGACCAGCACTGCCCTATGGGGAAGCCATTAGCCACACATGATGGTTGCACACTTGAAGCGGTGGAAATAAAGAACTATGTTTTAATTTTATTTCACTGTAATTAACTTATATGGTGACTTGAAGAGTGTCCTGTGGCCGTGGCTACCACATGGGCAGTGCAGCTGCGGCCCTGTGAGTCCCACCCCAGGGCACCCCGTGCACACGGACTCTACCTTCCACGCTGAAGCTCCGCACGACGTTGGACGCTGGGGTGGTCGACTTGTCAGTGGTGTACCTGTTGTACAGGTCGATCATGTACTGCGGCGGCTCCACTCTGGTTTTGTCCTGGGAGGGGACCCCGCTCAGGTTGAGGCTGCGCAAGAAATCCACCTTCATGTTCTCCAGGAACATCTTCAGGTCGAAGGTGTGCTCTGACGGCTCCCCTCCGGGTCCCCCCAGCAGGCCCGTCCCCCCGGCAGACGCCTGCCCCCAGCTCTGCAGTGGCTTCCCCTGCAGGGAGCAGGCCAGCAGGGCCAGCACGGGCAGAGCCGCCCACAGCACCCTGGGGCACATCTTGGGCTGCCGCTCTCAGCCCGGAGAGGGGAGAGGAGACCGCGGGCGGCCTCGACGTGTTAGCGGGCACGGGGAGGAGCGCGGGAGGAGGGCGCCTGCATCGCCCTGCTGTCCGCCCTGCAGGAAGCCCTCGCCGGCTCGCTCCTGCTCGTCTCCCGCACTGGACTGTCCTCCACTTGTTCTTATCTGGCCCTCGATGCAGCGCTATGACCTCTTATCAGAGGAAGCTCTCTGTTAATGAAGGCTCTGTAAACATCTGACAAACACGCAGGGCTTGTGGGAAGGACACGGCCTACTGTAAGGAATCCACATTTCTCCGGGGGTCATCGCCCCTAATTAGGATCCGTTCTAATTTCCTGCCAGCGCTGGTCAGAAGAATCTCCAGGGTGGGTGACAGAGGCTCCATCTCCTGGGCCACGGGAACAAAGAATCCAGGAAATCAGACCAGAAAGTCCTCCAAATATAGCAGCAGCAATGCGGAACCCCCAGGAGGCCCCCGCAAATTGTGGGGCCGGGGATGGACGTGGAGTGGGCACCACCCTGGGGTTCACGAGAGGCCTGCTCCTTGGGGAACTGGAACATGCCAGTGTGGTTCTTAGGCTCCACCTAAGGGTGTGCACCCAGCATCCTCACTGACTTCCCGCGTGTGTGATCTGGAGCAAGTCAGCTCAGCTCTTTGACCCTCCCGTTCAGAAGAGAGGTATGAGGAGTTCGGAGAATGGTGTACTGGAACGGAACATCATGGAGGTTCCCCAGCCAGCTGGGTGGCTGCGTTCGGGCCACCCTTCTCTGCCCCAGGTCTGACTGAGATGGAGCCGGGGTGGAAGCACTGGGCTCCCCAGCCTGCTCTGCAGGAGCACCACAGCATGCTTCAGCCTGCCAGGCCCTCAACTCCCAGCTTTGCCACTGGTCTGGGGGAGGTCTCCCCTCATCTGTGAGCAGCCGCCTGGGCCACACTCGTTGGCTAGGAGAACCATGTGATCTGGGGGGACAGAGGGGTAGACGGGAAGTTCTGAGACTGGTGCCTGCCCAGGAGATGGCCTCCTGGCCGGGGGAGGTAGGGGCTGGCAGATGGCAGCCCAGGTGGGGGTGGGAGGCCCCAGGGAGCAGCACACCCACACTCAGACTCCGCCAATTCCCGTCATGTGTGGCTTTGACCAAAGCAAAGAACCAGCACAGTTAGAACTACCAGGGAGGTGTGCAGGGTGGTCTACTCTGGGGGGATTGGAACATGACATTGCTCCACACTGGCAGAGCACTGAGCAGGTCCAGGGAGACGCACAGGGGGAAGGGTGAAACCAGGAGCCCCCGAGTGGCCAGGCCCGGACAGAACTTGCTGTTTGCACCCTTTGGAGGCACGGCCAGGGGAGGATGGGAAGGGTGCTGCTTCAGACATGCTGCCTGGGTGGGAGGGGGTGGGCAGGAAGAGCGCTGGGCTTTGAGCCAGCCCAGTGCAAGAATTCCACGGGGCAGGGAACAGACAAGCAAACGGGTGCCAACCCCCGGAGATGGAGCTGCAGCTGCAGAGTGCGGCGTGGGCCAGGAGGAGCTGAGAACAAAGCAGGCACCCCAGTGTGCTCTGGCCTGGGAGGCCACCCAGGACCCTTTCATACTCAAGAAGCTGAGCAGACGGACAGCACAGTGGCCTGGATGTGCTCCGGGAGGTGCAAGGGGCTGCTGTCTGATGCTATTTTTAAAATGTGACTTTTTTTCTGGTTATAACAATAGTAAATAATGTAGATAATTTGGGAAATGCAAAACATAAAGAAGAAAATAAAGTAACCTACAACCTCATCATCTAGCAATGCCCAGTGTTAACATTTTGAGACATGTACAACTTCCAAAATCCTCTATCTGAAACACTTGTGGCCAGCAGTGCTTTGGGATTCGGAAAGTTCCAGATTTGGGGAATTTGATATGGTGCATATACTATAATATCCCCAAAAGGGTTAGAGACAACACCCTAAAATGACACACGTTAATATTTCTGCAGCAAAACTGATAAAGACAAATATCCATTCAGGTCAAGTTTTGCCACAAGAAGAGTTAAAAGAAATTTTAGGTTTTCAGATAGCTTTGGATTTGGGGATCTCAGATAAATGATTGTGGTCCTGTTTATGTACAGGGTCGCCACATCCGGCTGTGGAGGCTGCACATGCACACTACCTGGAGGTGCCGTCATATAGACTCTTACGTGGGCAGCTCCCTGGGAGCTAAGCAATGAAACATGCCTATGTTTTTCTGGAATTATCTGCCCTACAAACTCTCTCTTGTCTCATTTTTAATTAATTGCTTGAGGCTTCCTGATCCACATTATCAGGAAGTCTAGTTTTCCCCTTTCCAGAACTGTCTAAGTGCCCCATGGGGTTATTTAGTCCAAAGGAGATGGGGATGGGATGGTATCAATCCAGCTTCCTAATGCTGAGAAGGGGAAGGGAGAGAGGGGTCCTAGCAAGTGTCACCTGCTGTTGCTTCTCAGTGACACTGGCTTGGCTGCTGGGGACAGTTCCTACCCATCCAATAGCAGCTTGTCTGTAGATGTTGGGATCCCTTGGCTAGTCCAAGTCTCTGTGGTGTCCCCCATGGGGCACCAAGGTAACAACAGCTTACTGCTCTCCAGAAGGCATGGCTCTGTGGGTGGAGGGGTTGATAGAAGAGGCCAGCCATGGCCACACTGCAATCCCAACCTGTCCTCTCTCACAAATCTCTAGGTTCTTATGGGAGAATGGGTCACCAGCTGAGACTCCTACTTTCAACAGGTGGTGATTTCAGGGTCCTTATTACCTTTAGGTACAAAGGTGCCTTGGTCCCTATGAACAGGTCCCCCTAACTCTGAGTCTTAGGGAACAAGGTTTAGGTCTTGTTCTGTCTTTCCCAGGGAGAAAAGGACTCTCGATGTTCCTTTGTGCAAAAAGACCCCTCCTTTCCTGTCTCCTTGCTTTGCTAGGGCCTCAGGAAGGAACTTCCCTGGTTGAGCCACAGAAAATCTTATTTACCCCTTCTTTGTCCACCCCCCCCCAAAAACTATATTTTCTAACTCTTCATTTACTGTCTCCAGGAAAGTCCATCCACATGATCTTTCATAGACCAAAGATCTGAATTATGGCAGTTTTATGTGTTTATATCTAGACAAAGCCAAGGCTGGCATAAAATTTATGACAATCTAGACTGAAGTGTCGTAATCCCTGTCCTATATTTATTTACTTTTGAAGTCACTTGGTATACATGGTTTGGTGTATAGCACAGGCTTGGTAGATACAGATTTATTTTTCTTTTGGTATATACATATTTGCTTTTCTTCTTTAAAATTGTGTCATTTAGTTGAAAGTTTCAGAAAAGCAGACCCCAAATAGGCTTAAACGAAATGGATTACAGCTGAGCAGTGACAGCTGAGAAGTTCACCACCAGTCTGGCTTTAGCGTGGCTTGATACAGAGAGGATGGGCACAGTCCTAGTGACGACTCCTCCCTTCTCAGTCCTGCCTTCCACTGTGTTGGATTCAGCTCTGTCTCTCTGTGTCTTGGTAAGGCAGCCCCAGCGGGTCCGCACTCCTTCCACATGGGGCAGGGAGGAGCAAAGCCTCTTCTCTAGGAAGTTCCAGAGCGTCCTCAGTGCTTCCATGGCCCTGATTGGATCATCTGCTCACACCCTAGCCAATGGCTGTGGCCAGGGGAATGCAATGCCCTGATTGGCTTAGGCTCCTGGAGTGGGAGTGATGTCACTGGCAGCACAGGGACAGGGAAAGTCAGGTTGGGATGGTCCCCAGAGGGGTCTAGGTCTGGCCACTAGAAGGAGATGCCACTAGAGGATTGTGTGAATATCTCCCCATTTCATGAAAACCTTTCATAAACTTCATTCTTAATGACTAAGCACTATCCAATCATATGGACATATCCTAATTTATTCAAACATTCTCCAAATGTAGGACAATTAGTTATTAAGAAAATGTTGCAAGGCATTATTTCAGGTTATTACAGTCTATTTCATATTCTTAGGTCATCAGAAGTGGAATATCTAGGTCAAAGTATATGTGAATGTTTACAAAGCTCTTGCTAAGCATTGCTAAGCTGCTTTCCAGAAACGCTCTTTCAATATTCACTCCCATTAGCCGAGCCTAAGGACACATGTCTCACCACCCCTCACCACCAGTTCTTCTAATCTTCTTCGGTCTGTTAATGGACAGCAACAACCAAATGCCACTTTGCACTGCTACTTGGGCTGCACTGTGTTTCCCCCACGTTTTGATGAGCCACACCACAGGATCTGGACTTCAGCCTCTGAGGAGGTGCAGCGGTGGCTGGATCTCACCTGTGCTGGTCCGGGCCCGTGCTCAGGAATCGTGTTTGCTATTGAGTGTGAGTCTAGGGAGGGGGCTGGAGGGCTCCACAGGTGCTGGGCGTGTCACAGGAACATGTCGCACGTAAGTGCGCAATAAGTAGCCACTGTTACTGTTGCTGGCAGTACAATGCCTGATCTTTCTGTCACGGCTCCCCTTTGCCCCACCGCTGGGACAGCTCTGCCCCTACCTCCTGCAGAGCCCCTGAGTGGGCTCTGCCCTCCCCCGGGAATGCCTTCTGCTCCTTGCTGCTGTCCTCCACCTGGGCCGGTCCTGACAGCAGCCTCTGTGTTCTGAGCAACACCACTCTGGTGGATTCATCCGACAACCACTCGAAGGGCCCTAGGACTGCTCCTCTGCTGTTCTCTCACATCACATCCTCTGGCACTTTGACGTGCCCAGCAAGTCAGTCCTGCCTTTACAGCAGGGTGAGGCTCCTCTGGGTCGGGCCTCCTGGGCCCAGCTCTGCCTACATCTTTGAGCACCGAGGAGTGCTCTGTGGGGTGTGTGGCTGCCCTGGCAGCTGCCAGCTTAGCCTCGTGCTCCCTGTGTTTTCTCAGTGCCCAGATGGTTTGGTATTACTGTGCTGTGGTGATTTTTAACCAAAGCCTCTGTAGTGTCATTCCTCCCAGGACTTGTGAATTATAGAAATCAAATCATCACATGCAATTGCTATGGGAGACGCACAGTTTAATGAACAAGAGAGGAGGATTTGACTGATCCATTTATTCGAAGGATCCTTGAAGCTCATTGCTCCAAAACAGTGACATTGACTTCAGCCTTCCTTCATGGAGGTGAGCAAGGATCTATTTGAGTTTCTGTGACACGGCTGCCTCAGGGGGTCCCTACCATCACAGGGGACATTGCTATGAAGACACCTGTTCTGAAAGTATGGTACCTGAGCCAGCAGCAGCAGCAGCTGGGAGCTGGTTAGAAATACAAGGTCTCAGCCTGGATCGGAAACAACACTGGGGTGGGGCCCAGCCTGTGCCAACTCTCCAGATGTTTCTGATGCACATTCAGGTTTGCACACTGGTTCTGACAAAAAAAGGGAAGTCATATGTGTCTTTTGAGATATAAAGTATGAATATATTGCCTAGCATGGTATTTGGCACATAGTAAATGCTAAGTAATTGAATGAACAAACATGTTCATTCTGCTCACCCACCTACTCCCGACTCACACAGACAAGACTCCTGGGAGAGATTGGAGGAGCAAGGTTAGGCTTATAGGCCGGGTAGAGGATCCAAATCTCAGGGAGTAGAAGGGAGAAGGGAATGGAAATCTCAGAAGCATCAGTCTGTCTTTGAAGGATCTCATGCTCCCAGGTTTTGGTAAAGGGAAATAGCCTTGAACTTGAACATCAATACTTTGGTGCACGAGTCACAGTCAGAGTTGGCAAGCCGGTCTGCCCTCCTGGTCTGTAGCCCTCCTTGGCAGGTGCTGCCACCAAACTCTCCTTGCAATGTCCTTATTTCACCAGCCAAGCCCAGCTCTTCCTCCCTGGCTGACCCCAAAGTCAGCCTTTCTGGAGTTGTATCCACTCCTCTTCCTCTGGAGCTCCCCACCACCACAGCCCCAGACATCTATAAGTTCCTCTGACACAGCTGTCTCTGTCCTAGCCACGGAAGAAACATTAGTTATAGGCTATGGCTTTGTTGATACTTTATGAGTGACTTAGATATAAAGAGGTACCTCTTGGAACACCTCAACTTGGTAGTGCCAGGACTCAGTTTCCCCACTTCTCAAGTACAAAGGTTGAATCAGAAGCTTCCCAAAGTTTTCTTCTAGCCTTAAAATTTCTAGCCCTCAGCTGTACTGTTGGTATTTGTCACTTGAACTAACCTATAAGAGGCCCTGTCCTTCTAGAGGATGTACAAGTTCAGGGATGGGGGCCAGCTGCAGGCCACCATGCTGCTCCCTCCAGACTGATCCACAGACACCCAGGTGAGTGACCTCAGAAACCCATGCACATCTAGGCTGTGTGCTGGAACCTTCTGGCAATGTGACAATGTAATGTTGATATTTTGGTTTTAAGGGGAGAAAAAAGTTATATATACATTTATTTTAAGCCTCACTTTACCGTGAGGGCACTCAGTGCCATTGGCACAAGCCTGATCTGCTGGTAGTGGGGTCACTAGCCAGGAAGTTCAGGGGCAGCGCTGTCCACATAGGCCTTGAATCAGGCAGCTTGGGCACCAACCTGACTTTGCCTGTGGTCTTGGTAAGACATTAGTGGACACATTACTGGTGGGCGTGCTACTTACCCTTCCTGAGCCTGTTTTTCTGCAGCACGAATTGGGCAGTAAGTTGTAAGGCTGCTGTGAGGGTAAATGAGATGCCATAACTACATGGTGTTCTATAATTGGAAGGGTCACTGATGACACTAGCTCCTCCCACCACAGGATTGGGACGCATGTCATCCACCTGACCCATTCCACATCCCACAGTCATCAGGGCGTGGTCAGGCAAGACGGCAACCGCGGAGTGCCGTCCATCCTGGTGCTTGCCGCAGGGCACAGCCTCCCAGCTTGTCTCCCCACCACTCCCCGGCAAGCCAGGAAAGAAGACTCAGAGGCATTCCAGTGGGGGATCCGGAAGGTCTCCCAGAAATGGCAAATGCCAGAAGAATAAGATAAAACTATTATAAGACACCTCATCTTGGCCAAAAATGGAAAGGGAGCAGTTTGATGAGAAAAAAATTAGATGGGATAGGGGAATGAGGAGTCTGCTATTGGGAAGAAAAAGAGCTAGAATTTCCTCAAGCTCCAGTATTTTTACCCATTTTGCTATTGATTTATACCCTGTCATGTTCCAAAAAGAATTAGCCACGGCAAACCGGGCACTAAATGTGCAGGCCGGTCTGAGCCGGCTCAGCATCTACAGCAGCCAATGGCACCATCTGGTCCGAGGGCAGATTCCTGCAGGAGTGAGAGAAGAAGGCCGTGTGTGCCACAGACATCCGCCCCTCACCTGATCCCTGTCAGCAGGCAGGGGCCTGTGCCCAGCAGGCTGGGGTCCCCAGAGCAGCTGCTCACATGTCCCAGGACCACGTGGAGCACCCCAGAGACGCAGATGCTGATGCCCCCCCAAGTGCCCTCGGGCCCCTCTTACCTCTGGCTCTGGGGCAGTTTCTCCAGTTTCAGGGGCGTGGCCTTCTTGACAGGCTGCCCATGCAGGTGTCCAGGAATGGGAGTTCACATCTCCCCATGCGGGGGCTGCCGGAAGCCAAGAGGCCCTGAACACCCTGCTCCCTTGCCTGGAGCCCTCACTCTCTCTGAGGGGCACTTTAAGCTCCAGCAGTCCCCGCGGGATCCCGGCCAGGCTGGGACGCTGGGCTCCTGGCCGGCGTCTCCTGGGAGCACTTGCTCACACATGCCTCGCACAGGACCCCTGGCCTCCGAGCCAGCCCGACACCTAAGACACTGTGGCTGCTTCTCTCCTTGGACACCAGTAGAGAGCCGCTCATGGCTTCGCAGTCCCCTCTGAGTAAGACTTGGGCCATGTCATCCTCAGGTCCTGCTGATGCGACTGTGATACACCTGTTTCACATTGGACCCAGATTCTCTTTCAGAAATTCTGGTCACCCAGCTCAGGCACTAACTCTATGGGAATAAGGAAGCCACGGGGGTCAGCTATTTGGGGACCTTTCTACACAGGACAAGCAGATGCGGGAGATCGTGTGGATCATCCAGTCCCTCAGGAGAGACCCCTGACTGCTTATACTGAATCTCCTCCTGCTCGAATTACCCCAAGCAAAAGACCTCTGCCTGGGCAGCCATAGACAACCCTTTAAATGCCTCAGACACCACCCAATGGATGGATGGCTCCTGAGGCCAGGGATGTGAGGGAACTCCAGGAGGCGACTGTGCCTGCCTCGGGCTCTGTCCAGTTTCGCTGGACACCAGCCCAGGTTGGGGATTTGCAGGAAAGAGTGCGTGGGGCAGGACCCTGGGAAGCACAGGAGCCTCTGGGTTGTTGGAGCCTGAGAAACACGCAGAGAATATGGAGCTAGCCAGGGGGAGGGGTCCTCCAAGGACCCTCAAGGTGTCCCAGCAGCCATGCAGGTGCTATACTTACAGATGGGGAGTGAGCGATATTTTGGAGTGGGTGACATTCAGTTTTACTACTGTACCTTTAATTTATTAGCTTTCCATAAAAACACATAACGTACACAATCTACAGTATAGAAAGTATAATTTACAAAAATATAAAATCTTGGTTACTTTTTAGTATTCCAACATATTACCGTATGTGTTATTTCAATATGCATGTCCAAACACTCACACTTACTCAGCATGATTACTTCTGTGGGGAATCATGGCAACTCCCTCCTTTTTTGTTGTTATTTTAAAATAAAATATATGTTAAGAAAAAGAAACCAACATTGGTTACATGTGCATACTGTATGTATAAAGCTTTTGCAGTATAGTTTGGAAGAAAGTACCCATTTATACTGTTATTCTTCCAGGGTGGCTATGTGGCCCGAAGTGTTTAAACTGAGCATTAGACAGAAGTTCTTCCCATGTGAAAGGAGTGTGGGCCCTGAAATTTGCATAGCCTTCTTCCTCGATTATGAGATGATGATCGCATCTGGCCAACACTGGGCATGTTCTGTTTTCAGGCCTTGAGGATGGTAGGTATTGTGGGTACGAACGATGGGCAACCTTCAGGCCAGGGCTAATTTCCAGATTCCCGAAAGACCCCAGAATGATGCTCCAGTGGGCAGATCTTCCTGGGCCCCAGCGGCATTGCCTGTAGTCTCTAGAGCCCTGTGTCTGCAGCTGCACCCCTAGTCTCGTCCTGGTTCCACAGGGCTCTGAGAACACAGCTCTGCCATGGGGCAGAGGCTTCCTTCCCTGGAGCTGTCTTACCGGCAGGCACAGGTCTCCACGGACATGTTGGGGTATACCTTCAGAACCACGTTCCGGTTCTCATCCAGGAAAAGGACCCCAAGGGAGTTCATCTTGTCAGGGACACAGCAAGGCTCTGGGATTCCAGGGACAATGCCCACAGCCCTGACAATACTCTGGATGGTGGCATGGTTGGATGGACGGACGACCTGCAAGGCAAGAAAGGAACAGGGTCACCTCAGTGCTCTGCCCTCCCAGCCCCAGGTCACCCATGCTGTCCTCCCAGCCCCAGGTCATGCAGCACCAGTGCTGTTCCTTGACCGAGACCACGGAAAAGGCGCCAACCTAGAATAAAGGGCGAGATTCGGGGCTGGGCACATGATTCCTCTGCAATCCGCCACTCGCTGAGCCCAGGCTGAGGTCTGCAAGAGCCCCTTCCTGCCCTTCTGGCCTCCCTGAGGGCCGTCACATCCCCTACACGGCACTGGCCACTTGGGGGCGCTTGAGTGCCACACGTCCCCAAGTAGCACCCGGAACGGGGCAGACACTGTGCAGAGAAAGCCGAGGGAGGGGCCCAGCCAGAGCTGCCTGCAGTCTGAGGAGTCAGGAATTCCTCCCGTGTGATGGTATTCTCGTTACTGAAGGGCCGGTGTGCTGGCTGGGAACTGACATTCCCCCGTGCTACTTTACCTGCGTCAGCTCACGCTGTCATCTTGCCGACTTTATGGGGTGGATATTATTTGCATTTTACTGGTGAAGACACTGAGGCTTAAAATGACTAAGCAACTTGACCAAGACCCTCAGTTAGAAAGTGGCTTGGCTCAGAAACCGTGCCCACTCTAACAAGATGAACCGCTTTAGCTCATCTCCAGCCAGAGAGTGTTCAGCGTAGCACAGTCGACGAGGAAGCCCTTGCGCGCTGGGAGGCAGGGAGGAGAGGGCAGGGACGCTTGCGCTTGTGGGGTTCTGGCTGGTGTCCTGGAAGGTCGGGAGGCAGCCTCCCGGGCTGATAAGGTGAGTGCCAGGTCAGCCAGCCGCAAGCCTGCGGAGTCCTGGCACTACACTGGCCCAAGCCGGCCCCCCTCCACCTGCACCCCACAGACCCTGTCTCTGTGAGGCACCGCCCTTCCTCTCTCCTGCGCATGCGCAGCTTCGCGGAGCAGCCCAGGAACCCCCCAACAGGTTAATGCAGCTCCACATCTGGGGCTGGACTTTCCCAGCGGGCTGATTTATACGTTCAAATTGGGTTTATGCACTGACTTCCTTTCTTGGAGGGGAAGGCGTGACCGGGATTCAGCAGAGTAAGCAGGAGAAAACTGTGCCCTGGGTGGCGAGGGTCGACATCTTGGGGAGCCAGCCCACTGCAGTGCAGGCCCCAGGGAGAGGGATGGACGTGGCACAGCCCTGCCTGGAGGGAAGGTGAGAATCTGAAAGCCCTGGCACAATGGATAGAAAGGCCAGCGCTGTGAGCCTTGCAGGCTGCTGTGCACAGCGAGTGCCGGTTAGTTGCCCCGTGGGTTCCCGCCCTGAGCTGGAGGGAGGAGGAAGCCCACACTGGGGAGAGCCATCTGGGCTGGCACCATGCTGGTCACAGACACCCAAGCCCTGGGGTCCAGGCCAGGAACAGAAATGACAGCCTTGGTCAGGACGCGGCTTCTGGGACCAGCCTCGTCCACAGGGCAGCACCTATTCAGCTGTCTGAGCGGTTAGGCTGTGGGAATGACGTTTCAAGAGGCGGAGACAAAAAGACAGCCACACCCAACACCTCTGTGGGCTTTATCTGCCCCAGGGCCACTCTGCCCCTGTGCTCTGCCTGGGAGAGATGGGAGGCGTTGTTCCCCCATTTTGCAGATGAGGACACGGGGCCCACGAGCAGAGGGACTTGCCAACAGCAGCAGAGCTGGGGGTCCGACAGCAGGCAGCGCACAGTGGTGCGACTCGCGCGGCCACGAACACCCTACCTTGGGCATGGGGAACTCGCAGGTGCCCGCGCAGTAGTAGGCGTCGAAAGATTTGGGCGAGATGATCCACTCGTTCCAGCCGATGTCCGCGAAGTCCACCTTCAGGCCCCTCCGGGAGCACACCCTCGGCTCGCTCCGCTGCTCCCTCCGGGCTTTCTGCATCGTCTTCTCGTCGAAGCGCAGCACCTGCGACGAGGCCACGGACGCGTCCTGGCCCTTCCTCCTGCGGTCCTTACGGCCCGGCCGCGGCTTCAGCGCGCGGAAGGGACTGGGCCACAGCGCGTGCTCGTGGTAGTGCTGCGCGTGGGGCGCGCGCGCCGGCCTCTCGTCCAGCCCCGGCAGCTCGTTGTCCTGGAGCGGCCCGGCGGCCTGCGCGGCCCGGCGCACGCGGGGGTCTGCCGAGCCGTTGGGGGCTGCGCGTGTCTCAGAGTCTCCAGCCGGGAAGGGGTCGTATCTCTGCAGCGTCACTGCCACGCTGTTGGGCTCCGAGATGGCCAGGTCGTTGGCGTAGACGAGGATGTAGGGCGCGTGGGGCCCGGGACTGGGCACCCCCGGCTCCTTCTCCCCGGAGTCCAGCTGCACGGAGAGGAGCAGCTCGCCGTCCCGGCGGGCCACCTTGACGATGGGGGAGATGTCCTTGGCCTGCCACAGGGCGTGCGGCGGCGGCGCCAGGGCCATGGCCCCGCGGAGCAGCCCCTGCGTGGCCGTGTTCTGCGACAGGCTGCGGAAGAGCAGGTGCTGGCGCGCCGGCAGCTCGAGGGGCTGCAGGCGGCACGAAGCGTTCTTGGCGTGCGGCTTGCACAGCCCCTCCCGCGCTCGGGGCCACCTGGGCGGCTCCCAGTGGAAGTGGAAGGTGGCCGTGAGGATCATTTCCGAGTCCTGCAGGGACGTCAGGTTGAAGAAATACACGGCCTTCTGGTCGACCACTTCTGCGAGGGAAGGACAGACCCGTTAGGTTCTCCCCTCAACGGTCCCTGTGCCCGCAGGGGCTCCTGCCCCGCCCAGGAGAGGGAGCAAGGCACCCTGACCAAGGGCTCCAGGCCCCCTGCCTTCGCTTTCCCCATCCCCTGCAATCCTCCTGTTACACCGACGAGGGCGCCCCTTGTGATCCTCGATGAACAGCTGAGGAATTGAGGTCGGAGAGGCTGGGGACTGCCAATATCTCACTGCAAAAAATGAAGGGGGAGGGGAAGGGGGAAGAAAAGAAAAAGTAGCAGACAGGGTGGGCGCTCAGGCCTGCTGGACCCTAAAGCCCCTGTTTCCTCCTCCTACACTCTACAGCCTCCCAGTGAGCAAATGTCACTGACACCTCAGTAAGTGCTCAGGATGGTTTGGGTTGGGTCCAAGCCCCACGTCAAGGCAGCCCCTCCTGTATTTGCACAGCCCTCTATTTTATAAAATGAGTTTTTAAATGCAATCATTAAATGCAATTTACATCAAATGTCGCTATTCTTGCAAATGAGGCGAAATGAGTCCATTCTTATCCCCCCCCCCTTTTTTACTGCATTCTGAGCACCTTCTAAGGGAAACTGAGGTTCTGAGTACAGCCATTTGGGCATCTTTGCTCCTTGCCCTGCTCTTTGTTCTGTCTGAGGGCTTTAATATTGTTTGACAAAGAAAGAGCAATATCAGGACTGGACAAGGTCACTGAACAAAATGTCCAAGGTGCAGGTTGCTCTCCAGAGGTCTGAACCACAGTAAGGAACAGGATACCTCAACCCTCACTTCTGTAGCTTGGCTTCTGGCATGATAATGCTCCAGCCTCTGCTTCCCCAGAGTTGCTGACCACTCCTTCCTTGTTGCCTGGTTCCACTAGGTGATCTCTGAAGGACCCAGGGCCGCACAGCCTCCTCTGCACTGCCAGGAAGCTGCCCCAGCCCTGGCAGCAGCGCGAGCTGTCTCCAAAACTGCCAAGTCCTCTCCAGGATTAGGAGGGGAGGAGGGTCTTTCCTGGTGCCTCCTGGGATGTGGCACACTAGCAAGAGACCAGAGCCACTGGGGTTGGCTTCCTCCCTCCCACTGCTGGCCAAAGCCCAGAGAGAAACAGAGGTCCCAAGCCCACAGGACTTGCGGGGACAGTAGGCTCTCCAAGGGGCATGGGTTGGGGTCATTCCTCTCTGACACCTGTATCCACATGATCGGCTGCAATTTTTTTAACCCATACCTTCAGTCTAATATTCTTTGTTTCTATTGGGAAGAAGGCATAATTCAATTAGGGATTTTCACATACTCTTAAGGGACTATGAGAAGGAGGAAGGAAGAGAGAGAAGTACGTCTGTGCAGGGCCTGAGAAATAAATGCCAGTTAAGGCTTAGGTGACACTCTGAAGACATTACCTTATCTAATCCTGGCAACAAACCCACCAGTACAGTGTCACAGCCCCTCGTATGCCCCACACATAAGAAGCAGCACAGGGTCTTGGTGCACATTTAAACTTGGCTTCCCCAAACACTGTGACCTTGAGTCCCACATTTTAACTAGCACCCCACGGGATTCTAGCCATCAGGAGAGTTTGGGAAGCCCCAGCAGTTGACAGCTCACTCAGGTGGCTGTGGCTGGGTATCTGTAGCATCCAGGGTTGACCTGTGGGTAGGGTGAAAGTTCAGCAACAATGCAACACTCACCCTCCAAGCTAGAAAACACCCTAGGAATGAAGCTCCCAGGCCCCAGTGGGACCACACCATGCTCTGAGCCTTGCTTTCTTCATCTACTTCACAGGGACAACAGACTCCATCTCACATGACTGTTTGGAGGATAAATAGCATACGTAAAGTGCCAGGCACAACAGAGTACCCGCGAATGTGCTTCCCTGCCACGTGCATCTAAAGAACTGAGGCTGGCAGAGCAAGCTTCTCCTACCAACTCAGGTACCTTCCACGCACCCATCCAAATATCTGAGCTATGACCCAGCTAACACAGCAGACACATTTTTCTCTTATCTAGTTCTAGTCTTGACTCCTCACTTGTTCTGCTAACAGATTCTGAGTGAGGTGGAACCTTAGAGGACATGCAAAAGGAGGCCTAGCTCACTGTAGCTTGAATGCCTCTGGCCAGAGGTGCTCACACCTCCCGGGGCAGCCTGCTCAGGGAAGACCCTCCCTGCTGGGAACCGTGTAGGTAGAGATGGGTCGCCCCCAACCCCTGCACACAAGGAGCCAAGGCTGGCCTCTCTGGATGTGCCTGCACACACAGTGCAGGGGCTCCAGGCTGCGGCTGAGCGAAAGGGCATCAACCTGAAGTCTCTCTGTTTAGAAGAGCCCAGGCCACAAAAGAGAAGCCCCATAGAGAAGTCCCTATTTCCCATGAACTGTGCTGGTGTCTCATGAGGGACCTTTCACCCTCTCCTTTCTCCCTCCTTCCCTTTCTTCTCTCGTTTTTTCCCCTTCCCCCTTCCTACCACCCTCTTTTCCTTTCTTCCTTCCTTCCCTTTCTCCCTTTTCCCAAGAAACATTTGCAAAAGTCCTACTCTGGACTAAGTGTTGGGCTGACTGGGGTCATGGCAAAGGGGGTGGAAGGTGCCCTGGTGGGGCTCTGCCCAGCAGGGAGGCAGCCTGGCCCTGGTGCAGCGTCCCCTCACGGCACAGTTTCACAGAGCACTGTCCAAGGGAGGTCCCCGGTATGTGGGGTGCATTCAACCATGGTTCACCCCTGGCTCAGAGCCCTCTACTGTCCCTAGATAAAACTCCACCCCTTGCCAAGGCCCTTCTTGGTCTGGCCTGCCCACCTCTCCAACTTCATCTCTTACCCACCCTCCCCCCATGCCTCTGCCTTGTGACAGTGGCCTTTGTGTCCTTCCCCTATGTGGCTTCTGTCTCAGGGCTCAGCCTCACTGCTCTGTCTGCTTTCACAAGCTCCCCCTCCAGGTGCCACCGGGCCCTCCATCAGCAGGTCGCCTGGCTGGAGGAGCAGCCCCAGCACTTGGCCCCTGCTGCCTTTGCCCTCACAGCACCTCCTGCCATCCTGGTGTAGACTGATTTGTTTATGGCTCATCTTCCCCCAGAGCACAAACTCCAAGAGGACAGGGCCACGTTTTCTTCCCTGCTGCATCCTAGACCCTAGCACAAGGCCTGGGTGACAGCTGGTGCTCAGAGACACACGTTGAATGATGGGCTCTTGTGTTAAACTTGCCCAAGCAGGGACAGGAGAAGAGTGGGGTCTGTTGCTTCAGTTAACATAGGGGGGTTCCTGGCTCTCTGCCTTGGAGTGCAATAACCACATCCTTAAACAGTCCAGAAAGCCTCATTCTTTGGAAAGAGACAATTGGCAATGCAAATCCAACTGAAGACACTGGGTGGCCAGATCATTAGCCACTGACTTCCCTGGAGCCTTGGTTTTTTCATTTTTAAATAGGAATAATATTGTTCCTCAGAACAGAACTAGTTACAGTGTTCAGAGCACCAAGCGTACGTGCTTGGCCCTGTGCTGAGTGTTCTTGGGTCGCTCATCCTGTGGGTGAAGAGCTGGAGATTCAGAGAGGGTATACAACTTGTCTACAGTAACACAGCTGGCAAGGGGCAGAGCCAGGTGTGTCTGACCCCAGCCCACACCCCTTGCCCCCATGTGCTCTGGATATGACCATGTTCTGCCAAAGAGCGAATGGACAAAGATCACATGCTGTGTACTGCAACATGCATGTCAAACCCAAGTCATTATGGGGATGTTTTTGAGTTCTGACACTCTAAGAAGGAAGAAACTGACTTAATTTAGGCAAGTTGATCTCTCTATGGATCTTGGGAATTCTCAGAACCGTGACGAGGACCGCTTTGCTGGGCACTCAGCGTCCTTCCTAGGGAAGGGGAGGTGGCACTGGGGAGGAACCTCCTGGCCCAATGGTCTCTCCAGGCTCCCTGCTGGCAAACCCTCAGGCCAAGAGTAGCCCTTCACACAGATGCAGAATGCAAGTCACCCTCATCCATTGCCCCTGAAACCGCCATCAGGTTGGCCAGAGTGAGAGTGCTGAGTGAGGGCAGAGTGGAGATGAAGCACCACCAGAAGCCTCAGGAAGGAAGAGCATCCAGCCAGCGATGCTGTGGAGAAGGGCAGGGGACTAGCAGGTACAGAGCATCTGTTTCCACGCAGGCTTCAGGGATGGAGTTTAACTCCTGTTTGCACCACTTACTAGCTATAGGGCCTTAGGCAAGTCATGGAACTGCTCTGTGCCTCAGTTTCCTCAGCTGTAAATTAGGCAGAGTAGTTGTAGGAACCACCTAAAGTTGTTGCGAGATCAGCTCTGCAGAGCTCACTCAGCACAGCGCCTGGCACCCAGCAGGAGCTCAGAGCAGCTGGCCCGTGCAGGTGGCCCCAGGAGCTGCAGCCACCCTCAGGACAGTATACCCTTACCCGACTCCCAACTCTTTCTCAGTGGGAGGCTTGATACCCTCTAGCAGGAGCCTGAGAACTCCCTTCCCTCCTCTCTTCCCTCCCCTCCTGCTTCTAACCAATCTCCAGTCCCTGTTGGCTCTGTGTCCTGTGTCCGCAAAACCACCCTGAGAGTTCCCACCCCCACCCCATCCCCACCTTCAGAGCCTGGCCTCAACCACACCAGTGGCCCCAGAATTTTGTCACCCCTACGTCACACATGTGCCTTGGAAGCAAACCATGTATTAGAAGTGGAGGTTCTTTACCTTGACCTCTCCTATGGAAAGAGCCTCTGCAGATCAGCAGGGAAAAGACAAGGACCCCAGTAGGAGGAAGCAGTTTCCACAGGAAAACTGCAAGGGGCAAACAGGCATGGGACACAGTTCAGACAATCAGTAATGAAAAAAGGTAATTTCAAATGGGAATGCCTGTATGTTTCCCCTGCATGTTGAAGATATGATCCCATGAGGGTAAAAACATTGGAAATACATATATATCCCTGTCCCCTCTCTCTCCTCTCCCTCCCTCTCCTCTCTCCCCTACAGCTCTATGCTCCCATACTGTACACTGTCCCATCGCCTACCGGTACACTCCTGATTCTCACCGCCAGCTCTTGATGGCCTGGATGCCACCTACTTGTCCAGCTCCACCTCCTGCCTCTCCCTCCTCACAGTACTTCCTCATTTAAACCAAACTCCTTGCAGTCCCCAGCATACAGCACAGGGCTTCACTTCTACACCCCGGAAGCACCACCTGCCCCTCCAAGGGGGCTGGGCCAGGTGCTCTGCAAAGGCTGCCCTGGCCCCGCCCCCACACCCGCCCCGTCTATCCTCCTCCCCCGCCCACCAGGCCCACCGCCCTATTCTCCTGCTTACTTCCATCTGCCCTGCCAGCTCCCAAGCTTTTCTGAGAAGGGCCAATACTCTATGCATCTTTGTGTCCTCTGAGCTTATAGCACTTGCCACCAAACCAGGGCCTTAGGAAATATTGGGGAACTGAGGAACTTGACTTTTGGCATTCTTGACAGATGGGTATGCATTACTACTCTCATTGTAGAGGTGAAGAAAACCAGCTCAGTGTAACACACTGGTAGGTAGTGGAGCTTAGATTTAAACACAGGCCATTCAGTGGGGTGGGGGTGGTCCAGCCTTACCCCTTAGGGTCAAGCTCAAAGGTGCTCTCCACTGATGCAGACTTAATAGGGAACAAAGTGCGCTTCAGGGAGCAATGAGGGGAGGGAGGAGAGGGGTGGCTGGTGTAATTAAAGTAAGAGCTAATAAATTGTTGACACTTACACGTGCCAGGAATGGTTTAAGCACTTGACATATCACAGTTCCCATTTAAAAAAATCCTACAAGGAAGGCAGCATTAATAGCCCCATTTCAGAAGTGAAAAAAAATTGAGTCATGGACAAGTTTAGTCCCTTGCCCAGATCACAGAATTGGGATTTGGACCTTACCAATCCAGCTCACAGCCACACTTCCCAGCTGAGCTTCACTGCTTGGTGGCAGGCGAGTAACACAGTCACTGTACCAAGGGTGGCAGCGATGCATGTGTTTGTTGTTTGGGAAGAGGTGCCACCCCACTGAGGCAGCAGAGACCCACCATCGTGGAGCAGGCTGCTACTGGTATGTTCCAGGACCACAGCTGAAGCCTCCCATATCGGTGGCTTCACCCATGAGCTGAGGGTCCCCGCCAAAGCTCACACCTCACAGATGGGCCAATGGATCAGGATGCAGGTACGTCTGAGGGCTGGCAAGGGGCTGGGTATGAAACAGCTTAAATGAATCAAGTGGGGGGGATGAAAAACCAATGTGCCTGGGCCTCCACTCTACACCAGGCATGAACCCTACAGTATCCCATTGAATGCTCACCCTCTTACTGTGCACACAAGGGAACTGAAGCCCAGAGAGGTAAAGTAACTATGCCACTGCACCCGGCCAGCAGCTAGTGACGCTGGGATTCATGCCCAAGTTTGCCTCAGGGTTCCAAAGAAGAAGGATGTGTCAGACAGCTCCAGACTGTACCAGAATTCTGATTTCCCAGATTTGTCTGTTCCACACTCCCCCTCCCAGATCCTGGGCTTAGTTCTGATGGAAATGATGAGGGGTAGGGGTGGCAGTGAGAACAGCAATGGCCTCGAAGACAGGAGGTGCCAACCATTGCCACTGTG
This sequence comes from Cheirogaleus medius, assembly GCA_008086735.1. Lineage (NCBI taxonomy): Eukaryota > Metazoa > Chordata > Mammalia > Primates > Cheirogaleidae > Cheirogaleus > Cheirogaleus medius. Next base: position 164,642 of record VBSM01003209.1, read on the forward strand.
AACAATACCTCCCATCTCAGTTTCCTTGTCTGTAAAATGGGAGTGCTGGATTGAGGTCCTGCCTCCAGACCCTTTTGGGGGCTAACGCCCTGTGCTCCACTATTACTTGTACTACCCATTCTGCGAAAATGCCCCTCCATGCCCGGCAGCAGCACGTGCGTGGGCGCGAAGGGTGTGTTCTCCCCTTGCTACAGCAGTGACCTTGCTTCCTCAATTGGAAGGATTCACGTTTGAGTTAATGGGCAAGCAAGGTCAAGTTTAAACCCATATGAGAGCACAGAGTACTTAGCACATTGCTTTGTACTCCCAGGAGAATAACATGCACCAACACCTAATCTGGCCAGTACTGGGTTCCAGGTTTACATATATTACCTCATTTCACCTTTCCTGCCACCCTGCAGGGGAGGAACTGGCAAGCCTTGTCCATTTTATAGATGAATGCACTCAAGGCCACATAACTTTAGTGCTTTACAGAAAGTCATATTAATGCCAGATGATTCTTAAGTGGCTTAATTTAATAATGGTGCTCCAGAAATGGACCCCAGGTAGTGAATAAAAGGTACCAGGGGGATGGAGTTAGACTCAATTAGCCTGGAGTCCAGGGACACTGACCTAGTGAGTCTGCTCAGTGGAGGACAGGGGATGGGCCTCCCTATGGCAGGTGCTCCCCAGTCCACAGTTATGGGAGGCCAAGCTTCCCATTTCTGGCTCTGAGGCCACAGATCTTACCTCAACTGACACAGCCAGGGAGCAGCAAGTGACAAATCTGACCCCAAAGTTGGGCTTGCCCCCCTTCTCAGGAGGGGAGCCTGCAGACTGAGGGTTTTCTCCTGATGAATGGCCTCATCCCCCACAGTGCTGCAGGGGACCCCCACCCACATTTTCTGTAACGGCATTCTGCCACTAGGAGTAGTCACTATGACAACCAAGGTCTTCCCACCACCCCGTGGCCCCTGCTGCACCTCCTCTCTGTCTGCCCAGGGCCTGCGAAGGCTGCAAAGGCAGACAGGCTGCTTGAGGCGAGAGCCTGGAAGTTTCTCTGGACAGGGCAGGGGGGCCTCCGCTCAACTCCAGCCAAGGATCAGGAAAGTCGGGAAGGTAGGCAAGGACAGGAGAGAGGTGGGGTGCTCTCACTGCCCACGCTTCTGGAGCCTTCCTCAAGCCCTGTAGTCTGAACACTTCATGCCCATGCCTGGAAGTCCTCAGTCCCAGGCCTCCCATGGCCTTCTCAGTCCACTCTGTTCCCTGCCACAGAAACCACTAACTGCCCCCAGCTAGAGCTTCATGCTTCCTGCCTGGCTCAATGCCTGGCACTGCCATCAGGGCAGCCTTATGTCCACCTGACCATACTGTCCTCATCTGCCAAGTGCCATTACAATTGACCCTATGCCACAGGTATTCCCCCAGCCCATGTCCCCTCTCCACCCCGCGCTTAAGCCTTTTGTACAGGGGTATTGGGTAGTCTGTGACTAGCGAGTGTGGGAGCACCCCCGGGGTCAAGAACACTATGCCATGCTGGGCCACTTTGGTGTCCCCACAGGAGCTTCAGGGCCTGGCATAGAAAGCTCAGGAGATTGTTAGTGAAAGAACGAATGACGGGATGAATAGAAGGAAGAGAGAAAGCAGAGGCTCAGGGTGGGGAGGACGGCCAAGTGAGGAAGGGAGAGAAGAAGGAGAAGGGGTCCTCTGGGCACCTCTACTTACCCAGCCGGGCCCGGAAGCTGCGGACTGTGTTGCCCCCTCCCGGCCGCGCGCCCTGCCGGCTGTACTTCTCATAGAGCCTGAGCATGTGGACAGCGACCATGTCCTGGGCGCCAAGGCCCAGCGTGGCGGCCGCGTCCCCTAGGGATCTCTGGGGGTGCTTGTCCCCCGGGAGGCCGTCTGCGGCCGCGGACTGTGTGGACCAGGCAGGGGCTGTGTGGCTGCCACCCGCGTCCCGGAGCAGCAGCAGAAGCAGCGGCAGCAGCAGCAGTTGAGGCCCCCGTGGTCCCGGGCTGGTCCGAGCAGGGCCACGAGCCATCGCGGGGCGAGGGCGGCGAAGGGCAGGAGCCCAGGAGGAGGAAGAGCGCGAGCGCTCCGCAGGCTGCGGGCAGACCCCGAGGCGGGAGGGCGCGCGGGGAGCCCTCGGAGCTGGGGCGCGGGGCGCTGGGTACCAGGCTCCGTGCGGGGCGAGGGGCGGAGCGGGGCGGGCAGCCGGGCGCGCGGTCGGTCGGGCAGTCCGGGCCGCCGGAGCCCCGGCCAGCAGTCACGGCCGTCCGGAGCCGCGCAGAGCCGGGCCGAGCCCGAGTCGCCGCGCTGCCTCTGCGGACTCGCGCCGCGAAACTTTGCAGCCCACCGCGCGCCCGGCCCGCGGGCTGGAGGGGCGGAGCGGGGCGGGGCGGGGCGGCCGGCGGCGCCCTCGGAGGTACCCGCGGCGCGCCCGACCGCTCCGGGCTGCAGCCAACAGGGCCGTCCCCGGCCCGGCTGCGGTGTGCGTGCGCCCGAGTGGGGCGGCGTGCGCGCGCCGCGGTGTGCGCCCGAGTTTGCGCCCGCGAGTGTGGGGGCCGTGGGCGTGGGCGAGCGCGCTCCCCGATCCCCTGCCTAGAGTCCGAGCCCCAGCCTTGTGGCTGGCTCCTGTGTGGCGCCGCAGCCTGGCTGGGGTGCAAGTGGGCTGGGCGGCGGTTGGAGGGGGGCTGCCTGCTGGGTTGCCCCTGCAATTGCATGTGATGGCTATGTGGTTGCAAGATGACAACTCCCCAGTGAGGACCTGAGAGGGGATATGTGTGAGCCCAGTTGCCTCTGAGTCAGTGTGTGTCCAAAATGCAAGCATGCAGTGAACATGGTGCCTCCCTGAGCAGGCTTCGAAAAGAAAGCCCTCACCCAAAAACTAAGTCAACCCAAGGCAACTGGAACAAGATCCTGATTAAATTCAGAATTAGCTGATTAACTGACCCTTTATTTGGCAACAAAGATTGAAGAAACACATCAAAGGTTCTTATTAATCTTTGGACATGTGGCCTTCAGGATTGCAGAAAAAGGACATGTTTTCAATTTGTTTTTAAAAACATTTCCAAAGCATCAGAGCAGGTGGAGAGAAACCAGTGGCTTTCCCAGGAAGGGTTCCCAGTGGAGTGAAGGTGTAGCGAGTCCCTGGCTACTGTCCCTCAGCTTAACCCTGGGGCAGAGGGTCCTGAACTTTGTCTTGACTCTATCAGGGTTTCTTCTCAATGGATAGAATTCAGGCGCTCTGTGAACTTCATGGGAAAAATTACATTTTTATTTTCACTAACTCTTAATAAAACTTAGCATTTCCTAATATAAATGCAGGAAACCAGCCACAGTGATGTTAGCGACTTTGTCAACAATGGACACCATCTACAGATATTTTCATATCACACGAGAGTTGTTGCAGATTTTTCAAAGTATAATTTGTGCTCATCACTACTTTGAAATTATAATGATTGTTAGGCCCCGTTGCTAGTTGGTTAATGAACTAATAAAAAGAAACATATATTATGTTACTGTGTTGCAAAGTTGTTTTTAAAAATATTTTTGATAACTGTATTTTAATATAATTGGCTTCCTTTGTAACCCTGCGTATTTTATTTCATACATTTAAAAACATTCTTTTGAGAAGGGTTTCACAGGCTTTACCAGACTGAAAATGGGGTCCCAGGCCCACCCAAAAAGTTTAAGAATCTTTGCAAGGGAAGGAAGGGACCTCTTCAAGCCCATGCTCTTCCAGAGAGAGTCCCGAATACTGTCTATGCTACATGTCAAAAGACTATTTGCAAACTTGTGAACATGGTGTTCTCTTTACTTGGTAAGTTTGGGCTCTGTGAGCCAAAATAGTTACTTTTCTTGGAGGGCTCACAATGCAATAATTGAAAATTGCTGGAAAAAGCTTCTGTTGGTGTGTAAAACACAACCATTTGTAATTTTCAAAATCTTGCAGTGTCAAATTAGAGTCCATCCCATTAAAAGCCTCTGAACCTCAGGCCTGTAGCTTTTGGAAAACCGCAGAGAAGCATTTTATTTATTTTGAAAATTAGCTCTCATTGCGTTCAACTTCCTATTAGTATAGATCCCATTTGTTCTGTGAACTGTTTTTCAGAACTGGTTTGCCTAAAGGTAAGATGATCAGGTTGCAGCCTGGGATTGATGTGTCTCTCTTTATAAGTGATCCGGACTGTATTTTACTGCTCCCTCCCCCCACCCCACCCCCCATTTCTCTCCTTCTCCATGTGCCCCTTACTTCCCCTCTGCCCCCCTCTCTCCTTCTCCCCGAGAATGCCTCTGACCTGCACCGGCTGGGGGTAACCTCTGCTCATGGGTAGTTTTGTTTCTGCTGGGGCCATACACAATCGAGGACTGTGAAAAGGAGGGTGAGTCTGCAGGAGGCCCACACAAGCTGGGCTATTCGGATCCCTGTCCATTAAAGCCTTCTGGCTCTCCTTAACTCATTCCGGCTCCATTCAAGCCAGCCTGAGGGTCAGGCTTTAGCCGGCACTAAAACCTGTAGGGTACAGATTCTCTGACATTGTTGGGAGGGAATTAAGGCATCAGCCAGGGACGGCTAATAATTCTTGCCGGATTTTATTGCCGAGCAGCGGGACTGTAAAGTCTTGAACACGAGCACTGTGGCCCCCTTCATGTAGCCTGGATGATGGGATAAAAATGTGTTTGGTGAAGCAATTCAGATTACCACTGGGCCACATCCTTGCTGGCTCCCAGCACAGCCCTCAAAACTGCATCACTAAGACAAGAAACAATCTCTGTGCAATTTCAGCTCATGCAGAACAGTGTTTCTAGCATGGAAATGAGGCTAATTGTGGAGTTTGCCAATGAGAATGTTTTGTTTTTAATAGCTCAGGCCGCAGCTCAAAATAAGGGTTGAGATGGCAGACTGTGGGCTCAAGTCCTCAGGTCTATGGTTTCTGACAGCTTGCTACACAGTTGTCCTGGTCCTGGGAGTATAGTACACTGTGATTACCAGGGGTACAAGGTCTTCAACTTGCCAATTTGGGTGGTGAGCATCCTCTCCAGAGAGGTGAAAGGTGGTTCGGGGACCCTCAGTCTTCCAGGCCTCTTTGCCCGGCACTCTGGGATAGCAGGGTTTCCTTCAGGAAGTCACGAGCAAGGAGTGAAGACCCTTAATAGTTATGAAGCTATACGCCTAAGTAAGGAAGAAAAGCAAACCCTGGTTTGTTCTGAAAAGCAAGCTCATTTGGTTTCATCAAGAACCTCTCCCCAAATAAACACCAAGTGAAATGTTCCCAAGCAATTGTTTCATGATATTATCCAGTTAATTTGTGGCAGAGCCAGTTTGTGACTCTAACTAGCTCTGTAACCCTGAGGCAGCCCCACCACCTCTCTGGAGTCCTGGGAGCCTCTTGTTGAGAAGAGAAGGCTGACTCCACGCCCTGCATCTGGGCCTGTGGCCTCGTGTCAACCCATTCTTGGAAGTGAGAGGGTTACAGACATGGATGTGGAATCAAAGGGGGCAGGTTCATGTCCCTATGTTCACTACTGCCTTGTTGTGTGACCTTAAGCCAGTGACTTGCCTTCTCTGGACCTCGGTTTCTTCAACTCTAAGATGGAGACACGAGCAGGCTATCATGAGGACTGTAAGGTTTTAATGTGAGATGGTACTAAATTGCATTCATCATTGTGACTGCTCTTTATTTATTGTGTGAAAGAGGTTGTAGCACATTTAAAATGGATTCAGGCTCTGGGAGATTTGGTGAGAGATTCGAGCCTGGCTATTCCTTGCTCTGCAGAGAAAATGCATTTCTTAGCATGCAGCGCCAAGAGCTGAAAAGGAACAGATCGGATAGGGCTTGCATGTTTCCTTGGTGAGGAAGTCCTAGACCCCTACCAAAGAACTATTATTGTCCATGTCTGTGGGTCCCTGTCCAAAGACTGGGAGGATGATTCACATCTAGATATTCAAAACTCTTGCCCCTCAAAGACAAAAGAAATGCAAGCGAGTGCCTGTTCCCGTTTGGGGCGTGAGCTGTGGGGCGCTCGAGACAAGAATCCCAGGGCCTCCCGGCCGCCCGGCCAGAGTGTAATAAATCTGTGAAATAACAAGCACAAAGGACTTTATAATCAATGACAGATTTTATTTTTGCTCTGGCAAAAACAATCCGTGGAGCTAACATTTTATAGAGAAATAACTACCCACTTTGTGACTCCTCCTCAGCCCATATTCTCTTTCTTAAAGTTGGGAAAAGCTCGGAGAATCAAAGTCAGCTCCTCTGAGAACTGTGGCAAGCAAAAGCATGACTTCCCCTGGGCGGGAACCCAACTCTCCCGTTACTTCCTAGGGTGGCGCGGGCCATTCATTTCTGTTTTGCTAAAACACCCGTGACATGTGAATAAACCAGGATTACAGAACATTGTCTCGGTCAGTAATCTGAGCCGGCATGGGCTCTGGTTTGATGAGATATGGTGCTCTCTGAGCAAACATGGGAATTGGTATTATTTCTCGTTAAAGCCGAACAGTGGGACTATTTAGAACTGACGCATGAATGCAGCACTGTGGGGAGTGACAATTTGAAGGGAGCCGATTTGGGGGAGGGGGCAGGGGTGTGTGTGTGTGTCTGTGTTGGCCAAAGCCAGCCAGTTAGGAGGAGTCTGCAGGAGAGGCAGCCAAAGGGACACTTTGGAAATTAGTACCCCTTCATGGCTGCACAGTCTCTTTACAAGATAATAATATAATCTTGCCCAAAACTTTTGCTCTCCTTTTCAGGAGGGACAAAGCCTATGTCCCTGTCCTGGCACTCAAGCCCTAACCATCTGGCCTAATCTGTTTTGGTTGAGTCTTTCTTCAGCCTGTCTTTCTGCCAGTCCCCTACTGCCCAAGGGTCTCAAGCTGCCCGCATTTGCTTGGTCCCCATTCGCCTGGGTTGCTTTCAGGTGCTGCAGTGGATGTGCCACCCCACCCCCTGCCAGGACACAGGCACTTGTGCCCACCTGCCAAGACTCTGTCTGCCGAGGGCTCACAGCAGAGTTGCTGCTGCTGGCCGACAGGAGCTGCCTCGCCTGAAGTCATCTTGCTTCTGGGACAGCCAAATCCAACTACACCCCAGAGAGCAGCAGCCTGGATGGCTGTCCAGCTCCAGGGCTCCCATGGACTCTGCTGAGCCCCTGTGGCAGCTGTGTTGTGGTCGGCTTCTCCCTCTGGCCTGCCTGTCCCCCTCACTCCCTCACAGGTGTGTTCCCACCAGCACTCTCCCAGGTACCTCTGCACTCACATTTCCAGCTCAGATTCTTTCCTGCGACACTTGCCCTGACATAGCCAGTGCCAGGGGTGATCTGAGGAAGGGGGCTTGGAGAAGGGATCTGAGGCCTGAGTCATCTGCTGCCCAGTGGCAATAAGGACACTGTGGCTAGGGTAGTGGAGTCCCGGCGACCCCCAGCTCGCTGCGGTGGTGAGCTGGTGGCATCTGTTCGCAGATATTAGAGAAGTGCAGGAGAGAGATGATTCTGAAGACAGCAGGATTGGTGCCTCTCGCCGAGTGCCATGGATGCGCTGGGAATAGATGATGAATGGTTGAGAGGGATTAATCATTAGTTTAAGGCATAGTGTGAAAATTAGAGTGCCTTCTTGGCAGCATGTAAAGAAACCCTCGTTTCTTGCAGCAGGTCCAGCTGAGGACCAGGCCCAGGACTTAAATATGAAGGTAGCAGGGCTCCAGAGATGGCTGAATTCTTAACCCCAGCAAGTCTGTTATGTCAAAGTCAGGGCCCTGGTTGGGAAGGAGTGGGGCCCTGAGGCTTGGGATGGGGGCACCTTGGTGTATACACTCAAGAATCTTAAAACTCTGTACCTATTTGAATGCTCTGGGCCTGAGGAAGTGGCTTCTATCCCTCTTGCTTGAAGATGACACAGACATACCATCTACTCATGCCTGTACTCAGGTTGCAGGATGGAAACTGGGGCTATGTCACCACCTAACCCAGCCAGGGCAGTGCTGGCCCCGCCACGGGGGAGTCACTGTAGCCTGGAGGATCTCTAGAGTCAACACATACCAGCAAAACATGGGAGAGCATGGTTGGGACAGATCCTGAGGGCGCTGGACCAAGGGGGCCTGGATGTTGAATAAGGGAGAATTTATCAATGCAGGAGCACTTACCCATGATGCAGGATTTACACCATGGCAAGGGACCCAGAGGCTGGGGATGATGCACTTTCAGGTTGGTTCTTGGATGCTTGGGAAAAGCAATGGTTGGTACTAAGTGCAATGTCAATGGACCAAAGGCTCAGAGAAATGGATGTGCTAGGTTAGAAATGGTACCACCAGCCTTTGTGTTCCGTGGAAGGTCTCAGAGGACTCTCTATTTACCAAAGAGATAAGGAATACACTGATGAGAGGGGCTCCAGCATCATGAAAGGCTCAGTGGTGGCTGTTGCCATAGGCTGGGGCTCAGGCCAGGGGATCTTATGACTGAACCGGAATCCTTGGCAGACATGGGGATGAAAACATCCCAGAATAATGGAGTACTTAACTGTCCAATTCAAAGTGGATGCAATTGTCAGAACGAGAGGTGTGGTCGGTGTGCGGCCAGGGGCCCTATCTCACAGAGTGCTATGGGGGTGCTTAATAAAACATGGGGTCCCTGGGGACATGTTGATGTGCAGTCAACAAGAGTCTTGTTCAATTTGTACAATGAAAATAAGTCAAAGATGGATAAATGAGGCTGAGGGCAGCAACCCCAATAAAAGTCACACTATCATCCCAATAAAAGCCACACTCTCTTGTCCAGTTTCTGGACCTGAGCCAGTTTTTAGACCTGGAACATACTGAGTGTGGGAGAGGCTGGATCCTTAGGAGGAAGGAGCCTGCAACACCACAGTGCAGATAGATGGCAACGATTCCCTGCCCTTCCCCAAAGGGACCCATGGGTATTTACTCAGGTACCACTGAACCTGGGGGAAAGGGATCATCCAGAGTCTTCAAGGACAGATGGACGCAGGGTCCAAGTTGGCATCAGTACCAAAGACCCAAAGCACCATGATAACTCCTATGTTAGAATTGAGTTATGTGGGGATGAGGTGATCAATGGATCCTGGTGTGGGTCCAGCTTATTGGCTCATGGACTCATCCATAGCTTTTTCCTCAAATTTCAAATGCGTAATTGGAATAAACATCCCTTGGTAGCTGCCAAAACTTCACATTTGTTTCTTGGCCTGCAAGGTAAGAGTTAGGGTAGTGGGGAGGCAATTTGAAGCTTTTGGGGTAAGAGTTACCAAATAGGGATGTCCAAGTGGAAGCATCTGAAACTATTCCCTCACTCCTTCCCTGGCCAGATTAATAAATCAAAATCAGTGTCCTGTCCCAAGGGGAATGGTAGAGATTAATGCCATCCTTAAAAATATAAAGGATGCAGCTGGGATGGGGCCAGGCTGTCCTCATTTAATTTACCAGTCTGCCCCCTACAGTGACCAGACAGTCGCCAGAGAATGACAGTGGACAACTGCAAACTCACCCAGTGGTGTGCCACCAGCCTTAACTGCAGCAACCGGGCCACACGTGGGATCTTGGCTGGAGCAGATTGATATGGCCTTGGGTACCTGGTATGCTGCCTGTGTCTTGGTGAGTGTGTTCTTTTTCATCCCATTCAAGGTCTTAGAAGCAGTTTCCATTCACATGGGGCAGGTACCAGATATAGCTCCTGGTATATATAGGTATATTTCTTTCCCTAGGGCCATAGTAACTCTACCACCTCTGTCATGATAGATCAAGTGGATCTGGACCACCTGATCATCATGTTGGTTCTCTATATCGATGACAGGAAGACTGAATCAGGAAGAAGTTGGCAAGTACTTTGGAGCTTGGTTAGAAGCATGTGCTCAAGAGGTGGGAGATGAACCCTGACAGATTTCAGTGCTGCCACATCAGTAAAGCTATTAGGTGGTGAGTGATGTGAGCATGTTGGAACATCCCCTCCAGATAGAGGACACATTATGTCTTGCACTTGCCATCTCTAAGAAGAAAACACATTACTGGTAGACCTTTTTGGATTTTGGAGACTACACATTCCACCCTTGGGAACGCTATTCTGACCCAGAGGGACACAGAAGGCTGCTTTGAGTGGGACCCATAGCAGGAAAGGACTCTGTAGCTCATCCTGGCTGTGAGCAAGAATCCCTGCTGCTTGGGCTGGGTATCAAGCCCCTGTGGTATCACTGCTGTCTGTGGAAGGAAGACACCATGTGGAATTTATGGCAAGACCCAGTAGGAATAAATCCAAGCCATCTGCAGCAGACAACAGTATAACATGTGCTTTGCAAAGCAGCTCCTGGTACTGGGCTTCGTTAGAGATAGAGGGCCTAACCATGGGACATCTGGTGATCACACAACCAGAACTGCCCCTCGTGAGCTGCGTTCTCGTAGCCCCCATGGCATAAGCTTGGGCAGGCCCAGCAGCAGTGTACTAAGGACGGAAGTGGTCCACCTGGGACGGGCTGAGCAGTGCTGGGGTGCAGCGAAGCTGCGCGAGCAGGTGGCTCAGGCCTCCGTGCTGCCCACCACTGTGCACCTGTGGCCGCTTGAGGTTCCCTTGAGATCAGCTCACGGAGAAGGACAATGATAGCTTGGTGTGTGGTAGGGTGGGCTCGGTGTGGGGTTGTACACCGAATACGAACTTCTGCTGCCCCGCACCCTCACTTGGGTGAGCTTTGGGGGTATACCTGTGCATCCACCTTGAGGAGAAAGAAAAGTGACCCGAGGTAAGAATAGAGATAGATTTGTGGGCAGTGGCAAATGGCTTGGTTAGTTGATCGGGGCCTGGGAGACAAAAGACTGAAACATCAGGGATAAAGAGGCCAAGGCCAAGGCACGTAGATGGATGTACAGGAGTGGGCAGGAAGTGAGAAGATCTGTGTGTCACATGTCACCGTCCACCAGAGAGCACCCCCCAGGGAAGACGCAGAAAGCAACCTAGGAGACACAGTGGCCAGTCAGTCACCACCAGCAACCTCTGTCGTCAGCCAGATCGGTTGGGTGCAGGGAGCAGCTGGGCAGGAATGGAAGCTGTGCATAGCCTTACGGTGGGAGTGCCAACCAACCAGGGCAAATCCAGCTCTGCCACTTCTCGGGGTCCAGCCTCGCAGCAAGGGGGACCAGTGCTGAGCTGGGATGGCGCCATCCCTGGCTGAGCACAGGATGGGGCCATCTGGTGGATGGATGATTTAACTGGAGTCTTTCCACATGGAAGGAGCAGAGACTCACCTTGCCTGGAGTCTGCACATGTCCTGGGTATGGCCTGCCGTTCTTGCCTTCAGAGCCTCAGCCAGCGTTGGATACAATACACCATTTCAGGATCCTGTGTGACAGAGCATCGGACCGGGCACTCGCTTCACAGCACAGGCGGCACTGCAGTGGACACGGGCTAAGGGACCCACGGTCCTGTCACATCCCAGTGACAGAGCACTGGAAACCACAGCAGAATTGCCATCTTGAGAGGATGCTCGGAGAGGATAGGGTGCTGTCCCCCACAACACAATACACACCCCAACCAATGGCCACTGTGTGGTCAATAGAGACCATGTGTCCAGGGCCCAAGGTGCAGAAGCAGGAGTGGCCTTGCTCACCCTCATGCTCAGGGTCCACCAGGGAGTCTGTGCTCCCCGAACTCTGTGCATCTGGAGGTCCTGGAGCCTGGAGAAGGAATGCTCTCACCAGGACATGTGGCAGGATTCCCTTTCCATGTTCAGCGACAGGTGCTATCCAGTCACTCCCAGCTCCTGTGTCTCGAGACCAGCAGGGAAGGAGAGGAGTCTTATCTGCATAGGTAACGGCCCCTGTGCTGTCACACACTGGGGCAGGGAGGCTGTATTTAGCACCCAGTGGTCCACTGGGACATCTCGTGGTTCCACCCTGCCTGGTTCTGATGACAAACAGGTGGAGGTAGGAGCCACAGCGTGAGAAGGGCATGAGGATTCCTGGGGCTGAGAGTCTGGGCCACCTGCGAGTCAACCCCTAGGGCAGCACAGGTGCTGGCAAGATGGAGAAGAATCTAGAATGGTGGTGAAAGAGGGAGATGATGGGTACCCATGGTCCTGAGCCTGGCTGTAGCAGCAGGGACTGTGTTCACCCTTTTAAACTTCCTCTTATAAGTTCTCCCAGGACAAGAGACCAGGCAGAATCCCGGGGCAGCTGTTCCCTGCTAGGGTGGGATCGTTAGATGAGACGGGTGGGCCCGAGCTGCAGGGAGGCTGGGCTGCAGAGCACCTACAGTGCTGCCCATCCCCCCTCACAACTGGGACCTCAGTCCCCAGTGTTCAGGAGTGTTGCCTGCTGAGGGCACCCAGCTGAGACCCCCCAGGAATGGCTCTCAGCTGCCGAAAGGAGCTTCCCTGCCCACAGCCATACCTCCTCTTCCGCAGGGCCGCTTGCATTTCATGGCTGGTCGGTGTGGTGGTCCAAAGGCCTGGGATCCCTGGTCTCAATTTGGGACAGCCCTGAGGGGCCATCCCAGCTCCAGAGCCACCTGTGGGAGCAGCCACAAGCCCCCATTGTAATCACATCACATTCAGCCTTCCCCTCTGCCCAGCCTGCCTCCCTCACCCCTTCCAGGTGATGTTCCCAGGTTCCTGCCCTATAAACCCGCCACACAAAATTCTCCATCGTGGAGACTGGTTCTGGGCACTTGCACGTGGGACAGCAATCATTGGGCATCCTCGGTGTCCTTGTGTTCCAACACAACAACTGCTTACTTCTGAATTCTCTTTCAGCTTTGCTCAGAAAAATATCATTTTTCTTCTGGTATTTCTTTAACATGTCTCTCATGCTTACTTATTTTCCTGTTAATGAAGAGGAGCAGGCTGCAGGTTCATTAGAAATTCATGAGCCCATGTTTCTATTATTTATTTTTATAGTTGACTTCTATTTATAACAAGGAATGCTGATTTTCCATTTACACTTGAGATATAAAGATTCTGTTTAAAATACATTTAAGTAAAACAGAGTGAGTTGGTTTAAAGAAAAAACCCTAAATGACAGCTATGGCCGGTGACACCAAGGGAGTTACCGAAGGGTGGTGACATGAGAAACACCTGTCTAGCGTCAAGGGGACTCCCACCCTGCAAGGACCGGCCCCAAGACGCCATTCCTCGTGAAGGCCCCGGGCCCTGCATTGAGCAGAGACACTTGTTCCTTCCCATGAAACATGTCCCGCTGTGTGGAATGATCACCTCCGAGTCTGATTCTGCAGCTGGCACCAGGGCCTGGCGTGCCGGGTCTCTCACTCACTCTTGTAGCCCCCACACCCAGCATGGACCAAGACACAGGTCGCTGTGGCAGGTGGGGCTCTAGAATGGCCTCCAGAGTGCTGCCCCCGGCATGCATGCTCTCGGAAGTCCCACCCTGAGTGGACCTGAGACTTTGAATATAATGCCTGCTACTCTTGGGATTAGCTGACGTTATATGGCAAAGGTGATGGGATTTTGCATAGTAGTGAAGGGCCCAAATCAGTTGATTTTGGGTTAATCTAATGGGAAATTGCCCTGGGTGGGCCTTACCTAATCTGGTGAAAGCCCTTAAAAGAAGGCCCTGGTCCTTCATGAAGACAGGGCGTTTCCCGCTGCCGTGTCCTGATGGAGGGCCGTGAAGAGGCCACGTGGCAGGAAACCCCAGGACGCCTAGGAGCTGGGAGTGGCCCGCTGACAGCCTGCAAGGAAAGCAGGGCCCTTGTCCTACAACCAGAAAGGCTCGCATCCTGGCCGACACCTGACGCAGCCTGCGTGCGGTCGGCGGACCCAAGGACCCGGCTACTCCACATGCAGACTCCGGACCCCTGGCAACTTCGAGATGAAATGTGTGTGTGTTGTTTTGTGCCGCTCAGTTAGTGGAAGCTTGTTACGCAGCAATAGGAAACTCACCCTGAGGCTGGCAGATGTTGGCTGACGGAGTGAACATGCTGACTGTGAGTCCAAACCTCCTGACTTCTGCGTGTCCCGGGCTGCGCGGGGCGATTTCCACCAGGGGGAGGTGTGGGAAGGGAAGGGTTGGCGTCTGCAGCAGCCCCCGCACGGCCCCTCCCCTGGCACAGTGCAGATGAGGACCAGGCCGCACATGGCCCTGTGACTGAGGAAGGGGACCTGTCCGGGGATGCTCTGAGCCTGGCCTCCTCAGCCACACTGTCGGCCTGGCCAGTGTGCCCACTCCATGCCCCCCTGGAAGGCAGTCGATCTCACCTCTCTTTTCTGACTCTGCCTGCCCTGAGATCTGAGTGGCAGCACGAGTGAACCTGTCACTCCTCTCCCTGCCTTCTGGCTCTGGGACAGAGCAGCCCTCCTCACTGCCCCAGCCACCCTTCCCCTTTGACCTCTCTGCCTTGGGTGCTCTCTGTGGCCCAGCCCCGCCACCCCAGTCTCCCCTCACCCCACCCTCCACACCAGGGGTCCTCAAACTTTTTAAACAGGGGGCCAGTTCACTGTCCC
>VBSM01003209.1:190465-203364 GCA_008086735.1 Cheirogaleus medius
AGACCGTTCGCTCTGGAGGTTTCTCCTTCCAGTTCTCCTCCGCAACCTCCTCCCATGGGGTCTCCCATAGTCTCCAGCACTCCTCCTTCCGACACCCGTCCGATGTGTGGTCGCTTGCTTGCTTCTTTCTTCTAATATCTTCTAGAAGCTTTCTTTTCTGCAGAGACGCTCTATCTGGCGATGTTTCTAGTCCGCCATCTTGCTCCGCCCCCCAATTCACTTCCTAAAGCTACTATTTTAAGTGACACTTTGCAACGAGTTGTAAGTATTGCTAACTAGTATATATTCATGCAAATGTAACACAGCATCATCAGTTTCACAACATGCTAAATTTGAACCATGAGGTATTCAGTATGAATTTGCCATATCATTCTAAAGTGCATTGGCTATTGCAGGGACAGCTGTTAGCCAAAATTTTATCTCTGCAAGAACAGATAGTTAAACTTTATGAAGAACAGAACCAGCAATGTGAATTATTGAAAGAAGATTTCTATAGGATTACAGCATTTCTGTGTGATATCATGTCAAAATGACTTTGAATATATCTTTGCAAGGTAAAACTAAGTCTATATATGATATGTGGCAAAAAAGCCAAGCATTTCAAAAAAATCTATCTTTTTTCAAAACACTTCTTCAAAAGGAAATTTTGGATGAACACTTTCTCAGTTAGCAAAGGTCATTGAAGAGCAGGATGCTATATGCGAATCATCTGAAGAACAGGCAGCTGTTAAAGGCCTATTAATTGAAGAATACAATGAAAGATTCACTGACTTTGAGAATCATGACATCACACTGAAATTAACTTTTCACCTTCACTTAGTTGATATCACCAAGGCACCTAAAGAACGACGGATGCAATTGATTAAGCTCTCAGTAGACGGCATTTTAAAGGCATTGTTTGATGCTAAGAAAGATCCAATTGAAGTATGGAAAAATAATAGTAGAATACCCATGCCTTTGGCAATATGCCCAAGAAATGCTTTCTTGCTTTTTAACCACTTATTGCTGTGAATCTACGTTCTCCTACCAAACCTAAATCAAGATGCCCTTCAGGTCACAGATGATTGGTACTGATCTAGAGGATCAACTGAAACTGCAGACCTCCATGCTGCAACCAAATATTCAAATACTTCTCAACAAAAAGCAGACACAGCAAAGTCATTAAAAGGTTTGTTAACTTTAAAATTAACAAGTAGTTTTCATTTTTTTGAAATTATTAAGTACATAGTAGTTAGATTTTTACAAAATAATATACATTTTTAAATATATCTAATTGAAGTTTCTTAAATGTGGCCTTATTTGATTATAGTTAAATTAATGCAGCCTTCCAACATGAAAAAGTCTCCCACCCCTGATCTGGAATAAGTCCAGTGGCAGATACTAGATTCTAAGCCTTTGTCAAAATCCACAGAACTACACATCACAAAGAGTGCATTGGTATTGAGTGAAGAAAGTAAGAAAAAGAATGGAATGCATATCTCAATGCCATATACGTAAATTAGAAATTCACACATATATGATACAATAATAAACATTTTTCAGACATTGTATCAAGCACATCATGATGGCTGCTTATGGGGGGCCAGGGACTGAGGCTTGAGGATAAAGGGGAAATAGACTAAAACAAAGCAAAACAAAAGAGGAGCTTACATGGACCCATGAGAGTGTGCACTGAACTGAGAAGTTTGATGAATTCAAACTTGTCTATCTTAAGTTCAAACAGAACAAGATTAAAAATGAAAATACAGGTAGAGTGCAGTGGCTCACACCTGTAATCCCAGCACTTCGGGAGGCCAAGGTGGGAGGATCGCTTGAGCCCAGGAATTTGAGACCAGCTTGGGTCCAACATAGCAAGACTCTGTCTTTACAAAAAATTTAAAAAAATTAGCCAGATGAGATGGCTAATGCCTGTAGTCCTAGCTACTCGGGAGGCTGAGGTGGGAGGATCACTTGAGCTCAGGAGCATGAGCTACAATGGAGCCACTGCATTCCAGCCTGGGCTACAGAGAAAACCTGTCTGTAAAAAATATAAAAAATAAATTTGTGTCCTGTAACCAGCTCTTGTTCCTTTAGAGAGGCACTCTAGTGCCTCGGGCAGTGGGTGGGGCCCTGGGACTTCCAGATGTGTTCTTATTCTCCACTTTAGTAGTATTTGGAGAACTACGAAACACTGAAGAAGGAAATAGCAGAGGATGTAAACAGGTGGAAACCCATACCATGCTCATGGGTTGGCAGAATCAACATTGTTAAAATGTCTATTCTACCCAAAGTGATCTGCACATTCAATGCAATCCCTATTAAAATACCAATATCATTTTTCACAGATCTAAGGAAAATAATTCTATGATTTGTATGGAACCAGAGAAGACCCTGTATAGCAAAAGCAATCTTATGCAAAAAGAACAAATTGAGAAGCATCAATTTACTAGACTTCAAGCTATACTACAAGGCTATAGTATCTAAAACAGCATTGTATTGGCACAATAACAGAGACTTAGACTAGTGGAACAGAACTGAGAACCCAGATATAAAACCATCCTCATACTGCCATCTAATCTTTGACAAAGCAGACAAAAACATACACTGGGGAAAAGAATCCTTATTCAGTAAATGGTGTTGTGAAAATTGAATAGCCACATGCAGAAGACTGAAATAGGATCTGCACCTTTCACCTCTCACAAAAATCAACTCATAGTGGATAACAGACTTAAACCTAAGGCGTGAAACCTTAAGAATTCTAGAAGAAAATGTTGGAAAAACTCTTATAGACATTGGCCTAGGCAAAGAATTTATGAAGAAGACCCCAAAGGCAATCACAGCAACAAAATTAAATGGGACCTGATCAAATTAAAAAGCTTCTGCACAGCCAAGGAAACTATCATGAGAGCAAACAAGCAACCTACAGAATGGGAGAAAATATTTGCATGTTACACATCTGATAAAAGGCTGATAACTAGAATCTATAGAGAACTCAGGAAAATCAGCAAGAAAAAAAATCAAACAACCCTATCAAAAAGTGGGCAAAGGACATGAACAGAAACTTTTCAAAAGAAGACAGAATAATGGCCGGGAAACATAAAAAAGTGCTCAGCATCTCTAATTATTGGGGAAATGCAAATCAAAACCACAATGAGATATCACTTAACTCCAATGAGAATGGCATTTATCAAAAAGTCCCAAAACAATAAATGTTGGCATGGATGCAGAGAGACAGGAACACTCCTACACTGCTGGTGGGACTGCAAACTAGTGCAACCTCTGTGGAAAGCAATATGGAGATAGCTCAAAGAGCTACAAGTAGATCTATTATTTGATCCAGCAATCCCTTTACTGGGCATCTACCCAAAGGAACAAAAGACATTTTATAAAAAAGACATCTGCACTCGAATGTTTATAGCAGCACAATTCACAATTGCAAAGATGTGGAAACAACCCAAGTGCCCATCAATCCATGAGTGGATTAATAAAATGTGGTATATGTATACCATGGAGTACTATTTAGCCACAAAAAACAATGGTGATCTAGCACCTCTTGTATTATCCTGGATACAGCTGGAGCCCATTCTACTAAGTGAAGTATCCCAAGAATGGAAAAACAAGCATCACATGTACTCACCAGAAAATTGGTTTTAACTGATTAACACTTAAGTGTTACACTTAACTGATTAACACTTAACACTTAAGTGCACATATAGCAGTAACATTCATCTGGTGTTGGGCAGGTGGGAGGGGGAGGAGGGGATGAGTATATTCACACCTAATGGGTGTGGTGCACACTGTCTGGGGGATGGACACGCTTGAAGCCCTGACTTGGATGGGGCAAAGACAATATATGTAACCTAAATAGTTGTACCCCCGTAATATGCTGAAATAAAAAAAAAAACAAATTAAATTAAATTAAAATCCAAACTGAGGCACCAAAAGCTGATTGGAAACTCTGGGACTGGGGTGTGTTTGGGTGAGGACTGACGCTGATCCATCCAGGGCCTTCCCAGTAGTGTGACCATGGGGGACCCAGCCATCTGTGGAGAGACCCTGAGTGTCAGTCTACTTCCTCAAGGGCAGATCAGGAGCACCCATCCCCGCTCTGGATGCCTGGCTCGGGGGAGCGGACAGAGAAGGGGCTGAGGATGCCAAGGCTCATCTCAAAGACCCCTTCATCCCCTTTGCAGCAGGGCGCCCGCCCAAGACCTTAGCAGGACTCACATCCCTGGAGTCAGAGCTTGTCCTCTTCAGGTCCCCCAGGAAGGATGTTGTGTGTCTCCTGAGGGTTCTGGGAAGGACCCACCTGGCCCTGCTGGGTGGAGAGAGGATGGGAAGATACAGTCCTCCTTAATCTGAGTTTCACGAAACCTCTGATCTCGGCCCCATGCGCCATTCCCACCCACGCGGTCCTGGACCCCGCGGTGCACAACCTTTCCCAGGAGTTGGTGAGATGCGTCCACAGGCTTCTTACTGTCTCCCTTGCTGTAGGCTCAGCTTTCTCTCACCTTTCTAACTTCCAAGATTTTGACATCTCTCATCTGCTACCATCTTTTTCTTTTCTCCTTTATGAATTTATGGCTTTTAACTCCATTTAGTCATTTACTGGAATTTGGGGGAATAAATGGACACAGCGCCACATCTATCTAACAAATTCCAAGGCAGTCAACACTGCACTATCTCCCGGCCTGGTCGTGTTCGCCTCCCTGATGTGGGGATAATGGCACTGGGGACAGATGAGCTCGAGGCCACAGCCTGGTGTGCAGCAGGCAGGATGCGAGGAGGCAGACGCTCCTGAGTCCGGATCCCGACCCCGTCGCACACTGACCCGCCCTCTGTGCACCCTGTGTCCTCAGTGGCCAAGTGGAGGTGCTAACACAGTCCCTCCCAGGCCATCAGGCAGGGATGCGGTTTCCTTCCCCTGAGGGAACCTGTAAGCCGGATCCTTAGCACTGCCATGGGGAGCTTGTCCCATGTGGCAGTTATGACAGTGCGGTCCAGCTGAGTGTCAAAGCAGGGCAGAGTCTGGTGAGGTTTCTTCTAGGCCGAGTCTCTCCTGCCTTTCCTCCCCTTTGCTCAGGGTGGAGGCAGATTATACAGCCACCTTGAACTCTGGGCCCTCAGGAAGTTTCAGGCAGAGCCGGGCTTTTCCCAAGCACATGCAGGAGCCCCTTGGCCCGAGCACCCTGGAGGCCAGGAGGGAGGGGCACGGGGCTGTATGTGTCACTGCGTGCGGGTGGGGTGGGGGGAGGTGGCCCAGTACCTAACAACTGATGATGGGGCTTGTAGGTAGAAAATAAGAGTTCTTTCAGATCTGGAGAGCCCAGGGATTGCAGAAAGACTTCACCACCCAGAAGAAGTGGTATGTGAGGCTCCAAATATGTGTGTTCCATGAGTCATTCTCCTGCTCGACTGCGTGTGCAGGGACGAGGACCTTAGGTCACTAGTGGTATGATGCATCTTAGACTTTGCCCTGGTTCTGCCAGGAATTTGGGCCAGCCAGTTTCCCTCTTTCTGAGCCTCAGTTTCCCCATCTGTATGAAGGGCAAGTACAATCCTTATGTACACAGCTCTGATGATCTCTGGCCCAGGGGGCCCTATCCTCTGTCAAAGTCTTCAGATGTCCTATTTGGAAACACTTGAACTCATACATCTGTCTCCAAGTTGACCCAGTGGGAGATGCTCCAGCTAATTACTTTGCTGGAGGTTTTTAATTTCTTAAGAGACAGGTATGATTTCTGAGACCATGACATGGTTTTGGCACAAGTCTGTGGGGTCCGGAAGCACACCCAAGGACAAAACGTCCTCCTTTGGTGTGGATAAAAGGAAAATAGCAGTGACGAGGAAGAAGTGTGGAAATGTATGCCAAGTCCTGCCAGGCGTGAGTCCTCTCATCCCTGGCACCAGGGATGCCAGTGTCTCTGCGGACAATAAAAAGGACACACGTGGCAATTGTGTCTCTCTGTCCTGGGGCCAGACCTCTGGGAAGAGTGAGTAAATTACTCATTCTGTGACTGTCAGAGTGGAAAGAGACAGAGTTTTGTGGGACAGAACTGCCAGGTGACCATCTGCTACCTCTTCTGGTCCATGAAGCTTCTTCAGTGCTGACCACCCAGGACTAAGGACACACGGTCAGCCTGCTCTTTGGGTCTGTCCACCCGCGAGCTCTGTCGGGGCACCCAGGAGGACAGCCATCACCTCCCCTGCAGCACCGTGGGGGATGCTGTGCCCCTGGAGATGGGTCAGGCTTCTTTGGGGCGTTTCGGGGTCTCCTGCAGGGAAAGGCAGGGAAAGCCACGCCCAGTGGCTGCACCGCGGAACCGGCGCCTCACCCGCAGGCATCTCTCTGGGTCCCATCAACACGGATGCCCCTGCGTGGAGAGGCTGCCTCCCGGCTCCACCCAGGGGCCGCCACTGAGGCACAGAAAGGCTGTGATTTGCTTTCAGCCAGAAGTTCTTTGTAAGACATCCCAATAATGATCAAACATTTCCATTCATCAGAGACAGTTTTGAAAATACCCAAAAGAAAATAAAACATAGTCCCTATTCCCACTGGACAGAGTTAACTTGCATTTGATGCTGTTCCGTCCTTGCCGTTTCCTGTGGCTGTTCCGTCCCTTGGCACGGCTGTGATTGTGACGGCGCATTTCATATCGTGATGCTGCATGTTTTACCGAAAGGCATAAACGCATTGCCATGTGATCACATGTTTTGCCTAAACATCACATGTGGCTGAGGACATGCAGTGGCTTAAGTGACCAGTCCTCTATTGTTAGTTAATTAGTGTATTTTAAGCTTTGGCTGTTATAAATAATACTGAGGTGACTATATTTGTGTGTTGATTTTTAAACCTAGGATCAATTTTTTAGGGTGACTACCAGAGTGGAACTACTACATGAAAGGGTATGCACACTTTTAGGTTCTTGACTTCCTATGAGAAAAGCCAACCTTAGGAGTCCACTGTCCATCTGCCCAGAGAGAGAAGCATCTTCTCAAGATATCCCCCATCCGAAACCAGCAGGTTGTCCCTGTATTCTGTGAGCTTCCTTCTCCTCTCTCCCCTTCCCCTCCATGCTGCTCAGTGGTCTGCGAAGGCCGTGAAGAATATTCTGGGCTGGGGGTGCTTTGCTGCCTTGGACAATCCCCCGGAAGCTGGTGCTCCTGGGTGCAGTGGTCACCGCGTGTCAAAAAGCCTGCAATGCCAACACATGTGAGCAGCCTTTTTCCCCACCGTGGCCCCACAGAAACAGAGTGACTAACGAGGGCGCCTTCCTGTCTCTTCCAAGTTCAGGCTGGGGGTCCCAGGTTCAAAGCTATGTCTGACTCACTTTTTCCCCATCCCCAAAGGCAACTGCAACTGAACAATACTGAAAGCACTGCTCACCCTGCCCAAACAGAAGCCCATCCCAGGGCTCCTCCTAAGTGCGGGGCCCAGGCAAGGCTGACGGAACAGCAGCATCCAGGCCAGGGCAGGCACGTGCTGTTGCTGGGCAGGTGCGTCCTCCCCACCCAGGGCTCTTCTCCCAGGCCTCTCGCCCTCCTCCTCCACGGCAGCTGCCACACCTTCCACTTTCGCCTTTAACTCTTCTTCGTATTTGGGTGCTGGAGAGGGCGCTGGTCTGGGATTCCCTGTGCCTGACGGTGGGGCCAGGAGCCTGAGGTCACCAGAGCCTGGGCAGGGGCAGCAAAAGTGACCTTTACTAGAGAAGGGTACGTTTTGCAGGAGAGAGGCGGCTCGACGTCAGGAGCGAGCCTGTGTAGCTGAGCCCCTGAGACAGTCCCAGCCGTGTCAGGCAAGAGACGTGGCTGCACTTCTGAGCCTAGGGCTGAAGGTCTTTGCTCAACAAAGGCCCCACGCTGGAGCCCATGTGACAACAACTCAGAAACCTCTAGGGATACAGAGCCCACGGCATAACAAAAACCAGCTTGTCGCATTTGGGGACCACCCTGCTCCTTTCATTTACTTTGACTCTGTTTAGGAATCAGGAAGGGCGTGGGTAAATAGACACAGTCTTGCTTAGAGACCGGAGCATCTCTGTCCCAGACAGTCCACCCACTGGCCACTCTCCATCCGAAGGAACCAGCAGAGCCAGGTGAGGACCTTCTTCACAGTCATTGAATCCGAAGTTTAAATACTTCCCAGGCATCTGGCCTCTTCTCAGATAAACACTCCCATTCTGCCACTTGTTTCCATGTGACCTGGATCTTACCTGCTCACTCTCCCCAGGTACAAGCCCCACTATTCTGTTCCTTCTTGAAACGTGGAGCATAAAACTACGCGAGTCCTCACACGGGGACTGTGGCACCATGTTCTGGACACCCTGCGCCTCCAGACTCCTCTTCAGCCCTGAGCAGGGTGGGTGGTGCGCCCTCCATGGCCTGAGATGCAGCCTGTGCTCACTAGCGCCCTCCGCCCCTCGCCTTTAATATGAACGTCTGCAGTTAGGCCAAGACCCTAGCCTTCTTCCCCAACAAGGTATTCACGTTCTCGATCATGTTTCATCTCAACTGTATGTAAAAGACTGCCCTGCAGAGACGGGGCATCTCCAGCAAGTCTCTACTGCCCGTGATGAGGTGCGGTTCCTGGAGCTGCTGCAGGCAGAGCAGTGCCTGTGACGCGGACGAGACACGCCACACGGACACTCCGGGATGTGCGAGAGCTGGAAGGACAGGAGCAGAACAAGCTCCACACAGCCGGGACTTGTTCAGGAAACACGCGGCTCCAATACCGACCCGGCACAGATCTCTACTGATTGAGGACGTAACCCACGGTTTAGAGCAAGCTTTAAAGAAATGCGAGCAGATAACTTCCAATAAAGACGCACCCCCGCCATGAAACCTTAAACTTCAGGGCTGTAGACTTTCCCTGCGTTGATGGCTTCATCTTCTCGCCTTGCTGCTCAGAGCTTCTTTGCAGCCCACCAGCCCTGCAGCCGCCGGTATGCAGGGCGCATGGACAGGGTGGTTTTCTCTTCTTACCAAGTAGTGGGTGGGAGATGGACATTGATTGAGTTTCTCCCAGGGGACAAACTCCTACTAGGCATTCTATGTACCTAATTTCTCCTGATCTGCACCACAGCCCTGTGAAAGACGCTCTTATCCCCATTTCACACCCAGGAGAGCTGAGGGTCACAGAGGTGAAGCCATTTGCCCATGACAATGAAGCTGCTAATGGCCAGGTTTGAATGGGAACGTGGAGCGGTTGGACCCAAAAGCCCACGCTCTGTCTACTGCCCATACTCCAGACCAGTGCTGTCCAATAGAAACAGAAGGAAAGCCACGAATATGACCCAACATAAGTGATTTTATATTTACCATAGCCATATTGAAAAAGGGAAGATCAGGTGACAGTAATTTTAATTATGTGTTGTTTAACTTCAGGGATTCAAAATATTAGTATTTTGACATGTAATCAATATACCAATTATTGGTTTTACATTCTCTTTTGTTGTAAATCTTGAATCCGCTGTGTAATCTGCACGTGCAGCGCATCTCAGTCTGGACTGGCCACGTTTCCGTGCTCAGCGGCAGCGCGTGGCAGTCGGCTGCCGTGTTGGACAACTCAGCTGCACAGTGTAGGAACAGTTGTTTTGTTTTTCTCTCCTAGATACTCTTGAAAGAGAACTATCCTTTCTTAATGTTTTTAAATACATTTGACTATCATAAGAAATAGTCAATGAATTCCTGACAAGTAAGAATAACAGGAATGGATTTTTACTTGAATTAGTCTGCTCGGGCTGTCATAGCAAAATACCATAAACTGGGTGGCATAAACAACAGAAATTTATTTTCTCACCTTTTCTCACCTTTCTAGAGGGTGGGAGTGTGAATTCAAGGTGCCAGTGTGTTGGGTTCTGGGGAAGTCTCTCTTCCTGGCTTGCACACGGCGACGTTCTCACTGTGTCCTCGTGGCAGAGAGAGGAAGCTCTGGTGTCTCTTTTCGTGAGGGCTCTAACTCATGACTGGTTTACAACTGGGTTTCAAAAAACACATGTCAATCCTAAAAATAGATACTGAGGCAGCAACTGTATCAAACATATTTATGGCAACCCTGCGATTGAAGTTGCTGTCCCTTCATCCCTGCATCCCTCAACCCTCACTAAAGGCCGCTCTCCGCTAGACCCTGGCGAGGCTGGGGGTGCAGAGCGACGGAGTGGCAGATCCCTGCTCTCAGAGAGCAGCATGGCAACAGGGTGAGGAAGGAGACAGCCATGCTCCTTGTCAGCAGGTGACAGTAGATAGGATCCCCTGTGACCCAGGGGCAGATGCTCTGCCCGCTGACCAGAGAAGCCAATCAACGGCCTCTTGGAGAGGACGTGATAGGTCAGAAGCAGAGTGGGGAGGGTGATTTTGACCTGGAGAAGCCACCTGAGCCAAGGGGCTTTCTCTCTCAGCTTCATTGCCTCTTTGCACCCAGGTGCCAGCAAGAGAGGACTTGGTGGGCAAAGATAAATACTACTCATTGAGGAACCATGACATGTCAGTCACTTCACATACGTTGCTGGTTATGGGTTAAATTGCATTCCCCCATCCGTATGTTGAAGTCCTAACACCCAATATCTAAGAATGTGACCTTATTTGGAAACAGGGTTATTACAGATATAATCAGTTAAGATGAAGTCTTTAGGGGGCCTAATCCAATGTGACTGTGTCTTTATACAAAGGGGAAATTTGGACAGAGACAAACATGGGGAGAACACCACGTGAAGATGAGGGCAGAGATGGGGTGACGCTTCTGCAAACCTAGCAAGGCTGAAGGTTGAAACAAACCATCAGAAATGAGGGGGCAGCATGGAGCAGATTCTCCCTCACAGCCTTCAGGAGGAACCAGATTTGCCAACACCTTGATCTTGAACTTCTAGCCTCAAGAACTGTGAGGCAATAAATTTCTCTGTTGTTTAAATCATTCAGTTTGTGGCTCTGCTATGGAAGCCTTAGGAAACAAATGTGTCATTTCATTTAACATGTGTAACAGCCCTGTGAGGAAGTGGACATCATGCCCATTACAAGGAGGAAAGCAAGGTTAGAGAAGGGACTTACCCAAAGTTACTCAAAGGTATGGTTTGAACCCAAATCCATCCCATGTCAAGCCACCTACATCCCTGCCTTCCAGCAGGATTTCCCTCTGGCCTTTGCGTGAGCATACAGGCGGGGGAGGGCAGATTCTCCCAGGAAAGCACCTGTTTCTCAGAAGCACATTCTCCTGCAGGTTCTTGTGAAAGACAAGCTGACCCACTGGGAACAGGAGCCGTGCGTCACTTCTCAGAAACCCAGCTCCTGGACAAGCCACCATCTGTCCCCTTGCAGTTTATCTGGCTCAAGCACTGCCCCCGCAGAGCTACGCTTCTGCCTCAGGACCAGCCTTGGATGGAAGTCCCCATCAAGTGACAGAAATGCCCACCGTCACAGACACGTGAATGCCCCACTGGGGCTCGTGAGTTTCACCGAGTCCTGCTATGGCATGCACATCCTTCCACCTTCTCTATGACATGGAATGAAAGCAGGGATGGATCTCTAAAGCAGGTCTATTGGCCCTGCCTGTCACTGACACTGGCTCCATAAGTCAACAGGCATCAGGCAGCCACTATTCATATTCCATCAGGGTGTGCTGTGGGCACAGCGCATTGTACTTACTGGGTCAGGTAAACATCTTCTCATCTGCCCGGGATACGGTTGATTGCACTGGGGCTTTCTTTCCAGTTAATTTCACTCTTCTGGTGGAGCAGTAAGGGACACAGGCAGTTCTTAAACGAAGTAATTGTATCACTCTTTGCAGTGTGTCTCCTATTAGCTGGAGCTAAACTCCTGAGCTGTTTCCCTGAAGCCATGGGATAAAACCAGGCACCCTGCCCACCTCCTCCTGTCTTCTCCACTGTGCTCACAGGAAGGTGTAGGACACAGCCTAAGGTCCAGCCCACGCTTGTACCCTCGGCTTGTTCACAGTGACTCAGGACAGCAGTGAAATGTTCTTGCTAATTTATCCCTAAAGGGATATTCCTGAAGACTCCAATTCCTTTTTACTTTTAGTTGTGCTTAGAAATCGCAAACATAGTACATGCTGGTTGTGCAATATTACTTGTTACAGAGGTGTATAAAGTAAGACTTGAATGTAGCCATCTCCTTGCAATTAGAAAAAATTAAAAGAGAAACTGGATCCTACCATATAGAGTGTTTTGCAATTGCTGTTTATTTTCACTAAAGAATAAACCAAAGTTCCTGGTTGATCCTGCCAGTAGCACCAAAAAAACAAAAAACAAAAAAACAAAAAACAAAAAACCAAGGAATAAACTAAGGAGTTTTCTAAATCAGTAAACAGAGTTCAATTTAACATTTACACTCCCTCCTCAGTTTTTTATATTTTGTTTTGTTCTATATTTGGTTACTTTGGAAGTAAATAGTAAATGTCATCCCTGTTGATGATACTTAGGTTGTTTACAGTTTGGGGCTGTCAGAAATAAGCAAGCTATTAACATCTTTGTGTTTTTGTGCAAGTATTTCTCTAGGATAAATTCTAAGAAATAACATTTTTGAGTAGAAGAAACTCCCATTTCAAATACCGGGAGATATCCATCCATTCCCAGACAAAATGTTTGCCTCTGTATTGTCCCATGCTCTGAGGACAGCCCATCCCCACTCCCATCACACCCTGGATATTATGCACCATTGACACTTCTTTTGCTAACCCAGCCTGCAAAGATGGTTTTCAGTTGTCCTCATCTGCAGTTACCGTGAGACTGGGCTTCTTTTTGCACGATTACTAGCCTTCCTCCCTCTTCTGTGGTGTGCCCTCTAGAACTTGGCCCTTCCCTTCTCCTGCTGGGTAGTTTCAAGTTTTGTGGTTCAATTAGTCAGTCTTTTACTTTTACAACACTATTTCTGGGGCCAGGCATGGTGGCTCACACCTGTAATCCTAGCAC
>VBSM01003209.1:210491-220517 GCA_008086735.1 Cheirogaleus medius
GCCTCATCTGCTCCCCTCCTGCCTAGTGCCCACGCACAGCTGCTGCCACGCTCCCTCGGGGATCTCCTGCTGTTCTCTCCAGCCCAGCCCCAGCCACGACCCAACAGCCCAGATATCAGATCTGAGACAGGGGTGGGTGGGTGGCTTGTGGCTGCTCCGGGCTCCAGAGGTGTTGGCTGAGGGCTAACCTCAGGCTGCTTCCCAGTTGGCTCATTCCTCCCAGGCCACGCCGGTCACTGGCTGAGCACGGCCGTGGTGCCAGGGTGCTCCTGCCTGGGGGGTCGATGGCCGATCCCTGCTCCAGAGCTCCTGGGCCTGGCAGAGACTTTGTCATGGCCGCATCCCAGCCTGGCTAGTCCCACCTCCTGCCCCTTCCCTTCCTAGGTGGTATTTTCGGGATGTCTTTTGCACTCCTAACTCTTTCTCAGCATCTGCTGCCCAGAGCAAGCAGCTGAGACAGCCTGGCAGGGCTGGGGCCAATGTATCCCCAGTACCCAGCATGCAGCCATCACTGAGCCTATGGCCACGCCAGTCTTCCAAGTAGGAAGGTACTGGCCAGGCCGGAGCACACAGAGCTGCAGCCTCACCTGTGACCACGTTCCCGCTTCCTGGAGAGTGAGTGAGGAGGCCAGGCGTCCGGAGCTCCTTCCGTACCCAGTCTGCCTGTGGCGGACACTCACTGACACCGTGGCTGCAGGACCCCCAGGGATGCATCCTCAGTGTGATATCCCTAGAGGTGCGTCCAAGGTCGGAAAGCATGGGCCAGTGTGTAGGTGCATGAGCGTGTGTGGGTGTGTGTGCGTGTGTGCGTGCACGCGGAGGGCGGCGGCAGGAGGTAGTAGGGGAGCCCGTGCGGCCTGGGCTGGGCTGGGGAAGGGAGACAGGGTGGGGAGCAGGCTCCAGCCACACACGGGCCCCTCCCCCAACACGGCAGGTGGCAGAGTTTGGTGGAAACCTGGAAGCTCGTCTCTGTGGCCAGGGTGACCCCACGTGGGTCTGAGGCCCTGCTGGGTGTGCTGTAAGTGAGGCCAAGAGGAGCCCTTGACCCCAGGGCCTCTACCTGCCTGCCCTGCAAAGCCTCAAACGTCACCCTGTGGGAGGCCAGCCTTTACAACCGTACGGCTTCACTTTTTTGGAGGCAAAATCCTGAAGACGCGGTGCAGCTTTAAGACACAGATTCAGCCTTGCAAGAGCTGACTACCGCCACCCTTGCCTGTGCGGCTGCCCCTTCTCAGGCACTTGCAGCAGCGGCGCCGCTCCGCTGCGAGGCTTCTCCCGGCAGAGCCGGCCAGTTAAAGGTCCGCCCCTAGACCAGGGCTTTGCGAGGCCTGGGGAACCTGGTGGGACAGGAAGGGCCACTTGTGTCTGAGGCGTCTGTTTCTGACGAAGCACCCGCACTGTCTAGACTGCAGCCAGGCCTCCTTCCTGCCAAAGCGCCAGCTGCACAGCGCGGCTCGCTGGCTGTGCCTTGGCGGGTCTGCGCGAGCCTGGAGGCCCCATCTGCGCGGCTCTCCCGGGGAGGCGGGGGCTGGGCACCCGAGACGCAGCTGCGTGTGGAGGGCAGGTGGGCTTCCGGCACAGAGCGGCCTGGCCCACTGCAGTGCTGGCCGTCCCATGCTCCAGCTGGGGTGCTGAGCTTGGCACCTCCCTGGAGGGCACAGGGACCAGAACCTGCTTGGTGAGCTCGTGCCCAGTGCCCCTGAGGTGTGTGCACACCTCACAGCACCTCCGTGATCTCCACTTTCCAGGTGAGGAAGTCAGCTCCGAAGTTCGGGCATTTCCAAGGGCCATCCAGAGTTGAGCCGTACAGGTGGCCAGGATTTGGACTCAGCACCCCAAGAGACGAAGAAACATGTTGATCCCATATCTGAGCCTCGCAGTGAGTCACTTGGGCAGAGCGTTAATCTAGACCATTCTCATCTGGATGAGAAAACGAGTGGCAGGTGAGGCTCCACAAAGAGCCTGAGACTCTCATGCAGGAGGAGCAGGTCGGTGGCTCCTGTGTGTCACATCCATGTTCCTGTCCTGGGCCCTTCCCCTGACCTCCTCTTCATGCATGGAGTGGGCTGGGGGGCACTGCCATCTGGCCTGGGCATGTGAAGCCCCAGCTGGGGCCCCTGGCAGTCCTCCACAGC
Source organism: Cheirogaleus medius (assembly GCA_008086735.1). NCBI lineage: Eukaryota > Metazoa > Chordata > Mammalia > Primates > Cheirogaleidae > Cheirogaleus > Cheirogaleus medius. The sequence goes on from VBSM01003209.1 coordinate 212,627, forward strand.
TGTCCTTGTCATCAAGGGCAAAGCTGGCGGGAGTCCCGCTGACCTACCTCACTCTCTCCTCTGCAAATTAGGAACCCTAATGCCTTCCTCACGGGGTGCTGGAAGGACATGAAGGCGTGTTATAAGCATGAAGAGCTGCAGACACGTGGGCCTCTACAGAACCCTAAGGAGAAGCTGAGGAAGAAGGCAGGGCCGCGTCCGAGGGCGGAAGGCGAGGCCTCGTCTGCGAGGCAGGGACTTCCACACTGTGGGCCAGTGAGTCCCTCCCCCCAGTTTGTTCTGCCTGTGGCCAATGTCAGGACAACCTTCTGAGGGTCCTGAGAGTTGTGGTCCTGTTTCTGGGGACACTCTGGCAAGAAGCCGTGTGGGTTTTCACTGAGCCAGATCAGGAGCCGCGGACCAGCCGTGAAGCAGACGCTGGGCCTCGGCCTGGACACGTCCACAGCCGACAGCCTCCTGGTGGCCGAGCGCAGCCCTGTCTGGAGTGCCAGGGCTTGGCGGGCCGAGGCTCCCTGGCTCCTTGGAGGCTCCAGAGAGAGGACAACTGTGCTGGGAAGAGAGGCCCTCTGGTCACTTTGCTTCATTACAAGTGATGACAGGGCTGCGACCGGCCCTGCGTGCGATGGTGCAGTCCCCGAGGGCCTGTGAGTCAACAGAGGCCTGAGTGTCCTGCCTGCCATCGGCCGTGGCTTCCCCAGAGGCAGAAGGCTGGCTCTGGCATCCTAGGAGGCCCCTCCCGGCCCCCTGGGGCTTCTTCTTTCTGCACCCCTGGAGCAGACTCCTGCTCAGAGCCCCCAGCTTGGCCTGGACGATGCCTCTCCTCCTCCCCGCCCACTTTTTGGCTAGACCTGAGGGCCTGCGTGTGGCCTGCCCTGGTCGGAGAATCAACCCGCGGGACTGCGGAGGGCGACCCACAGGCTTGCTGCGGAGCAGGGACCCCCGGCCGGCATCAGGCAGGACAGGAGCAAAGGCCCAGCAGAACACAGTCCACGAGGAGGAAGAGAACTCAGGCATCTGGAACACGGGCTTTGAAGTGAGGCAGCGCCTGGATTCCAATTGACTCAGACTGTCCAGCTGCCTACTGGCCCTCCAAGTCTTGGTGTCCCCATCTGCCGGGAGGGGAGAACATCTGACTCCCAGAGCTGTGTATGAGCACCACGTGCAGTGACAGACATGAGCCCGCTAGCATAATGTCCTGCCCGCAAGGTACGGGGGATTATTACTGGTGCCATGTCAGATACTGTGTATGCAGCTCATCTCAGTTCTTGTGATGGTGGGTAAGGTAATAGTGTACCCATTTTACAGATGGGGAAAGCTAAGGTAGAGAAGGCAAGAGGTAAGTTTGATTTGTCCCAAATCTCACTGTTAGTAAGAGGCAGTGCCATATTTGGAATCCTGATTTATTTAACCCATACCTTTCGTGTTATCTCCAGGAGTTGGAGTTTTATGTTCCTGATACTCAGGGTGCTGTCAGCATTGGGCTTCTCCAGTGCAGGACGTAGAGCAACTGCATCCAGCCATTACTGAGCTCTTCAGAGAGATGAGGAAGTATTGCCTTCTTTTACTCTCCACCATCTTCTAACAGACACATGCGGCAATATTACGATACCACAGGAATAACAAACCAGGTCTAGGAAGAAAAGTAAGTAAAAGTATCTGCCAATTGTGAAGACCAACACAGATGCTAGAATTAAGCTTTGAATTTCACCTGGAACTTCGGGCAGCAAAAGAGAGCCTCTCTTGGCGACCTCACTCTCAGTCACAGAGCGGCCACCCCCGCTGTGGCTGCTCGCAGAAGTGAGATTTCCTTGGCGGGATCAGCACGTTCTTCTCGGGGGCACACACGTCGGCTCTTCTCAGCTGTGAGCAGGAGCGGCCTCACCTCCGCTGCCGCCCCGTGGACACCGAGACTTCCGGCTCCAGAGGCTTCTGCGTTATTGCGAAAGGACAGGCTTACTCGCTCTCGTGGCTCGCAGTTGTTGACTCTACCCGAATCCGTCGCTCGATGGGGGCAGGTGTCTAACTAAGAGACATGAATCAGAACAGCCCTCTGCCTTCTAGACAGTGGCCATGCTCCCCCCAGAGGCTCCCATTTCCCGGGGACATTCTGGCTTCACGGACGCCCATGGCTGTACCCACAAGGAAGGTAGCTGGGGATTCTGACGTTGCACTTGGCTGCAAATGGCAGAGGGGGGTGGGCTTTGGGGTTGAGAGGGGAATGTGGTTGATCCAGTCCATCTGCTCCCTCGCTGCACCTAGCACCCTCAGAAGGGGGTCTAGACATCTCAGCCACGTGTCCTTATCTGTGTCCCTGAGGAAGATTCCGTTTGACTTGTCTTGGGGTGATGCCCAAGAAAAGTCCTCTGAGTACTCCTCTGAAATGCAGGTCTGTTTATTCCAGCCTCTAGGGGGTTCCAGGCTCAGAGGGCCTGCTGCCTCCCCCACCCAGGGACAGAGTAAAGGGCTGTCTGGGCTTCTTGTGTGAAGAATTCTCTAGCTTTCGCTCTCAGAGAAGCAATGTGAGTAAGGGGGGAAACGAGTTCCTGAGTGCCTGCCCTGTACCGGGTGTTCCCACATGGGGACCAATGGCCCCAGTTTGCCCAGGACCAAGGGGTTTCCTGGAACGCTCTAACTGGGACATCTGGTCACCCAACTTCAACAACCCCACAGAATTCTTGTGAGGTGGGAAGTACCACTGCTCATTACAGAGGCAAAAACTGAGGCCATTTGCCCCATCTGGGGTCCCCACGGTAATGTTCTTTCCACTCCTGCATCTTGTCACCCTGAGAGTGTGGGAAGACATTCAAAACCTACTAAGCTGAATCTGAGTTCCTAGAAACCCGCTGGTTTTCCTTAGGTTGCTTTTTGCCTGCTGGAGGGGAGGCCCTCCTTCCCCCGGCTCCATGGCTCTGCAGAGAGGGACTGCCACCTGGTGACCCCAGAGGCCTCGGTGGAGAGGGACACCCCCCAGGGTGCTCCCCACAGGGCTCAGAGGCAGTTGCCACCCTGTGGGTTGACTTCCCTCCCACGTTGGGATCCGCCTGCCCTGCAGAGAACACTCTAGGCCTTGTGGGATGGGGGCAAGCCATGTCCAAGTGGCAGGTCCATTTAGCTCCACATCTAAGGCCACATTCTCCAATCAGCTCTGCCAATAATAGAAGTGAATGTCTTGATATCTCTTGTTGTGACACCGGCTTCTCCCTCCCAATGGATTTGTAAAGGAAGGGTTCTATTTTGAATCCCCTAAAGCCCTGACATTTAAGTTGTCTGAGGCTTCCAGCAAGACTTTTACATGCAAACCTCTGTGGCTTGTTCTGTGGGACCCACGCATGGGTGACCATGACCTCCTTTCTCAGAAGAGAGGAGCCCAGTGTGCAGAAGTTGGTGAGGATCTTGCAGGAAGTCGAGGAAAACAAGCTCCAAGCCAGGGCACAGGGACCAGACCTTCCTGTTGCTCCCAGAAATGGGAGACTCAGGGCCTGTAATGGGGTCGCTCCGCGATGCAAGGGCCTCTGAAATTTCCTTCCCAGAAATATCATGTGGGGTCGTAGGAGATCTTTGTTCCTTTCCTGACCCCAAACATCCTGCCTCTCTGGTCTCTGGCTGGAGCCAAAAAGAATTCTGCCCTTCCTGCCTGTCCTTCTCACCGTGGAGGGTCCTGAATCAAAGGGGACCTCTTGCCTGGCTTATACTTGTCTTGATTGGTACCCCAGGCTGCTTCCTTGGTACTGGCAGAGCCAGGGCTTAGGTTAATCTGAAAGTCCTGCCGGAGACCACCCGCCTCCCTTAAACAAGCAGCTCACCTTTCAGCCCAGAGCTGCCTCGCTGCGGGGTGTCAGGCAGACGCGTGCTCACTGGGCGCGGCGTCAGCCTGGCATCTGGGCTCCAGCGCAGACGCCCATCCTCTGAATGCCGTTGCTCTGGCCAGGCCCCCGGCAGGGCAGTGAAGGCCGAAGCTGAGAAGGCATGGCTGAGGGGATGGGCGTGACAGTCCCCTGGCTGGAGGATGGACACGGAAAGCCCAGAATGCTCCAGAGAATCCGCACTCACACTGCTCAAAGATGCCTCCGGGGCAAGGACTTGGGGGTGCAGGTCAGGGGAGCTCAGAGTTTGGTTTGCAAGTCTTCAGGCTCCCGTGTACTCTAAAGAGGAAGTCACCACCCCTGGCTAAGAATGGTGTGTGTAGGGCCCCACCTGAAGTCACTTTCCTGTGCTTGTCACTCTGTTATCTCATCCTTGTCCTTGCAGGGAACCTGTAGGAGGAGCCTCAAATTGAGAGTGACCCCGGGCTTATCTGTGAGGACAGCAGAAAGTAGAGAATGAGGACACCAAGGGACAGAGTGAGAGGAGGCTGCAGTAGGAAGAAGACAAAGCTGTGCGGATTGCAGGGTCTTGTGCAGGAGGACCAGGGGCCCAGATGCCTGTAGGTCTATGACGAGTGGTCTCAGTTAAATATGCCATCCCAAAACTCAGTGGCTTAAAGCACTGGCTGGTTCTCCTTGAGGGCCTCTTAGGCAGCTGCAGTCGCAGGAGAGTGCGCTGGAGTACACAAGGGCTTGGCTGGGCAGGGAAGGCTGCCTTCAGCTGGATGCTCACCTAAGAATGTCAGTGCCCATGGCTGCCTGTCCACGTGGCCCGGGCTCCCCCCAGCATGGAAGCAGGGAGCTCAGAGAGCATCCCGAGGGCAAGTTGCCAAGAGGCCCAGGTGGAAGCTATAGGGCTTCTTCCCACCCAGCTTGGGGAGTCCTAGAACGCTGCTTCTACCACATTGTGCCAGCCAGGAAGTCACTGAGGCCAGCCTGTCCGCAAGGAGTGGGCAGTAGTCTATACCTCCTGACTGAGGACTCAAATGAGCGTGCACAGGGAGGTGAGAATGAGATGGCAGCTGTCCGGGATCCGTCACTGGGCTTGCCAGGTAGACTGTGGAGGGCTAGCATGCGGCTTTTACGAAGGCCTATCTGGTGTTGCTGCTGGCAGCAGTGACGACGGTGGGGACATTTCCCATATGTACTTTACAAAGCATTTTTCACATCTCCGTGATTTGCCAAAGAGTAAGCAGCAGTTAGTAAGAAACAGAGCATCTTTACCTGCCTGTGTTAAAGATGAAGAGACTGCTCAAAGCAGTGGGGCGACTTTCCTCATGAGTCCTCTGCTATTTGCCCAAGCCCAAAGCCCCCCTCCTGGCAGGAGATGCCCTCAAAGTATCAGTGTCCTCTGTCCCTGGCGTCTCTGGCATTCCCAAGCCCTCTCCATGCCTCTGGGCAGCAGAGCCGTCCCTAGGCCGTGGCCTGGCCCTCTTGCTCTCTGCTGAATGCCGGGCTAGATGGCTTTACTTCCCTGAACTGCTTTTCCATCCTTATGTGGAATGGAGCTAGGACCAGGGCGCTAAGGCGCTGGGGGAAACAGACTCCGGGGTGGTACGCAGTGGGCACTGGGAGCAGCCTGGGGGCAACAGGGAGACGATGCTAGCCAGCTGGCCTGTGGGCCCCTCCCCGGCTGTCACCAGACTGTTCCTTCCAGGCCACCGGTCCAAGGGGAGCACAGTCACGGGTGACTGCTGGTCAGATCAGATCCCCAGCCCAGGGCAGGCCCTAGGGCCCAGTTACCGTGGGACCTGCTCTGCCCCAGCTTCAGCTGTTGGAACATGAAAGGTCATCCTCTTTGCCTGAATATGCTCAGATCATTCATGGATGTGTGTGTGTGTATGTTCAGTGAGTTGGTTGACATTCCATAACAGATTTTTAACAGACTGTTTGCATTTGCCATTCCCTGCCCAAGTCCTTACCCTGCCTCCTACGAGGCTTAACCATCCGGGGGTGGTCTTGGCTGGTACTATACTCAGCACAGGCGAGAACCATCAGCAACACTGGCTGGAGACCCCCGAGTGTGCCAGCCAGTCTGGAAACCATGGTCCAACCACCAACGACACGGATGGCTGCAACATCCCAGCACCTTCATGTGGCCCTGAAACTCAGGGAACACACGGGTCACAGCCGTGAGGAGCCACACACTGCCTGTGTTGGGGGGAAGTGAGCTAGTGTGTCTTCCAAAAGGGCCCCGTGTGGGGGTGAGAATGGAATTTCACTCCAAGAAGCAAGCTCTGTTTCCACCGAGACGTGGGGGAGGAGAAGGAAACAACACCCGGCACAGAGAGTGAGCCTCTGACACATGATGCTCCCTGAAACACAGCCCAGGAAATGCCACCTCCTGTTGCCAATATAAACACTTATCTGCAGCCTCGGACTTGGGCTGCCAGTAATAAAACATAAAATACACAGAGCCCCAGATCAACAGGCAGGGAGAGCCAGGCAGGGGTAGGTGCCAGTGTGGCCTGGGGCTGCCGCTGGCACTGAGCCCTAGAGCCTCTTCCCTTTCCAGATCTGTCCCAGGTTCCCTCAGGGAGGCCACACAGTGACAGCAGCAGGGCATTTCAGAGCTCTGGAGTGGAGAAAGGTGACAAAAGGCAGGGGCCCGGGCATTGCCTCGTCACTGGATGCTGCCAAGCCAGAACAGGCAGCCCCGCAGGCTCCCTGGGCTTGGTGCTCAGAGGAGCTGTTGGGAGCCTCTCTGACTCGCTCAGGACAGGAGTGAAGCGTGGAGAGGGCTGGTGTCATTAGGAGCTCCGCACCTGGCAAACTACTAAAGCCACTAGGGAGCAGAGGTAACATCTCCCCTCTTACCCTGATCCATAAAAGTAATCCTAGTGTCTGCAGAAAGGGTGGCCTTTAATGTGCTTTTTGAGTTAATGTTCCTATTTCTGTGTGGTAAACTATCCCCAAACTTGAAGAATCTAAACATTTTATCATGCTCTTTCATGTTCTCTGGGTTTACTGGGCTCAGCTGGTCAATTCTCTTTCATGTTGTTGCAGTCAGGTGTCCTCTGGGGATAGAGCCACCTGAAGTCTTGCCTCGCCTGGACATCCAAGAAGGCTTTTCACTCTCATGCCTGGTGCCTAGACTAACTGCCTGGGACAACCCGGCTGGCTTGGAATCTCTCTACACATGGCCCCTTTGTGTGGCTAGCTTGGGCTTCCTCACATCATGGTGGCTTCAGAAGAGCCGTACTTCTTCCATGATGTCAGGCTTATTGTGGATTAGATGAGGATGTGAATACTGTGACTCATGGTTCACCAAGGGGCCATCTCTGGGTACCAGCTGCCGTAGGTAGAGAGATACTGTGATTGGGGAGATTTGGAGACCTTTACTCCTCCTTATTACACTTATCGTGGAGCCAAAATGGCCAATAGCGGTCACCTGGTGCACTACCTCCGACTGAGAAGTAGGGCCTCCTAGGGCTCCGAGGGTTCTGGGGTCGTGTCTAGACAGATTCCTTGGCCTCTGGGTTAGTCTTCTATCACCATGTTCTGAGGTGCTCCCCAGACAGCTCTGTTCTTTGTTTCCATGCATCCCACTACTCTGTTGCCATAGGAACTTCCCAGTACTGGGAAGTCCTGTTATTATTTGTCGTTTTTATTATAGCCATGCTAGCTCTTGGTTCTTCGTTTCCTGTGGCCATTTCTCTTCCACTGCATTCACTGTCTCTTGCCTCTGTGTGCTCCAAGCCATGGAGCACATGGTTGCCAGGGGGACGGTCATCAGACGTAGCTCTTAGTCTCATATTCTCCTGTGGAGGAACTTGCGGTAGATGTGACAACAGCCGAATGAGAGGGTCAGGAAAAAGTAAACGCGTCTGCTCCAAGTAAAGTCAAAGTCATTTCTCTTTGTTTGATTCCTAAGCACCATAGACTGCTTTGTTGAGTTTTTTGGTGTTTTTTATACACACAGACACACGTATCTATAAAATTTGCCCTTTTATTTATTTATTTATTTATTTTTAATTTTAAATTTTTTTTTATTTCAGCATATTATGGGGGTACAAATATTACGGTTA
>VBSM01003209.1:222197-253605 GCA_008086735.1 Cheirogaleus medius
TGTGTGTGGTGTCTTCACATGGTGTTGTCTTCTGTGTGTGGTGTCTTCACATGGCGTTGTCCTCTGTGTGTGGTGTCTTCACATGGCGTTGTCCTCTGTGTGTGGTGTCTGCCCCGTGAGCTTCTCCTCGTGTTATAAGGACACACGTCATATTGGATTAAGGGCTCACTTTACTCCAGCATGACCTCATTTTAACTTATAACTTAATTATATATATTTATATGCAAAAGTCCCTATTTCCAAATAAAGTCAAATTCGCAGGGATCAGAGGTTAGGACCTCAACATATCTTTTTTGGGGATGCAGTTCAAGCCACTGAACTGCTCATGGCCCAATTTCTTTTACCATTTTCTCTACGCTGCTCTGCCCTACAATGCCTCTCTTTCTTCCTGTTCCTCAACCCTCTGCCACAGTCCCCTCGCATCAGGCTGTAGAAGCCCTGATGACACAAGTTATAGACTTAACCCGCACATTACACACGGCACTGTCACGCTTCTCTCCATTTGCCGTTCAGCAATGTGAACAATCTCTTGCTGTCAGAAAGCATGGAGTCCTTCTCTGTACTGACCCCGGCTTCTTCAACAGATGGGGGAATGCAGAGTTGCCTGTGGAAAGGGGCAAACCCAGTCCTGTAGTTTGGATAGAGCACTGTGCTCCCCGGACCAGCAACACCTAGAAAACCCTCACCATCTCCTGAGAACTTGTCACTAATGTATTTAATAGATTCTCAGCCCCTATCCCAGACCTACTGAATCACAAACTCTGAGGTGGACCCCAGCATTTGATGTTCTGACAAGTCCCCTGGGTGATTCTGATGCACACTGAATCAGAGAACCACTGGAATGGACAAGTGCTTTCCATCTCTTGGAGAGGCTGAGAAGTCAGAAGACAGCAAATGAAATGCAAAACATACAGCCTGCAAGTGATGAAGTGAGACCAAAATGTGTGCCATGCTGGCCTGGCAGGAACTGTCCACAGGGCTTCCAGCCCCAAAGGCAAAGGACAAAGCCCGTGTCTCACAGGCTGGGGGACTGGTGGCCTGGCTCCGCCATTCTGCCCCAGTGCAGCCCTGCAGCCCAGCACCTGTCCTCGAGGGTAGGGTGTGATGGCTGCACCTGCTTTCCCTCGGTCAGAGGCTCGGAGGTGCTGAGATCCAGCATGCTGATATCACCGCACAGGGTAGAAAACCCTCCCTCTTCTAGAGCCGTTCCCTAAAGACTCTAAGAAGAAGCCTCTTGAAAGACCTCCTTGAGAAGGCTTTTCCCTGCAGTGGCAATGTTATGTCAAGTTCCCTGTGGGGTTTATTCCAGGATCCTTTAATCTTTTTCATTCCCATGAAAATACCTCAGTTTAGGGGAATGGCTCTTCCCCTCTTGCCCGCCGGCCTCGCTTTGCTTTCCTCCTGCTCACACGTGGCTCGCTGACTCGCCGCACACCATGTGACCCGGGAGTTCCCTGGTTTCTCTAATGGAATGCGCCCCTCATTCCTTGACATCAAGCCCTGCCCTTTCTGTGAACCTGGGTCTTGAGTAGATGTGTAATTACTTAGATGGGTGAAGAAGAAAATTCCAGAGAAAGATAATAGAGGAGTGAGTCTCTTTTCCTTACTTTATCTTCTGAAACCATTTGGAAATATTAAGGAAAAAGAAAAAGAGAAAAATAAAAATCTCATGAGAGGATACTGGACAACAAGCATACCTTCGAGCCACAACTGGTGAGGAAGCACGTGTGGCCTTGCAAAGGCAAAGTGCACAGCCTGAGAGGTCCGAGGGGTAACTCCTCCTTTAGAAGGACACTGGCCAGGGCCACCGGAGGATTCTTGGTGCAGCATGGTGTGTGGAGTGCAGAGAGGCAGAGCTTAGGGAGAGAACAGGTGGAGACATGTGAACTTGCATCTTTGCAAAAAAGTGGATGCCAGGGTGGGGGCCAAAACAGGGGACACAGGTCAGCAGACTTCTAGTTTCTGATCTTGGTCACCAGAAGGAAAGTAAACATGAAATCATACAGGCATCCATAGAGAAACAGACACATATCGATTCTACGCTTACGACCATGATGAAGGGCTTCTCTCTAAGCCTGGGAAGACTCCTGACTTGGCAACATCAGATTTTTGGGGAAGAATGTTGATGAGGAGATGTTCACAAAAAACAGACCAAAAACCAAGCTGTCTAGTTACCTGCTATACTTCAACAACTAGCTGAGGCAGGAAGAAAGGACTCCCTTCCAAGATAAATATGTAATGATCAGGATGAAACCAGTATAGTACTGAAAGAAAAATAAAAAGGAAAAGATCATGACAAAAAGCCAATGAGAAATACACAGTTGGAACATTATGCCACCCAAGCAAATAAAATTAGACAAAACAACCCTTGGAATCAACAAAACTAAAGAAAATGTCAACTCTCTGAAGCAAGAGCTCAAAGAAGAGGTATGAGAACTTGAAGAAGAGATGATAAGACAGCCAAGAAGCTAAAAAATATGAATCTATAGCAATAACATTAAAAGCTTTGAATGACAGGCAAATGTTGTCTAATATACAAATAATTTTTTCTGAAGATGATAGCAGGAGAAATAGAATTGAAAAATAAAGATATAGTAGAAGAAACTTTCCTAAAATAAAGGAAGATCTAAATTTACCTGAAATTTCATGATCCAGAGAAATGGTTATAGCACAATAAAATATGACAGATATTCTGATGGAGATGCTAGAATTAAAATGTAAAGAGAGAAAATGACCATTTAGGTTTTAAAACAATCCACTGAATTGCAAGTGGAAAAAGTTCCAGATAATGGCCTGCAGTTTTCACAACAGAATTATTCAGAGTTAGAAGGCAATATGGTCATCTTCAGAGAAGAAAATATTGCTTAGGAATCAAGCCAAGTGAAGCTGTCATTTAAGAGTAAATACTAATGATGATAACAGCCAATTTTACAGAAGGCCAGATTTTTTGCTAGTGCTTACATATATTATCTCATTTAATTATCTCAACCCCATGAGGTAGGTACCATTATTAGCCACATCCTAAAGCTGAGTTTCCTGAGACCCACGGGATTAAATAACTTTCCCAATTTCTCAGAGCTTGAAATGGCAGAATCAGAATTTAAACCCAGGCATCTAATACCAGATCCTGCTCTCCTAAGTATTATTCTATGTCTCCAAACATGCAAGAACCCAGGCATATACGCCCTTGAACATTTACCAGAAGACAAATGCCTGTGGTACAAGAACTGAACGTGCAAGTGTAGTGCGAAGGAACAGGGTGAGTGTTGCATCCGTTTGTAATGATACAGAACGGGCACAGCACAGATGGGAGAGAACGTTCACTTAATGAGGTTTGTGGCTGGCAGCTGCAAAGACAGTCCAGTGATCCTGCCTCTGGGAATTCATGCCCTTGTGTAATCCTCTTCCCTGGAGTGTGGATGGAATTAGATATTGGCCTATAATGAACAGAAAACGGCAAGGTAAGGGGCTGTCACTTCAGAAATTAGGTTACAAAAAGACTGATTTCTATCTTGTTCACTTACTTGTTCTTTCTGTCTTTGGGAGCTCTGGCTCTAAAGGAAGCAAATTGCTAGTTGTGGGCTGTCCTATGGAGAGGTTCAAGTGGCAAGGGACCAGTGTCTCTGGCCAACAGCCGACAGCCTCAGGAGTGAGCTTAGAAGCAGATTCTTCCCCCGTTGAGCCTTGAGGTGACTATAACCCTAGATGGCACCTTGATGGCAGCCTGGTGAGACACCTTGAGTCAGAAACACCCAGATGAGCCGTGGCTGAATTCCTGAGTCACAAAAATGGGGAGATGATAAATGTTTATCATTTTAAGCCACTAAGTTTTGGGCCGATTTTTTACGCAGCAGTGAATAACTAATTTGAGTTTCGAGCATCACGTATCTAGGTCCAGCAGCAGAAAAGACTGGGTCAGATCCACCACCCCACAGAGCCCAGCCCTGGCTCAGAGTGGAGCCGGCCACACTGCGCACTCAAGCGTGTGCCTCAGAGAGACGACACTCTGATCACTGCTGCCATCCTACCCACCCCAGAGTCTCTGTCTCTACGTGTGTGTCCTGCTGGTAGGACGTGTGTTTGTGTGTGCAGCGGGGAGGGAGTTGTTAAAATCACTTGACCAGCTGGACAAAAACAGAGACCACAGTGATTGGCTCATGGCTTCCATTTAGCAACTGAAATGGAATTCTCCTTTTCTTTAAGCAAAAAAAAAAACCTTCTTCTTATTATAAAATAATACTCACACAGACAATTTAGAATATACAGAAAATAAGAAAAAATAATAGTTGTTGGTAGTACTACAACTTTAACATTTAAAAAAATTTCTTTCCATTTTTTTCCACAACCCTGTTTTATTTGTACATAGTTGCCCTCAAATTAATATAGTTTTCTTACATGCTACACTTAATGGTTTTGTATCATTAGCCTTTTTTATCTCTTCATAAATTTCATTTTAATGGCCTAATAATATTCCATTGTGTGGAATATATGCACACCTCTTCTGGGGCACACATCCTGTTTCTATGCTGGTGGGGAAGCGTCTGGCTTCTGCTGACAGCCTGTGTAAGCCGCTCTGTGGCATGCACGTACCGTGTTTCCCCAAAAATAAGACCTACCCATACAATAAGCCCTAGCAGGATTTCTAAGCATGTGCGCGATATAAGCCCTACCCCGAAAACAAGACCTAGTGATGGGCGTGGCTATGCAGCGTGTCTGCACAACCCATGCATTTCGTTGTGGAGCGGTAAAGAAGATGAGCAGCCCTTCTCATCTGCCCCATGAGAACTCTAGTGCTCGACATGAGAGACTGGGGCCAATGGTTCTAAAGGAAATAGAGTCACAAGAAATTCAGGATGGAATTCGGGGTTTGGAGAGTTATGATGATGTTCCAGAAGAAGGTGACTTAACTATATTTGAATCAATGTAGATTGTTGTACCGTACTTAAAAAAAAAATAACACATCCCCTGAAAATAAGCCTTAGGGTGTCTTCTTGAGGAAAAATAAATATAAGACCCTGTCTTATTTTTGGGGAAACACGGTACCTGCACATAAAGCCTCGGCATGGCAGATCGCTTCTTGGAATAAATTCCCAGAAGTGAAAATAACGGGCGCAAGACACGCCCGGGCCTGACATAGAATGCCCGGCTGCTTTCTGAAAGGGTCATGATTATTCCCACTTCCACCCACAGGGCAGGGAGAACCCACTTCAGTACACATTGCCCACCCCTGAGTATTCTGCCAGAGGGGAGAAATCGCTCTTCAAGAGGCCTTTAACTTTTTGTTTCATTGATAGCTAGTGAGGCTAACCATTCGCCACATGTGCTGCGACCGTTCAGTGGTCTGCTCCTGTTGTGGCCTGCACAGCCTCCGCCCCGCCCCAGCCCCTTCCCAGTCAGCGTTCTGAGCGTGGCCCGCTCCCCTCAGCTGGGAGGCTCCTTCCTGCGTTAAGGTCTGGCCCACCCAAGGGAAGCTCCCCTGGCAGGGAGACACGCGGTGCAGACACGTGTCTGTGCTCGCTGCTGAGCAGTCCGCGTCTCCACCCCAGTGCCGTCCGAGGAGACTGGCTTCGACCTATTATTTCCATCCTGTGTCCTGACCCCTAGGCTCTGCTCCTAGAACTGTGGCTGCCGCTAGCTACAAAGTCACCCCAAGCCTATTCCCTTTCCTAACAGGCTTCAGGAACCTCTAATCCCTTCTCCAGAGCCTCCCAGCACAGGGCTCCTCGTAGTTAATGAACCCACTGGGGGAGCCAGTCTGTCCTGGCAGGGCTCCCTCCGTGGGATGACCACATTTATCAGTTAAAGGCTTCATTTAGCCCCTGCCCTGAGGTGTGCACAGAGAGACGTTTTCTTGGGCAAACTTAATTATTGCATCAGAAGAAAAAACATGTTCTCATGTTAGTTTTGAGGAGGCAGCAAGCGCCGGCAAGATTTCCTGTAATTTTCATTACCAGTAATGACATTTTCCACAACCCTGAATTCATTGGGTTATTTTAATTCTTTTTACATTCCTTGTTTACAAATGGTGAAGGAATCTACCAGGGGCAGGCTTGGTATCAGTTTTTATAAACTCGAGAAATTGTAGGCTCCTTTGAAAGGTCCACTAATCCATGCCTCGACACTCAGGCAGCAGAGCCACAGCCAAGTCCTCTGCCTGCAGGAGGCACCCAGGCCAGTCAGGATTCCTGGAGAAATGGCTTCTTCGGGCTCCCAGAACCAGCCATTCTGTGGCTCAGAAACTCCCAGTCAGGAAGGTCTCCCCAGCTCTGACGATCATCTTCCGGAATGACGGCGTTGGCCTTGGCTCCCTTTCTCCTGCCGCAGGGTTTGTGGACCAGGCTGCACGTGGAAACCACTACTTTAAAGTCCCCGATGACCGTGTCACACCCAGACCAATTAAATCAAATGCTGGATGAGGGACGAGAGACTGTGCTTGTTAATGCCTCTGCCCGAGGGGTGTTGGCTTGAGCCAGAGTGGAGACCCATGGCTCTGTTTCTGCTGGTTGGTCCAATGTCTCACCTGGAAGGGACATTGCCGTCCACCTGGTTCATGTGCCCATCCCTGCCTGAACATAAGGACCACCTGCAAAGAGTAAACAACCTTTGGTTGTGGGGACTCCACTCCCACTGGACCTGGCTGGATCGATCTGGGCCCAGCTACTTTCCAGATCTCCACGGGGCTCTCTGTCCATGATGAGGGTCACCCAGGTCTGTTGATCTTATAAGAGCCTTCTCTAGCCCTATGTCCTGAGAGGGGCTAAGGAGAGCACCAAGAAATACTCCCACATGCAAGTGTGTGCATTTTGCAAGGGGTTTACAATCCCTGAGTTCTGCTGTCAGACCAGCAGTTCTTCTGGAAGCAAGCTGCCACTCCATGTGGGCTACTCAGAAAGGTGATTTCTCATTGCTTCATGCCTGAGAAGGTCCTAATCCCTAGAACCTATGAATGTGAATTTCTGTGCAAAAACAAGGCATTTCCAGATGTGACTAGGTTAAGGATCTCGAGGTGGGAGATTTTCCTAGGCCATTCAGGTGTGCCCTTAATGCAATCACAAGTGTCTTTGTAAGAGAAGCAGAGGGAGATTTAAAATAGGAGAGAAGTGGCGTTGACAGGGAAAACGGGACGCGGCCGCTCGCCGCCTCCCTGCTGCTCCTGCTCCAGGTCCGCCGCTGCGCCCCAGGCCCCTCCACGGCCGGCTGCTCGCGCGATCCTGATTGGATATTTTTTGAATCCCACTGCTGATTGGATGTTAACGCTTGTTGCTGATTAGATGTTAAAGCTTGTTGCTGACTGGACGCTTTGAATCCTACCAAGGGTATAAAAACTGGAGGAGAACAAGGGAGGGGAGCTCAGAAGTTGGTGGCATGCTGAGCCTGCTGGTGGAATAAAGGCTGATTCTCCGACTCTCCGTGTGCCGCTCGGTTCTTTCCCCGGTCAATCGCTGTAACACTGGCTGTAACACTGGCTGTAACACTGGCTGTTAACACCTGCTGGAACAGTGTGACCACGGAGGTAGAGATCAGAGTGGTGTGGCCGCAAGCTGAAGAATGTGGGCAGTGGCCAGAGCCTCCGCAAGGAACAGATTCTCCCCTGAGGGCCTGGAAGGAGTGTGCCCCAGCTGGCACTTTGATTTCAGATTTCTGGACTCCAGAACTCCAAAAGGATAAATGTCTGTTGTTTTGGGCCACGTTTGTGGTGTTTGTAACAGCAGACATAGGAAACTAATATACCAGGTTAACTAAATTAGGATCAGGAAGGGAATTTGTACTACATGTCTATGTGACTGGCTCTAATCACATTTCTCTTGGACACCAATCAGGGAGGCAAAGTTAAAGTCATGCCTGGGGCTCAGCTTCCCACAGGGTCCCCTCAGAATCCCCACTTCCTGCCACCCCTTCTCCCTTGTCCTCTCCTGGCTGGGTCTGTCCCCATGGGGAGATTCTCCTGAGAGTCCGAGCCCAGGTCTTCCTCCTCCTCACGGCTCCCTCCTTTCCTGCCTGCCCTCACCCCTGCTGATATCCTGGTGGCCTCCTGCCCTCACTGTCTTGCAGGACTCTGGCCTCTAGTCTCCCTTCTCTGCTCCCATGGGGGTCCCTTCGGGCAGGGGTGGCCCTGCTTGCCCCAGAGGTAGGCATTACGCTGTTCATGGACCCAGCAGTGTGCCTGCACTCATGCTCTTGGCGAAGAGCATGGCTACATTTTCTCCATTGTTCTCTCTTCCCCTCTGCCTGCTCTTGAGACATTTGACATCGAGCCCTCCTGGGTGACCCTCCAATCTTCTTTCTCCTAGACTTTCTGACTGTGTACCTGTCGTCTTCGGACTTAGGATCTCTCTCCCCCCATCTGCAATTCTCCTGGATCCCTGGTTCTCCAGGACCACAGTCCTGAGGCCCAACCCCTCCACTTGCAGATGAGCACACCCCTGTCCCCTCCACAGTGGCCTTTCTCACTGTGCCCTGAGACTGGCCAGAATGTCTTAGGGGAGCTCCCAGAACTGAGCCATTTCTGGGCCTCCTGTTGCTCACCTTGGTCTTTCACAGAGAGCTCCTCAAAAACCACAGTTCCAGATGGCAGCGGCCCCAGGTCTGGGAAGTGGGAAGTGTGTGGCCCAGCACGCCTGGCCCTGGAGTGGAGCATATAGGTGCGAGTTGCTTCCCCTTCCTTCTCACGGCTGAGCCCAGGTCTAGTGCCACACACTCTGGCCAGGCATGGCTAGGAGGTGGGGGCTTCATGGGGTCCCCTTTTGCCCTTGGTGACACACCTCACTGCAGCTTCGAGCTCACCAGGACCCCACTACTGACTGAAGACACACATGGACCTCCCATTGAAAGCAATCGGAATTTTATCCTTCAGAGTTCAGCTCAAACATCTTTTTCTCAGAAACCTTCCCTGACCTCCCAGACTAGGTCACCGGTTAGTCAGAGTCCCGACAGGAAACAGGTGGCATATTTAGATTGTGTAATTTATGAGAGTTCAATGAAGGGGCTGTCTACAAAGTGTGACGGAGTTTAGGGGAAGCCTGGAGGGCGGGTGGCCCTCTGAGCCAGTGGGGCTGAGTTATGGAGCAGAACTCTACCTCCTGGCTGCGGGGCAGGCGCAGGAGTGGTTCTCAGAACCAGAGCAGCCTGGGGCCAGCCGGGAGCCAGGCCTTCTGTAGGAATGCAGCCAGCCCCGGCCAGCAGCAGGCAGGGCTCAGGAAACCAGTGCCCACTCTCCTCTCCTGCTGCCTCCAGCCTCCCATCTCCAGCTGGTCCTCCCACCAGGTGAACCGAACTGGAAGGTACAGGTTGCCTGCAGGGAGGCTCTGCACACCTCATGTGTGTATGACCGTGTGATGGCGTCTGCCCTGCAGGAGTGTGGGTTCCCCGAGGAAGAAAACGTGCATGTCTTGCTCATAGTGCAGCGCCTGGTACATTGTCAGTGCTCACTGAACATCTGCTGACTGATGAGAGGGTGTCATCACTTGGACCCTCCTGGAAGATATTATTAAGGGACCTAATAGGAACTCACTGCCCCTTACTTCCTTGAACGAGAGAGCACTCTCTGTCTGCTCTCGTCTCTTCGTATAACTTGGGAGGTCTCAGATGGGAGATCCGAAGGGCGTTTCCCTGCCTTGTCTTCAACCCGGTGGCAAGAGCACGCTCACCCCAACAGTGCTGCATGTCAGTGGGGCTTTGGCGTGGCTCGGAGCTCCTCTGAACATGTGCCCACTCTCCTGTGGTGCTTGGGTTTTCCCTCTTGCTCTCATGCCCTGACTTCCCCATGTCCCCTGCTATGGACTGAATGTCTGTGTTCCCCCAAATCCATGTGCAGAAGCCCTAAACCCCAGTGTGATGGCAGGTGGAGGTGGAGCCTTTGGGAGGTAACTTTAGAGTTAGATGAGGTCATGAAAGTGGAGCCCCCATGACGTAATTAATGTTCTTATAAGGGACGAGGAGACCAGAGCTCTCTCTCCACCCTGTGAGGACGCAACAAGCCAGGAAGAGGGCTTTCATCAGAAACTGACCATGCTGGTACCTTGGTATCTGTCATCCAGCCTCCAGACTGTGAGAAATGAATGTCTATTGTTTAAGCAGCCCCATCGATGACGACATCCCTGCAAGCTTCTGCTGGAACCCCATCTTTCCCGTCTCTGGCCCTTGGCACGCTCATGAAGTCCTTTTCATGTCCTACACGTGGTATCTTGGGTTGGGGATCAGTGTCCCTTCCTGAGGTGAAAGGACACTGACTGGTCAGAGGAGTGGCTCTGGCTTCCAACAGAGCAAAAGTTAGTCCTGGAGTGACAAGTGTGCCCTAGAGGGGACAGACCCTCCATCCTCAGGGCAAGTGAGGGGCCCTGGTTCTCCGAATCTGTCTTTTCGAGTGGTGAGGGGACAGGCACATGAAGCGATCAGAGAGAAGCAGCTGCCGGCTCCCTCCCTTGCCCCATGGGCTGAGCCCCCAGCCTCAGGCTGGCCGAGAGCTGAGCACCGGGATGCGGGACACGGGGAGTGCCCTCGAGGGGCTCATGTCTGGTCACCAGAGAGACAGACAAAGACCATGCTGACAGTGTGCCAAGGCCAGCCCCGGGATGGGAGGGCAGACCAAGGGGCCTCAGGGAGGAGGTACGGCAAGTCTCTGGGGTGTGGGAGCACAGGGACCCTGGGCAAGGGGAGGACCTGAGCTGGGCCTCAGGAAGACCAAGCCACTTTCCTGATGTAGGGAGATGTCCCAGGAGCCCTGAAGAAAAGGTGTGGCTGCCCAGAAGCATCAGACACAGGGCAGACCCAGACACAGACCCAGACAGACTCAAGAGCATGGCAACCTTGAGGCCCCAGCTTTGGGTGAGTAGGTCACTTGCATTCTCTGTCATCTCCACACTGCTCCAGGTGGACTAACCGTGAGTGTTACCTGCTATGTCTCCTAACTCAGGTGTCTCCAACCCTGGCTACATAGCAAAGTCACAGAGGGAAGTTCACAAAAAGATACTGATCCCAGGGCCCCTGCTCCTGAGCTAAGTGTGGACCTGGCTGGGCTGGGGCTGGGGATTGGGTGGGTCTGAAACCTCCTTCAGTTGTCTGAGTGTGTAGCTGGGACTGAGAACCGCTAGCCCCAGGAACGCCCGCGGGAGAAGCAAGCTCTGTGTCCCAGGCCCAGAGGCGGCAGAGACTCGGCCTGAGTCCATGATTTCCACCGGGCACACGAGGCGCTGCTCCATACATCTCATTCTGTGCTTTTCGAGGAACGGCCTTCTGCGGAGCTGAGTGATTATGGGGCTTGGGGCGGAACGGAGGCTGAGTGCCAGCTCTCCTCCTCCTCTCGGAAGCTGGTGCGTCAGCTCTGGAGGCTGGTGGAGCTTCTGCAGGTCCCAGCCACGGCCATCGGCAAGCAGGACCGTCAGCAGCTTGGACCCAGCAGGGCTCAGGCAGGGAAGCGCTGACTGCGCTGGGAGAGCCATGGAGTAGGTCGCCATGAGATAGTAAATGTCATCGCTGTCAAGCTATGCATTGTGTGCATACACACGTATATGAATATATGCGTCTCGGATCATTTCAAAAGCCACTTGAGAGATCAGCTGAAGAGGTGTGGAGAGAGTTTCATGCACGGAGCTACAGCCACCGGCCGCTTCAGCCAGGAGGGAGCGGGGCCGTGCCAGTGATAGCCGCAACGGAGAGAAGATTGAGTGACAGGAGGTTATAACGTAATGTTAAGCCAAAGAAATATGTAAACCTAAATATAAAATATCATCTCAGCTATGTAAAATGCAGGAAAGAGGCCACAATTTTTAAGTATTTTCAAGTATTAGAGTATTCCAAATTATCAGTTTGTGGTAATATTATAATATGAATTATTTTCTTCTTCATTTTTTAGCATTTTCTACAACAAATATGCATTATTTTCATAATTGGAAAATAAACTATAACGAAAAAGGTAGATTGAGTGTCAAGTGGCTTTTCTTCCAGGAGAAAGGGTTTCTACATTTAGCAAATAAAAAGATAGGATGCCCATTACGTTTGAACTTTGGATAAATACAAACAAATTTTTAGTGCACATATATCCCAGATGTTGCATGGGACATACTTATACTAAAACAAATTGTTACTTACCTGAAATTCAAATTTAACTAGACATCCCTTTAATTTATCTGGCAGCCCTACCTGGAGGAGAAGGTGAGTAGGCCTAGGCCAGGTAGGGGGTTCCAGCCACCTGCGAGCCCCCCTGCTGCCCAGGACTGTGCAAGTTCCCGGCACTAGACCCTGAGGGCACTGCCCACGCCGCAGCCACACTCTCTCCCGAGTCCCCCACCAATAGTCTTATTTTCTGGATTAAAATATAGCTACTTCAGTGACTACACCTATTTCATGCAAACGACAACAGTAATATTTATTTGTGCAGCATGCTGAAATTCTCAATGGACGTCATATTACTGGTCACATTTATGGCTTGTTGTTTCTGATGGGCCACCCAGCAAGTGTCAGTTTCTTAACACAACTTCCCTAAGACAGAAGCTATTCTTAGCCCCACTTTGTGGGCAAGGAAACCAATGCTCAGAGGGAAGGGAGTCACGTCTGGAGGGTGGTAGAGGTTACTGCTTGTCCCCTCCCGAGTCTGGGACAGCTAAGTGTTTCTTGGCATGGTGCTCCGTCACCTCATCATTTTATCAGTTTATCCTCAGAAGCAGCCTTGTGAGGTGACTGTTGGGACGGGAAAGCTAAGGCCCCTTGGTCCGTCCCCTCCCAGCCGGACCCCATTGGATTCTTCTGGTCTTTCTCCCTCCCTCTCCCTCCCTCCCTGCAGTGAAGGCTCCTGGGTCTGCCAGGTCAGCTAGATCCTCTCACTTGCTCTGGGACCCTGCATGTCACTGTTCTCACCTGTAAGACAGAAAGGAAGAATAATCCAGGTGCACGAGTTTGCCTCAGTGGACACACCTCCCCCATGGGGTCACCTCACACCCAGGTGGCTGTTAGGTACAGCAAAAGTCCCTTCGAGAGCATCTCTTTCCTCATTGTCTGGGGATTTAACTGATGATTAATGATACAAAGTAAAACAAAATAATGTTTATTTTATGGCTGAATTTCTGACTTGACTTCTTACACATTGTCTAGAAAGAACCAAGATCAAATCTTTTAAGGAAAACCCCTGCATACATCTAGTTATGCTTACTTCTTCATAAGATCCTTAAACTGAAGTCTAATTGCAGAGACATTGTTTCTTGTTTTTCTTATTTCTCTGATTCCTTCAAGGTCTTTTACCAAACCAAATTCTGAAGCTTTCTTGGAAATCCAGAAAATTAAGTGAAACAAGAACACTGTAGAATATATTAAATGGTCTGGCACAAATTAAAGAAAAGCTCTTTGCTTGTAAAAGAAAAATAAAGATTCAGTTCATTCAAACAAGGAGAGCTCTGTGGAAGAAGCCTACGTTTTCCATTTGCCTCCGACACCTCCAAGTGCAGTGAGCAGCGAGCGAGAAGCACCGTGTACACGCTATGCACACGCCGTGCACACAGGCAGAAGAGGAAGAGTGGCCAGCACAGGGTGGGATTCTCTCAAATCAGTGAGAGACAGACAGTGTCATTTTCATTTTCCAGATGAGGAAACAGGCACGGACGGATCCAGCGACATGCCCAGAGTGAATCAGCCAGTGAGTAGTGAGGCCGGACCTACCCCAGACCCTGCGTTTCCCAGCACCTGGCTCTACCTCCGCAGTGGACCAACATCTCAAGTCTAAGGAAGGATCTATCCCTCAAAGTCAGAACTGACTGCAGTTCAGATGTCTGTGAATGTGAGGTGGCGGGAACCATCCCCAGGGCCTGGCTTTGGGCTCGCCAGCCTTGCTTTGGGGAAGGCCATAACGTTTCTAGACATATTGGCAGCCATCCTCGGGCCACACTACCCATTCCTCCATAGCTCCCTCTAGACCCACGCTAATGCTTTTCAAGCCTCAGCATAAGAAGGAATAGCAAGGTCATAGACCCTGACCAGCAAATGAACTGTGCTGAGTTCTCACAGCATGGAGACCTGGGGCAAGTCATCTGACCCCCAGAACTCTGCCTTCATCTGCAAAGTGGGTACATTAATTGTCACTCCCAGGACTGTTGTAAAGATTCAGTACACACTGAATATGTTGAAAAACCTTTTCTCATTCCATTGTAGACTCCATCCTCCATCTCCTTCAAGGCTTAAATGTTTCAGGTAAACCAGGCCCCAAAGGAGGGGAAGAGGGAACATGGGAAGAAAGCCTGCACCCAGAGGTCCACATAATCCCTCTCTTGGTGCAGGGTGATGCTGCTCTAGTGCTAAAAGTCAGCCTCAGGTGAAACTGTGTTTAGAGTGGTACCACATCCAGCAGTCTTTGGTCTCTCAGGCCAAAGAGACGGCCCAACTCAAGGACTGAGTGGGGACATGAGAGAGATGCTATTCTCACAGTTAAGGGCTTGGACAGACAGCATTGGTGACTGCAACCTGGTGCTCAGGTACCTATTAAGAAGTTTTTTCAAAAGTGAAATCCTGGTGACATTCAGGGATGGTGCTGTGGCCAGTTCAGGTGACAGACACCCAAAGCCCTTTGTGGAATAGCAGAGGAGCGTCAGACTGTTCCCTGGCCAGAAGGAGATGCCCATGCCAGGCGTCCTGGGCCTGGTGTCCCCGACTTTCGCCTGGCTCCCGTCCAGTCCGCAGCACTCTGCCAAGGACTGAAGTCATGGCCACCTCCTCTTCCAAGGCCTGCCCTGTGGCTGTGCCAGGGGTTGGGCATTGCCACCTCTCGCGTATGTGTAGAGGATGGATCGTGCTGGGGCCGTGTTAACCATCATTTGGAGATTATTTTTGGAGACAGAAAACTCTTTAGCAGCAGAGCTTGAAGGTTGTACAACGACTGTGTGAGCAAGGCTCTTGGATACTCAAAACAGACCTGCTGAGGTGAGGTCATCACCAAATGGCCCTCTGGGACAGACTTTGCAGACTCACCTTTGGAGCGCTCTGCGGTGAGCGTGCAGTCACCCGGCCAGGAGTATGGCCGGCTCTGCTGGAGCCGGGTCACCCTCACTGAGGTCGGGTGGTGCTCGAGGAGGGATGATGGAAAGAGGTAGGGCAGGATCCAGAAACACCTACGACCTCACTCATGTTATCTCAGCACACAAGGGACCCAGTGTTGGGGAGACCCAAGGCCTGGCCCTGGACATTTCAAACGGCCAGCTCTGTGGCAACCCTTTGCTGCAATGTGCTGTCTGGTCTGTGGACCCTGTGGCTTGTGGCCACATGCTTTGTGCTTTTCTGTCTTCACGATGAGAACCACGGCTGCAGCCCTTCAGAGCTCCTTGCACTCCAGCCTTACACTGGGGCACATCCATAGCAAATGCCTTTCGGTTTCAAAGACCCCCAAGGGAAGCTTCCTTTGCAAACTGCAAACAGGACTTTACTCTTTTCAACCTCTAATGAGTTTTAAAGTTTAAGGGGCCCTTGGAGACAATGTAGCCCAGGGTCTATCTAACTTTTTTGACTGAAACCACCCCATAAGAATTACATTACATGCCTGTTATTAGTCAGCTAGTGTTGCCATAACAAAATAACATGCACTGGGTAGCTGAGACAACAGAAATTAATTTCCCACAATTCTGGAAGCTAGAAGTCCAAGATCAAGGTGTCAGCATGTTTGGTTTCTTCTGAGGCTTCTCTCCTTAGCTTTCAGATGTCTATCTTCTCACATGGTCGTTCCTCTGTGTGCATCTGTGCCCTAATCTCTTCTTTTTTCATAAAATTCATCCTTCCTTCCTTCTTTCTTTCTTTCCTTATTTATTTATTTTTTGAGTTTAAATGGTTTAATTTGGGGGATGACAGCCTCAGCAAGCACTGGGCAGGGTGATGAGCTGGGATGGAAGGCAGCAGGTAGAAGGTACTTCGATGGCAGGTTTCCACGGGAGACACATGGTGGCGCTCATCCCCCTCACCCCCCAACCTCTGGGAGACTGTGAACATGCCTCAAAGCAGTTCCCCCTCCAAGGGGTACAGCAGCTGAGGCGTTTATCCACCAACTTCTTTCTTTTTGTCATTGCTTCAAGGCTGCTCCAGGTAAATTCTTTGCATTTCTGGCCTGCCCCACACATAGATTAAGGACACTCCTGTGGCCAAAAAAGCCCTCAGGCTTTCTCCAGTGCCTGCACTGGGAAGTCACCCACATGTACAGGAATGTGAGTGGCGAGCCGACACGGGCAGGGCACTGGCGATGTGTTTCATGCTGCCTGTACATCCTCTCAGACTCTCCCAGCTCCCTTCCACAACCGGCTGCCCTCTTCCCAACAGGCCACTCGGAGATGGACCCTGGGAGCTCTCTCTGGAGGACCCAGCCTGTAACCTGCCCTTGTGCACAGTCCTGACCAGGACCCACACAGGCAAGTGAAAGAGGGACAGAGGCCGACGCGTACCCAGTGAGGGGCAGTGCACGCAGTGGTGTAGACGCTGGTGCTCCACAGCCTGGGATGGGGCCCCGATCTCCTATTTCCCACCCCAAAGTTATTTCTTTTTAAAAATTTTCTGTTTCAATAGATTTCGGTGGTATAAGTAGTTTTTTGTTACACAGATGAATTGTATAGTGATGAGGTCAGGACTTTTAGTGTACCTATCAGCTGAATAGCATATGTTGTACCCAGCAGGTCATTTTGGATTCTTCTCCCTGCTCCAATCCTCCCCCTTTCTGAGTCTCCAAAGTCCATGATACCACTCTGTGTGATCAAGTGTACCCACTGCTTAGCTCCTAAGTGAATGCATGTGGTATTTGGTTTTCCATTTCTGATATTTCACTTAGGATAATGGCTTCCAGTTCCATCCAAATTGCTGTGAACGACATTATTTCATTCCTTTTTATGGCTGAGTAGTATATACGCCATGGTATAGATAGCACATTTTCTTTACCCACCCATCAGTTGGTGGGCACCTAGGTTGATTCCATATCTTTGCAATTGTGAATTGTGCTGTGATAAAGAAACGAGTGTGTGTATCTTTTTGATATAATGATTTCATTTCCTTTAGGTAGATACCCAATGGTGGGATTGCTGGATCAAATGGTAGGTCTACTTTTAGTTCTTTGAGGAATTGCTATACTGTTTTCCATAGAGGTTGTACTAATTTACATTCCTACCAACAGCATATAAGCATTACCTTTTTACCTCATCCACACCAACATCTGTTGTTTTTTGACTTTTTAATAATGGCCATTCTGAAAGGGTTAGGGTGGTACCTCTTTGTGGTTTTAATTTGCATTTACCTGATGGTTAGTGATGTTGAACACTTTTTCAAATGTTTCTTGGCTATTTGCTTATCTTCTTTTTAAAAATGTCTTTTCATGTCTTTACCCCACTTTTTAATGGGGTTATTTGTTTTCCTTCTTGCTGATTTGTTTGAGTTCCTTGTAGATCTGGATATTAGTCCTATGTTGGATGTATATTTTGCTATTATTTTGTCCTTTTCTGTAGGTTATTTACTCTGTTGATTATTTCTTTTGCTGTGCAGAAACTTTTTAGTTTAATTAAGTCTCATTTATTTATTTTTGTTGTTGCTGTATTTCTTTGCCTAGGCCATGTCCAGAAGAGTTTTTCCTACATTTACTTCTAGAATTTTTATTCTAGAAATTTAAGTCTTTAATCCATCTTGACTTAATTTTTATATACGGTGAGAGATAGGGGTTCTGTTTCATTCTTCTGCATGTGGCTCTCCAATTTTCCCAGCACCCTTTATTGAATAGGTCATCCTTTCCCCAGTGCATGTTTTTGTCTGCTTTGTTGAAGATCAGTTGTTTGTAGCTGTATAGTTTTATTTCTGGGTTCTCTATTCTGTTCCATTGATCAAACTGCCTACTTTTATACCATTCACATGCTGTTTTGGTCACTATAGCCTGGTAGTATAATTTGAAATCAGGTAATGTGATGCCTTCAGATTTATTCTTTATGCTTAGGATTGCTTTGTCTATTCAGGCTATTTTTTGATTTGATATGGCATTTAGGATTGTTTTTTCTAATTCTATGAAAAATAATATTGGTGTTTTGATGAGACTTGCATTGAATCTGTAAATCACTTTGAGCAATATGGACATTTTAACAATATTGATTCTCTCAATTCATGAGCATGGGATGTTTTTCCATTTGTTTGTGTCATCAATGATTTCTTTCATCAGTGTTTTGCAGTTCTCCTTGTAGAGATCTTTCATCTCCTTGGTTACGTATATTCTAGATTTTTTTTTGCAGCTATTGTAAATGTTATTGAGTTCTTGATTTGATTCTCATCTTGGCTGTTATTAGTATATAGAAAGACTACTTATTTGTGTACATTAACTTTGTAACCTGAGACTTTACTGCATTTATTTATCAATTCTAGGAGTCTTATGGAGGAGTCTTTAGGGTTTTCTAGGTATAAGATCATATCATCAGCAAACAGGGATAGTTTGAGCTCCTCTTTTCTGAAATGGATGCCTTTTATTTCTTTCTCTTGCCTGAGTGCTCAGCCTAGAGTTTGGGGACCTGCAGTGGTGGGCCCCATGAGACCTTCTGAATCTCCGAGTGTGGCCTTTTGACTGACTCCAAATTATACAGAACAAATCCTTTTATTAAAAGGGGTGCAACAGAGAAAGATGAAGTTTTTCTTGCTTCCTTTGGTGCTTAAAAAAGAACAATCTTGAAATCAGAAGGCCACAGGTTCCCCACCCCTTAACAAACAAGTGCTATTGGTTAAGGGCTTTTATCATGAAGGGGTACTGGATTTTATTGAATGTTTTTTTCTGCATCTGTTGAGATAACCATATGGTTTTTGTGTTTAATTCTGACTATGTGGTGAATCACATTTGTTGATTTGTATATGTTGAACCATTCTTGCATCTCTGGAATTAAATCCACTTGATTGTGGTGAATTATTTTTTTCATATGCTACTGAATTCAGTTTGCTAGTATTTTGTTAAAGATTTTTGCATCCATATTCATGAGGCATATTGGTCTGTAGTTTTGGTTTTTGTTGTGTCCTTTCCTGGCTTTGGTATCAGGGTATCAGAGTGATGCTGGCTTTGTAGAATGAGTTAGAGAGGACTCCCTCCTTCTTGATATTTTGGAACAGTTTTGGTGGGATAGGTACCAGCTCTTCTTTGTAGGTTTGGAAGAATTTGGCTGTGAATCCATCTGGTCCTGGGCTTTTTGTTGGGGAGGGGGAGATTTTTTATTACTGATTCAATCTTGCTTCTTGTTATCGGTCTGTTCAGGATTTCTATTTCTTCCTGATTCAAAATAGGAGGTTGTGCATTTCCAAAAATTTATCCATTTCTGCTAGATTGTGTAGTTTGTGTCCATAGAGGCATTCACAGTAGTTTAGGATGGTCTTTTGGATTTCTTAGGTGTCAGTGTAATATCTCCTTTTTCATTTATGATTGAGTTTATTTGAATCTTCTCTCTTCTTTTCTTGGTAAATCTAGCTACTGGTCTATTGGTTTTGTTTATCTTTTCAAAGAACCAACTTTTGTTTCATTGATCCTTTGTAATTTTCTTTTTTTGGTTTCAATTTCATTTGGTTCTGCTTTGTCTGTTATTCCTCTTCTTTTGCTAGCTTGGGTTTGGTTTGCTCTTGTTTTTCTAATTCCCTGAGGTGTGGTGTTAGATTGTTAACTTGTGATCTTTCTGTCTTTTTGATGTACGCATTTAGTGCTATGAATTTCCCTGTTAGCACTGCTTTTTCTGTATCCCAGAGATATTGGTAGCTTGTGTTGCCATTCTCATTCAACTCAAAAAATTTCTTTATTTCCATCTTGATTTCATTGTTGGCCCAAAGTTCATTTAGCAGCAAGTTGTTTAATTTCCATGTATTTGCATAGTTTTGAGATTTCCTGTTGAAATTGATTTCTAGTTTTATTCCACTATGATCTGAGAATATACATGATATGATTTCAATTTTTAAAAATTTGCTGAGACTTGTTTTATGGTCTAACATATGGTGTACCATGGAAAATGTGCTATTTGCTGATGAGAAGAATGTATATTCTGAACTTTGGGGGTAGAATGTTCTGTAAATATCTGTTTGGTTCATTTTTTCTAGAGTCCTGTTTAAGTCCAGTGTTTCTTTGTTGATTTCCTGCCTCAATGATCTTTCTAGTTCTGTCAGTGGAGGGTTGAAGCCCCCTACTATTATTATGTTGCTGTGTATTTCATTTCTTAGGTCTAGTAGTATTTATTTTATGAATCTGGGTGCTCTGGTGTTAGGTGCATATATATTTAGTATTGTTATATCCTCTTGTTAAATTGATCTCTTTATCATTATATAGTGACCATTTTTGCAGGCTTTTTTTTTTTTTACTGTTGTTGATTTAATCTGTTTTATATGATATAATAGTAGCTATTTCTACTTGCTTTGGTTTTCCATTTGTATGGAATATTTTTTCCACCCTTTTACCTTGAGTCTATGAGACTCTTTATGAGTTAAATGGGTTTCTTGGAGGTAGAAGACATTTGGATTGTGTATTTTTATCTATTCTGTCAATCTATATTTTTTAAGTGGGACATTTCTGTTCACTATTAATATTTATAGGTGAGATACTGTTCTAGTCATCATGTTGATGGTTACCTAATTGTTTTGTATTATCCCTTGTGTTACTGTTTTATAAGAGCTCTGAGTGTTTACTTTTGAGTGTCTTTGCACTGGTGAGTATCAACCATTCTTTTCAGTGTTTAGAGCACTTTTGAGCATTTCTTTTAGGGAAGATCTAGTGGTGACAAAGTCCTTTAGTGTTTGCTTGTCTGGGAAAGATTTTGTTTATTCTTCATTTATGAAACTTAGTTTTGTATGATACAAAGTTTTTGGCTGACAGTTATTCTATTTTAGAGGAATAAAGATGAGACCTCAATTCCTTCTGGCTTATGAGGTTTCTGCTGAGAAGTGTGCTGTTAGTCTGAAGGATTTCCTTTGTAAGTTACTTGATCTTTTATCTCACAACTTATAGGATTTTCTTCTTCACTTTGACTTTTGCCTGGATGGTTAATATTTGCTTTGGTGATGTCCTATTTGCACTGAATCTTCCAGGAGTCTGTCGACCTTCTTGTATCTGGATGTCAACACAATGACAAGTGAAGTTTTCCTCCATTACTCCCTCAAATAGGTTTTCTGTGCTTTTTGCTTTTTCTTCTTCTTCTTCAGGGATACCTATGATTATTATATTTCAACATTTTACATAATCCCACATTTCTCAGAGACTTTTTTCATTTCTCTTAATTCTTTTTAAATTTTTGACTGGGGTAATTTGAAAGACTTGTTTTCAAGCTCTGAAATTCTTTCTTCTATTTGGTCCGGTGACTAGACTCTAGTCTGTAAAAAGTTTCCACTATATTTTGAAATTCCCTAAATGACTCTTTCATTCCCAGAAATTCTGGTTTCTGTTTTAATATCCATCTTCTTAGTAAATTTTTCATTCATGTCTTGAATTTTTTTTTTTGGTTTCTTTGTGTTGGTTTTTAAGTTTCTCATCAGTCCCATTTAGCTTACTTGCAATCCATATTTTGAATTACATATCTGACATTTCAAAAATTTCCTTTTGGTTGGAGTCCATTGGTGTAGAGCTAGTGTGATCCTTTGGGGGGGTGTTGAAACAGCCTATTTTTTAATATTTCCAGAGTTCTTATGCTGGTTCCTTCTCATTTGGAACCTCTTCACTCAGCTCCAAATAGATAGCTTTGCATTTCATCTGTTCCTCTCCCAGGAACTCTACTGCTTAGTGTAGGGCGGAGAAGGACACTGGCTTTTGGCTCATGCAGGTAGGTACCTCCTGTGGTGTTGCTGCCACCAAGTCAGTTGGACCTCACACGCTGGAAGAGTGCTCAGGTGATGGACAAGCTTAGGTGATTCTCAGTTCACAGGCCCCTGGATGGCATGCTTAAATTCTGGTGCAATTGGACTGGACTGGGCTAGCAAACTTACCCTCAAGTAGTTCAGGCCTGGCTGCTATAGTGAGGGGTGTCGTGATCTCCTGCTCCAGAAGAATGCTCAGGCAGGAGAAGGGTGCATGCACTGTAAGGCTGCAATGGGAGGGGTGGGCCCTCTTGGCAAGGGCAAGCAGCTGTGGGATGCACATGCCAATCACAACTCTCTCTCTCAGTAGTGACAGCAGTTTCTGTCCTTCAGGGCACAGAATCACCTAGATCCCAGCTCCCACCCTGGCCTAGCTGAAACAGAAGTATTAGAGGCAGGTCAACCCGCTGTGTGCAGGGCTACCAGATTGGCTGTGGGCTGTGGCTGAGTTGCTTTGGGGGGGAGGTGTGCTTGTGCCAGGGACTTGTCTCCAGGATCAGTAGGCTCCTCCCAGAGGACACAGACAGCTCAGGGAGAGGACGGCTAGCCCCGCCCTCCCCCAAGGGAGGTGGTAGCTTTTGTCCTTGGGGCACATGAAAGCACTCATTGTGGATTTTTAGAGGGAAAGGAATGAGCCCTAAGCTCCAGGGAAGCCTGGGTGTGACAGGTGCTCTGACAGCAGCTGCGCCCAGGTGCCCTGGCTTAATCGTCCCTTGCAGATCCCTCACTGGTCTCAAGTGGAAACAGCCATGGCTGCCTTGGCAGCAGTGGAGGCGGGGGAGAGGTGGGGGAGAAGGCCCTGAATGGTGGGGAGCCCTGATCTCTTTGTCCTAAGACCCTGGCATGCTGCACTCTCCTCTCAGCTGGAAGTGGCCTACCCTGATTGCCTAAGCTCCGGGCAACCCAGAGCTTCCCCCGGGACCCACCAGTCCTCCAAGGCTGCTGCAGTCTGACAGGGTGCTGGGGAGCTTTGGCTGTGGATCAAGCAATTAGAGCCCCAGGGGCTGAGATTCCCACGTCAGGACAGATGCTAAATGCTGCCTGTCTATGAATGGAGGGAAATGAGCTGCACCCCGTAGGCAGGATCCAGGTGCAGTGAGCAGAGTACTATTGGGAGTACCTCCCCAGCACCCCACAAGCCTACAACTGGCTGTCCTGCAACTCATCTGCCCTAATACTTGTGCTTGGGAGCAGAGGTGGCTATGTCCACAGCACTGGGTGGTTGGTTGGAGGGAGGTTCCTGCTAAACGTCCCTCCCTGGGCTCCAGGGAGGGAGCTGCTTCTGCTCTGGGGTGGGGACACTCTCCTACCCTACAGACTCCTCTCTGCACTCGGGTTTCCACTGGGAGGGTGCAGACGACTTTGGATCAGGAGCCTGGGCTCTCTGTTACAGGATAGTGTGCCTACAAAGTGTTTGGGGCACTTCCCAGCCCCCTTGGCAGCCTGACCTACAGGTCAGAACTGCAGGAACACTGCTGCTCGCCTGCGTCTCCCTGTCCCTTTGTGGTTGTCACAGTCCAAGCGGGTGCTGGGGAATGTTTGTGTGGGATCCAGGAACAGGCAAACTGAGGGGCTATGACTTCCTTGGCAGGATAGAGGCACCCGGTGTGTGTGCAGGCAGTATGGGACCTGCTGTCTCAGCTGGGTCTGTGAGGGGAAGTGAGCCTACACAGGCCCGCAGGTGGGTGCTCCGCTCCCAGGAAGCTCTCAGCTCGCTGATGGCAGCAGCGCCCGGATTCATCGGGCAGAGGGCTCTCCAACAGGTCAGGAGCCGGCAGACTGCCACGGTGTGGGGGAAAATGAACACTCCCACCTCCCCTTTCTGCTGGGCTCCAAGTCCCTCCAGGCCGGTCTCTGTCAAAATCTTGCTCCTTCTTGTTCCGCTCAGCAATTTCTTCCCCTGCATCTCCGGTGAGGTCAGGTTCCGAAACCTTTCCCTCAATATTCCACCTGGGCTGTGCTTTTTCTTGTTGGGACAATCTGGGGACTGATGTCACTACTGATGTCACCTTTCCCCCTCCCTCATCTCCTCTTCTTATGAGGACACCAGTCATATTGGATTAGGGTCCACTCTAGGGACGACATTTTAACTTAATCACCTCTTGAAAGGCCCTGACTCCAAATAGAGTCCAGTTCCAGACACCAGGTGGTAGAACTTCAACATGTGAATCTGGAGTGGCCACAATTCACCCCACGACAATGTCAACACTCACTATGTAAACATCCAAAACAGTACCACATGTGAGGCAATTTGATCTTTGCTCTTCTATTCTATTTCTTTAAAATAACCCTGGTTATGACCCACCACAATGATTTCACAATCCACTAATGGCTAAACCCACAGTTTTTCCAACTGCCATCAAGGCTTTGGCCTTTGTGAAGATCTATTTCCACACTGATCTGAGGAGCTGAGCAAACACTGATCTGGGCCAGGGCTCTTGCCTTAATGGTGGGGGAGCTGAGACCGGGGAAAGGCCTGAGCAGGCCGGGGGTGTCAGTTACATTGGTGGCCCAGGGCTGGGAACCAAGTGGTTTGAGCTTGCTCCAGAAAGGAGAGTGACCTGGCGGGGTCAGGATAGAGGGTGAGTATCACCATGTCTGAGACACACTGCTGGGGGCCAAAATTGGGGGATAATTCAAAGAGCAAGTGCAGAGCAGAGCAAAGAGGGGCATGCCGAGCAGTCAGATGGTGGCTGATGCAGGGACAGAGGGACAAGCTAGGGATAAGTGGCTGAGAACACCCTAAAGAAGGTCAAAGCTTGTCTACACTGGGGGCTGGTAGGTGACACAGGGGTCAGTCCCCGTATGCTGTGGACTGGAGGACAAGTGCTGCCCTAAAAGGCCTGCCTCATCTTTTACCCCTTTCCTAAAGGACAAGGGGAAGCTCAGGCTGGGGCCAGTATGACAGGACATGTCACAACTGAGGGCCCCAACACTGTACATTGGAAGTGCTTGGGGAAGCCAAGGAGAGAAGGCTTTTGCTTGTGGGAAATCACCAGAATATGTCAAGCCATTCCTGAAATTCCCCAATGATCATCCTAGCATTATGCCAGAGACCTCCCTAAAACACAGATATAACATAGTTGATTGCTTGCTTGTATAAACATATTGTTTCTTCATAGAAAATATAGCTATTGCCTTGGAACAGAGTAACAATTCTTCAAAGTGGCATTTGAGACCCAGAGATCTTTAATATCATCCTCCAACTAAATCTTTCCAGCTTTTTAGTTTGTCATTTGCAGCCCCCTGGCACCTCTCACCATCATAAATGTGTGTACTCCACGGGACTGGATGTAACAATACCAGCAATATGGTGCGCTGCTTTTTTTAATAGTAAAAAGTAATTTCAAACAATATTATACATAAAAAGAATCTAAACTGCTTTTTTAATAATAAAAATAATTGCAAAATAAATCATACATAAAAAGCACAAAAAGAATATCTGTGCAGTTGAAACAATAAAAATACAATAGACATCATAAATCTACCACCGAGCTTAAGAAACAGATCCTTACAAATGTGTTAGAAGCCTACCACGTGCCCTTCCCCAGCCCTGCACGTAATTGTCTTGCAGGGTTGCCTGAATATGGTCTTTATCATCTTTTGCTTTTCAGTATAGTTTTTGACATAGTATCAAAATTTTTAAAATTACCTTTTATAATTGCAAATTGCTGGTGTTTAGAAATGCAGTGATCTTGTGTATTGAATTTTTAAAAAATCCAACAAATTTAGTAAATTTCTCTATTAATTCTAAAAATTTATCTTTAGTTTCCTTTTGGTTTTCTATATAGAAATTCTTAACATCTACAAATAATGACACTTTTGATTATTGCTTTCCAAACTTTCTTTTTTTTTTTGAGACAGAGTCTCACTCTGTTGCCCAGGCTAGAGTGCCGTGGCATCAGCCTAGCTCACAGCAACCTCAAACTCCTGGGCTCAAGCGATCCTTCTGCCTCAGCCTCCCGAGTAGCTGGGACTACAGGCATGCGCCACCATGCCCGGCTAATTTTTTCTATATATTTTTAGTTGGCCAATTAATTTCTTTCTATTTTTAGTAGAGACGAGATCTCACTGTTGCTTAGGCTGGTTTCGAACTCCTGACGTTGAGCGATCCTCCCACCTCGGCCTCCCAGAGTGCTAGGATTACAGACGTGAGCCACTGCGCCCGGCCTTTTCCAAACTTTTTAAGTTTTATTTATTTTTTCTTCTTATTGCACTGGCTAAGTCTTTTAATACATTACTGAATAGAAAATATAAAAACATGTATTCTTGTTATTTTGCTGCTCTTAAAGGGACTGTCTTAGACATCTGCACACGTGATTTGCTATAGGTTTTGTTAGGTGCTGTTTATCAAGTTAAGGAAGTTCCTCCCATTCTTGGCCTGTTACATGTTTTATTTATTTTTAAGTCATGAATGGGCGTTGAATTGCATCAAGCTGATCTTTGCATCTATAAATATGAGCACTGACTTTGTCCCTTCAATCTACTGATACAAGGAATTACATTGATTGATTTTGAAAATTAAACCAACTTTGTCTTCTTGGATAATTTCAATGTGACCATGATGTATTATTATTTATACATTTTCTTTGTATGTTCTTTATAGTATGTTTGTTTAGACTAAATTGATCTGTAGTTTTATTTTCTTAGTAGCAGGCATATGATAGCCTCATAAAATGAGTTAGGGTGTACTTTTACCTTTTCTATTCTTTGGAAGAGTGTGTGTAAGATAAAATTATCTGATCTTTGATGTTTGATAGAAATCAGCTCTAAGGCTGTTTGTGTCTGGGATTTCCTTTATGAAAGAATTTTAACAAAGTAAGATCTTCTATTTCTTCTTGAAACAATTTTAAAAGATATGTATCTATCTCACCATTTATTGCCATGAAATTGTTCATAACATCTTTGTTATTAGTTTAATTTCTATAATATTGTGGTTATATTCCTTTATTCTTATATTTCCATTCCCATTTTTGTTGTGCCTGTCTTCTTTTTCTTGATTAATCTTGTCCAATGTTTGTCTACTTTATTAACATTTTCAAAGCACTGATTTAACTTTTGTTATACTCTTTATTTACATTTGTTCTTATGTCTATAATTTCTGTTTTTGTGTTTGTTTTCATCCTTCTGTATTACTTGATGTTTTTTTCTAATTTCATATTTTGGGTACTTAGTTCACTCATTTTGAGCTGCCTTTTTTACTATAAGTATTTCAGACTATAAATTTCCCTCCAAATACCACTAAGGTAACACATAGTGTTTTTATTACACTTACTTATAAATATTTTCTAATTTTCATTTCTATTTCTTCTTTGTCTCATGAATTATTAATAAATGTATCTTTATAAATCTAAAACATATTTTAAGCTTTTATCTATTTGTAACTTAATTGTATTGTGGTTGGATTATATGGTCTGTATGATACAAATTTTTTGAAATTTGTTGAGGACAGCTTTATTATCAATATGTGGCCAAATTTTACAAAGTTTCCTATGTGGGGAAAGAATATATTCTCCATGTGTTAGATATGATACCTTCTTGTTTTGTCAAGTAGAGCAGTTGTGCCAAAATATTCCATGAATAAGTAGATTTATTACTTTGTTATTTTGGCAGTTCTTGCCTGATATATATTTGAAGATGTTATTTGAAGTATTCAAGTTTAAATTATTTTCAGGCTATTATTGTCTTAATGCATTTTATTTCATCCTTTGGTTTCAATTATTCCATGTGTTTACATTTTATGTTTATCTCTTGTAAACACTATATATATTTGAATTTGTTTTTTCTGTTTTACTCAAACTGATCATATTTTAGGGAAGATTTTGTCCATTTTTATTTAGTGTGATTAGGATTTATACCAATAATCTAACTATGCAATTTCTATTTGTCTCAAAGCTTTATCTTTTTTATCTTCTTTTGTGCCTTATTTTGAATGGAGTGTCTTAAAATCTGAGTCCATTATTATCACTCTACTTGTTTTAAAGATACACACTCTATGTCTGTTCTATTAATGGTTGTCTTAGCTGTTTCAACAAGCATATTTAACCACTTCGGTGCGGCGCTCACCGGCCACGAAGCCTCGCCCGCAGCGGCACTCACAGTCCGCACGGCAGTGTGTGCTGCGCATTGACGACGCATCCGTTTTGCTCTTGTGTGATGAGGAACGCTTTAAAGCACTGAAAGCTTGTTTTACTTTACAGGCAGCTTTAGGAAAATAACTATAATAACTCCTACTAAGGACTTGTTAAAAGGTCACAGGTTCGTAGTAACTTATTAGCTGAACGTACGCACTGCAACTGCAGAGATAAAAGTAAAAGCTTTTGGCTGTCGGCTACAGTCGACGCTCGGCTGTGCGCCTTCATCTGTGGCTGTCGACTATAATCGATGCTGGTACCGAAGTGGTTAAGAATGTTTTAAGTTGATCAGTATCTATTGTCATCTCAAATGATACACTAAATACACTTAATTTTTAGGTTTATTGCTTTCTAGAGGTGAATTTACTGTGAAGCTAACGAAACATGAGTTTTTTAAGATTCTTCATTTGCATGGGCTTTTTGCAAGATGCTGAACCTAATTTTGTTTTTAACGTTGGTATTCTTTCTGTTAAGGAGACAAAGTATATATGTTTAAGGTATCATAGAACCTGGATTTGCCCCTGATATTTTCAAATCATTCTGTGGATTCTTAACTTCTGTGTTGCTCAGCATTATATCTAAGAAGGTCTTTCTTATATTGTATCTCCTGTTTTGTCTCATTGTGGAAGTTTCTTCAGTGAATCTAAAGGACCACACTGCTGTGGCAGGGAATGAGGTTGTGAAACTTGCTACTCAACTGCAACCATGACCATTTCTTACAGAAAAGGAAGGATGTCAAAGAATGGATCCAAGAGCTTCTGAGAACAGTGAACTATGGAGTCACTTCCAGGAAGCAGACCCAGCTTCTAATCAGTGACATTCCCTTATCCTGGAGCAGGGGAGCCCAGGTGGATTTAGTAGTTGTGCCTCCTTTTTATCCCCTTCTGGGCGGAACTGTCTATGTAGTTACTCTGTCTCTGTCCCATCATTGAATCTCGAGTTGGGAACTGGGGGCGCAGGCAAATAACTTATCTTTTTAGTTTGTAGGTCTTGGGCCAGACTTAGATAACAAGATCATGGACTTTAAAGAGCTCAACGTTATAATGAGATGAGACTTTTAGGGGTAGCGGGGTGAGCACTTTGCCAGATCACCCTGTTCTGGGCTCAGGGATGCCCCTGACCAGAGCCTGGCTCTGTTCCCTGGGATGGCTCTGTGGTCTGTTCTTGGAGGCTTCTGGAGCCACTGCTAGGTTGTTTTGCATCAAAGGCTAGTAGGGATACTTCTGGAAAGAGAAGTCCATCTTGGGCTTTTCTTCTCTTAACGTTAAACATTAAAAGAATAAATAAATAAAAATAAAATATTGCATATAAATAAATGTAATACAAATATTTTTCAAGGTGTTATATTATTTTTAAATAACTGAATAAAATTAAAAATATCTTTTAGTGGCTTTTGAGTTACGTCGTCTACTTAATTTTAAATATCTATACCCCTCTTCATATAAGCAATTATTGGAGGATGCTTATGAAAATTGTTATAGGTTAAAATAAAAGTCCGTGTGGGCTATGAGGGTGGAAATAGTAAGTGACACATCACATGTGCTCCTCAGGGTCCCATGCACAAAGGGGTCTTAAAGGTGCTTCTGACCTTCTAAGCAGCCCACAAGGAAAGGAAGACATGATCCCACGACACAATTTACAGTGTTCTTAGTATAAACAAACTGTAACAGCTCTCAGGGGTCACACTGCAGGTGATGCCGCTGAGACTTGAGGCCCACGGCCCTGTGGCTTCTAACCGAGCAGTTGCTGCACAGGGCAGGGGACAGCGTCCTTTCCCGATACGTCACAGGGTCAGCAGCTGGGTTTCCCAGCAGCCTCTGGTTTGATTTCCACATGCCTGCGCTTTAACCGGGAAGCAAGGCTCGTGGCACGAGCTCCCCGGAGAGGCTCAAAGAGCTCAGTCCACGCAGCCAGGGCTCAGTCCTTCACCCAGTCCTCAATGAATAATATTCTTCTCAACTTTAAGTGTGAAGCGATGGTGTTTTCAAGGTTTTCCTCCCTGATACGTGGAGTACAGCTGGTCTTCCTTGCCTTTTAGTTGGAGGAGGACACATACAATGCCCGGCCAGAGTAAACCGGATTCTATTCTCTGCCGAGAGCGGGACAGCTGTCGGACCAGGACGCGCGCCTGATCCCTCTCACTGCACCGGAGGCTTCCCGAGGGTAAAGCCCACACCTGACTTGCTCACCGTCTGTATCGGTTTGCAGGGCTGCCGTAACAAAGCACCACAAACCGAGTGGCTTAGACGACAAAATGCACTGTCTTAAAACTCTAGAGGCTGGAAACACAAAATCAGTGTCATTAGGGCTGGTTCCAGGCCTCTCTCCTTGGCTTTAGATGGCCATCTTCATTTCACACACCCTTGTCCCTGTACGACTGTCTCCAAATGTCCCCTTCTTGTCAGGACACCAGTCATATTAGATGAGGGCCCTCCCTTGGTGACCTCGTTTTAACTTGATGACCTCTGTAAAGACTCCATCTCCAAAGAAGGTCACATTCCGAGGTGCTGTGAGTTAGGACATCAACTTGGAATTTTGGGAGGGACACAATTCAACCCTTAACACCATCATGTCTCCAGTTCCTGAGAAGCATCTGGCACAAAAGCAAACTAAAAAAAATCTGGAGAATTAATGAATGAATACATAAATGGGGATCTATTTTATCAACAGGAAGAGCATGTTCAAGGCTGAAGGTTTTTATGTTTTGGCAATAATTCTGGGCTGGAAAATCTAAAATAGATGTTAATAAATTCTCATGTTAGTCACATAAGCCTTAGTTAGCAAAGCTTAGCAGAGGATGTCTCACTTTAAGTTATGTGACTTCCTGAGGAACACTCCAAGATAAACCCGTTATAAAAAGTAGCTCTCTGTAAATGAATGGGTAAAATCTACACAGGGTCATTACCCAAACATTCCAGCATACCTCGGAGATATTGAGGGTTTGATTTCAGAATACTGCAATAGAGCAAATATCTCAGTAAAGCAAGTCACACAAGTTTTTTGGTTTCCCAGTGCATAAAAAGTTATGTTTACACTATAGTGTAGTCTATTAAGTGTGCAATAGCATTATGTCTAAAAAAGCAATGTATATACTGAGCAATGGGTTTGTTAAAAAAAAATTAAAACAAACAAAAAAACCCCACAGTGTGTATATCTTAATTTAAAAATACTTTATTGCTAAAAAAGTGCTGATGATCATCTGAGCCTTTAGCAAGTCATAATCTTTTTGCTGGTGGAGGGTGTTACCTCCATGTGACTGCTCAGGGTGGTGGCTGCTGAAGGCTGGGGTGGCTGTGGCAATTTCTTAAAATATGACAACAATGAAGTTTGTTGCATTAGTTGACTCTTCCTTTGATGAAAAATTTCTCTGTAGCATGCAATGCTGTTTGATAGCATTTTACTCACAGAACTTTTTTCAAAATTAGAGTCAATCCAGGCCGGGCGTGGTGGCTCACGCCTGTAATCCTAGCTCTCTGGGAGGCCGA
>VBSM01003209.1:253809-304121 GCA_008086735.1 Cheirogaleus medius
AAAAAAAAAAAAAAAAAAAAAAAATTAGAGTCAATCCTTTCAAACCAAGCTTTATCAAATAAGGTTATGGAATATTCTAAATCCTTTGTTGTCATTTCAATGATGTTCACAGCATCTTCACCAGGAGTAGATTCCATCTCAAAAAACCTCTTTTTTTGCTCATTCGTGGGAAGCAATTCCTCATTCATTCAAGTTTTATCACGAAATTGCAGCAATTCAGTCACATCTTCAGGCTCCACTTCTAATTCTAGTTCTCTTGTAATTTCCACCACATCTTCAGTGATTTCCTCCACTGACATCTTGAACCCCTCAAAGTCATCCATGAGAACTGAAATCAACATCTTTCAAACACCTGTTAATGCTGCTATTTTGACCCCTTCTCGTGAATCACTAATGTCCTTACTGGCAGCTAGAATGGTGAATTCTTTCCAGAAGATTTTCAATGTACTCTGTCTAGATCCATCAGCAAAATCACTATCTATGGCAGCTATAGCCTTACAAAATGTTTTTATTAGATAATAAGACTTGAAAGTTGAAATTACTCCTTGGTCCATGAGCTGTAGAATGGATTTTGTATTAGCAACAATGAAAACAATATTCATCTCCTTGTACATCTCCATCAGAGCTCTTGGGTGACCAGGTACATTGTCAATGAGCAGCAATATTTTTAAAGGAATACTTTTTCTGAGTTGAGTTTTCTCAACAGTGGGTTTAAAATATTTAGTAAATCATTCTGTAAATAGATGTGCTGTCATGCAGGCTTTGTCTTTTTCATTCATAGAGCACAGGCAGAGTAGATTTAGCACAATTCTTAAAGGCCATAGGATTTGTGAACTGGTAAATGAGCACTGGTCTCAACTTAAAGTCACCAGCTGCATTAGCCCTTAACGAGAGAATCAGCCTGTCCTTTGAGGCTTTGAAGCCAGGCATTGACTTTTCCTCTCTAACTGTTAAAATTCTAGATGGCGTCATCTTCCAATAGAAGGCTGTTTCGTCTACAGTGAAAATCTGTTGTTTAGTGTGGCCACCTTCATCAGTGATCTTAGCTAGACCTTCTGGGCAACTTGCTGCAGCTTCTCCATCAGCTCTTGCTGCTTGTCCTTGCAATTTTATGCCACAGAGATGGCCTCTTTCTTAGACCTCGTGAATCAACCTCTGCTTGTTTCAAACATTTCTTCTGCAGCTTTCACACCTCTTTCATCCTTCATAGAATTGAAGAGACTTAGGGTCTTGCTTTCGATTAGGCTTTGGCTTAAGGGAATATTGTGGCTGTTTTGATCTCCTGTCCGGACCACTCACACTTTCTTCATATCAACGGTAAGACTGTTTTGCTTTCTTATCATTCATGTGTTCACTGGAGTAGCACTTGTAATTTCCTTTAAGAACTTTTCCTTGGCATTCACAACTTGGCCTTGGCTCACTGTTTGGCACAAGAGGCCTAGCTTTTGGCCTATCTTGGCTTTCAACGTGCCTTCCTCACGGAGCTTAATCATTTCTAGCTTTTGATTTAAAATGAGAGACATGCAACTTATCCTTTACTTGAGCACTTAGAGATCGTTGTAGGGTTAATGGCCTAATTAATTAATAATTGGCCTAAAGTTAATATTGAGGGATCTCAGGGAATAAGGCAGTCTAAGGAGAGGAGAGAGACAGGGAGTAGCCAGTGGAGTGGTCAGAACACACAACATTCACCAGTTAAGTTTGTGTCTTGCATGAGCGTGGCTCCCGGCGCTTGAAAACAACTACAATAATAGCATCAAAATTCATTCCTCACAGATCACCATAACAGATAGAGCAATCGTGAAAATGTTTGAAATATTGTGAGAATTAATAAAATATGGCACAGAGACAGGAAGTGAGCACATGCTATTGGAAAAATGACACTGATAGACTTCCTTGGAGCAGGGTTGCCACAAACGTCCAATTTGTAAAAAATGCAGTATCTGCAAAGCACAATAAAGTGAAGAGAAATAAAATAAGGTATGTCTGTAGTTAATGGGAGAAGAAACCTTCTAAAAGTGATGAATTGGGCTTTGAATGGCTGGTCTTGATCTGACACTAAAGAGGTGCCCAGTTAGCTGTCCAGGCTCACAGTCTGAGCATGAGCACTTCCCCTGCAAGAGAAGACATTTCCCACTTTCTAGCCATCAAGGATGGGATCGGGAGGCATTCTTTGTTCTCCTTTCCCCACCCAAATGGAAATGGCTGTGTTTATTTTTTCTGATTAAATGGGTAATGCATGCTAATTGTAAAGAAATTGTTTAACAATTCTGAAAGTTTAAAAGAAAAGAGTTCCTCAAAACTTCTAGAAGTCTGTGATAGCAACTTCTACAATGGAGGTGTGTATCATTCCAAACATTTCAACATGCATATTCACATTTGATATGTGACATATATGTACCTAAATTCAATCATACAGTATACATTGTTTCATCACTTGAATTTGGAACTTAATCCATCATGGCTGGGAAGCATGCAGGATGTAGCTCTCCCTGGAAGCCCTGGTCTTTACTCAAGAATATGCATCATTTCTAGTTTTTGCTACTATAAATATTATTTAATAGACTTTCAGATATATAAACATTTTTATGATAATTCACTTATTTCCTAATGTAGTGGCCAGTAGAATTGCCACATCTAAATGAATACATTTATCCTAAAGATTTTTACATCCTCCATAAATGTTGCACCAGTACTCACTCTAACCAATAGTGCTTGAAATTGTGTTTGTTCACAACTTAAACATCAAACATTACCCTTTTGAAGTTTTGCCAATTTAGTAGACAAAACTGATATCTCCTTGTCAGTATAGCTCACATTTCTTTGAGAACCCGATCTGTTTATTGGCCACTTGCCTGTTTTTCTTTTTTGAGTTTCCTTTTCATTCTTTTATTATGAAACATTTTAAAGTTGTTTCTAGTGTTTTATTATTATAATTAGTACTATAGAGAGCATCATTGTATATGTTAATTTACTGGTTTTGGAATTATTTCTTTCAGACAAATTTCTACACATGTAATTTCTGGGTAAAAGGAAATGACTTTTCTGGTGGGTGTTAATGTTAAATACATGTGTCAGACTATTTATTAGTAAATAGCTTAATCACCATCTCTTTAGCTTTAGATATTAGGAAGGTACAAGAAAAATTATTATCTCTGTTCTTACTTGTTGTTCCCCCTAAAGTGCATTTTTTTCTTTACTGTTTCTTTGGCATTTTTCTCCCTTCCTTCTTCACCATTAACCTT
Organism: Cheirogaleus medius; assembly: GCA_008086735.1. Taxonomy (NCBI): domain Eukaryota; kingdom Metazoa; phylum Chordata; class Mammalia; order Primates; family Cheirogaleidae; genus Cheirogaleus; species Cheirogaleus medius. The sequence goes on from VBSM01003209.1 coordinate 257,055, forward strand.
TTCTGAAACTTCAGCTCAGCCAATTTTGGATGTAGGGTGTTGGTTTTCCCTTTTGCTTTATGCTGTATGAGAATTCTTTTTTTCTTAGAACATTGAATGAATTGCTATCTTGGCAATTATATCTATAATCTCTAAGAAGTCTTTATTGTTCTCAGGCTGTTCTCTTTTCCTGGTACCCTCTTCTTGCTTTAAGTATATATATATATATGCATATATATATAGTCTTTTTTTCTAGAATTTCAGAATCGTTAGATAACTTCTTTACAATTAGCATGCATTACCCATTTAATCAGAAAAAATAAGCACAGCCATTTCCATTTGGGTGAGGAAAGGAGAACAAAGAATGCCTCGCGATCCCAGCCTTGATGGCTAGAAATCAGAGAGATGTCTTCTCTTGAAGACATATTGAACATATATATATATATTAATTAGCTTTTAATTAGCTTTTTAAATTAGCTTCTTAATTAGCTTTTTCATTTATCGCTATCTATACAGCTATCCTACTTAGATACATCCATTTTGGCTTCTGAGAGAATAAGTCAGGATATCAGTGCTCTTAGTTGATAGTAGGTTGTCCGTGCATGCACGAGTTCCACACCCTGCAAATACTTTTGGGAAGGCTGGAGGGAGAGAGAAATCGGTGGGTCAGTAACTGTGGTATAGTTCCATGATCCTCTGCTTCCTCTTTTTGAAACATTTGTCCCTTTCCACATAAGCCATGATCTCCACATTAATTCAAGGTTTGCATTTGCCACAACTAGCCAAACCCCTCTGGAGTAGCATACGCATCTTACCGCGCAGTCGCTGTCCCGCGCCTGTCTGCGTTCTGGTTCAGAGGCTGAGGACTGTCAGGACCAGGATCTGAAATTCTTGTGGCCTTTCCTAAATGATTGCAGGGTGGAAACACACTCTAGTTGTCTGGGAGGGACGAGGAAGAAGAGACAAGGAAGAGGGAGTAACACTGAGAGCTGGGAAGCAAGGCTTGCCAGAAGCCGCTGCGGAGGGCTGCCTCCACCTCGTTGGCCATTTGAAGCCATTTCCCAGGGTCCTGAGAGGCGGAGGGGCTGTGACACTCTGCCTGTAGCAGACGCCGTCGGCTTCCTGTCTCGGCTTCTTTCTTACTGATGTGCCTCGGAGTGTTGCTTAGTCTACTTTTATTTTGCTTTCTGATAGACGTTTAGGGCTTTTAGGGGAGGCCTGTGAACTGCCTTATTTTAAAACTCCATCAATGCTTAGCCCAGACTTGAGCACACAGTCATTCACAGTTCCCAGAATTCAGCTGGCTGCCAGTGAAAAGCTTAGTAAAACTAAGCTAACTACTACTAACTAACTACTACTTCCTGAATACTTACCATATGCCAAGTACTTTTCCAAATATTTTAGATATATTAACACATCTTATCCCACAACAGCCTTATGAGATGGATGCTATTATACTCACTTAACTGATGAGGAAACTGAAGCACAGAGTGGTTAAGTAACTTGCCCAAAGTCACACAGCTGGAAAGTAGAAAGCAGGGGAACTGGGATTTGAAGGTAGGCAGACTGCTTCCTGGGCTGGATCTCTACTGAACCACACAAGTAAAGTAAGCTATAAGCAACTTACACCACCAAATCTTCATTATATGATGAAAATGATAAAAAGCAAACAAAATATACAGCTATTTTCAACCTATATTTTAAGGGGAAATCTGACAGCTGTTCAAAGCATAGGAGCTAAGGAAATCTTTGCTGCTCGTGCTACAGACTGTCCCTCATTTCTCATCCATGTGGATCGGGTTAAAAACCTCACTGTCTTTTTCTTCATTCATTCAGTGTTTGTGGAAATGTCAGAGTGATCAAAGCTGTCTCGGGGCAAAGGGTGAGCCCTGCTGTAAACCGAGCTGCTGTGAGGAGCCGTGCCTTTTCTCCAGCCCAGGGCTGTCCACACAGTGCCTGAGGAATGTTGTTTGATTCTCATTTTAAGAACTACATCCACTGTGCAATCTCCACACCATGGCCTAGCGAGAAGACAGAAAACCAGAGGACCCAGTTTAAGCTTGTCCAGCACCTATGATACCTTAGTTTCCGTGTCTACAAAATAAGGCCAGTTTGGATTCTTTGGAAAGAACTAGTTTATAAAATCAGCAGATAATGTGTAGACCTAGATGTGATTTGTTTGCAGACACATGGGGGTGGCTTTTTCTCATCAAGGAGAAGTCTTTGATCTTTGCACAGAGTTAAGGTGGCAAGTCCAGAAACCTAGTTTAACTTCATTTCATTATCCATGGCCTTCCTGCTTCCAAAGCTTTCATGTAAGATATTTCACATTTAACAGGTTGGGAGACCTAGGCAGGGCCTCAGCAGGAACTGGAGACATGTGTGCCATGCCCCAGTGCTCCGTAAAGGTGGACAGGCCCAGGAGACCTGGCTGCCCTCTGTCTGCCTCGTCAGAACCCTCCCAGATTTTCTAGTCTCTTCTCTGGGCCCCAGGAAACTCACACGCCTGCTGTTCACGAAGCACAGCAGTCAGGGCAGGCCAAGTGGTGCTGCGGTAACAAATCGCCTCCCGCGCTCAGGGGCTCACTTCGTGTCCTACTCTCATGGAGTCGGCTGCAGGTCCCTGCAGGTCCCATGGCCTCCATGGTGGCTCTCCTCCATATTTAGCAATTCAGACAGTTCCGTTCTTTTGGTCTCTCTTTCTCAATACTAAGAAAACCCCTCACTGGTGCAGATGAAGAAAAATCAGGTCAAGCATTGCAGTTAATTGCTTTGGCCCACAGGTGACACACTGTTTCCATAGTTACCTGGCCAGACCTAAATTCAAGGAATAGCTTGTGATGGTCTGAGTAACTGGTAGCAGAGGGGTGCTGGCTATTGGTGAATGCTAACTCACTCTGCTGACCATGTAGACCAAAGCTCTCTTCATTGGATAAAAAGTTCTGCCTTGCTGACCTCTGAGCCATTACCTTTGGGTTATCCAGATTCCAGGTTGCGCAGTGCTGGCGAGGAAGGAATGTGGGGGCCACTGGTGACATCAGTCCTAACAAATGGCATTGCGTTTCTCTTTGGTCCCTTCCAGTGATGGAGTCTCACTAACTTATGAGCCAGAAAACTCCATTTTAAGGCATCTCAAGTGGAAAATTTATCTTGTTCTGAACCTGTCTACCATCCAGGCATGGCCAGTTCTCAGGTTCGTGGTCTATGATTAAACAGAGGTGGCTCTGTCCACACCCACTCTCCCAAGACCCCTCAGATGCCTGAGGCCACTGACATGTCTCCACTCCATCTCCAGCTTTCTAGGTCTCACAGCCTCAGTTTCCTCCCCTACCTCTCATGTGACCTCTAACTTCTCACTGTCTTGATCCCCACTCTGTGTGCATCCTTTTAGCTTAGTGCTCAGAAGCAGGTACCATTTCCCCATGGTCTGACGGTCGCCACTGCTCTTGTCCTAGGCTTTGCCTAATTCTAGCAATGCCACCTGAAACAGCATTGCTTTTCCCGACAGCCACAGCACACTCTGGGATCCTATTAACCTTCTTCCCTTCCAAAGTTCTTTCCAGTGGTTTGTAGGCAAAAAGAGATGAAAATAAAATGAAAAGGCTTTATTAATGGTTGGGCATGTATCCCAAGATTGACAAAAGGCAGGCCTCTTTGACCTAAACTAAAACAGAGAATCCATGTTGAAGCTGAAGGGTGACTCAGCTCTCTCCAGCCTGTGTTGGAGACAACCGGGAACCAGTGTGAGACTGGCGTAACTCACTCGTTTGAAGGCAGAGCGGCTGGAACATGTACACACTGCGAGGTGGCCAGGGCTGCCCACAGAGCACCAGTCCTGGGCCTTGACAATCTGTGCTTAGACTGCGGAGAAGGAAGAAGAGAAGTCATCGGGCTCCTCCACTGGCCTAGAGGGAGACTGTGAAAGAAATGGATAAAAAGACATAGCGGCCCGGTCTGCTAGCAAAGGGCTCTCAGTAACGTATTTTATTTCTGTATTTAAAGGCCTCCTAGACCATTCCTCAATCTAACAGGATCATTTTGAATCATGATTTGATGATCCAGTAGACCCCCCCCCCACGCCCCTGGCTTTGTGTTATTTGCTCCCATGTGATCCAAGTTATTTAGCATGAGAGGGACAGTTACCGAGAAACAAGACACATGTCTTAACATTCCCAACCAGGCTGACACACCTTGAGTATCATTTTTAGCTATAAATTAATAATGTCACATAGCACAGGGATAAAAATATAGTTTTTGAATATGTTCTGCTAAAATTTTACCAATACTAAGGTCTTCTGCCCTAAGAGAAAATTAGGTCGGTTTGTCAGGGCTTGCTATTGGTGAACCCCTGCTGGCTCACACTTCCCAGGCACTCTGCCATCTTTGATTTAATGGTTCTGCTCGGAAACTTTCAAAGAAGCAGTGTCTTGTCTTATCCTTCAGAATCTACCACTGTCTTCTCTGTGCTCACACACAGCAGTGACCACCCACCTCCACACCAGGCTGACAGGTGCCTTAGCACTCAAGGGGCCTTTGTGCAAGGAGAAGAATGTTTATATTTGTACATCTTGGATTTGATAAAACATTAATTAATCTTAAGATTTTGACAAACAACATTTTTCACATGTTAACACTTAACATTTTCTCTAATCATATATTTCTAATATGATCTTTCATAGTTATGAATGTAATAAATTAAAAATTTCCTAATATTTATACATTATTACAAACCTACTTAATCAAATTTTCCAAACATTTAATTAAAAACACAAGTCAAATATATCAGATTCTTTTTAGTGTCTTAAATACTTTATAATAGAGGCTTACAGTAGTTGCCCTGTTGGGGTCTCCTTTCTGCCTGAGTGCTTGGGCGGACCCTGTGGCCCCTGGCAATGTAGCCGGATCCTTGGGCCAATCCTGGCTGTGGGCTGAGCCCAGAAACCAAACGTGCCTCTTCTGGACTAAAGCATCAAACTGCCAGAACGAGACTCTCCAGTGCACTGTTGCCCTGTCTCAGTGTATTGGTTGTCTATACATAATAAATTGCAGGTGGCTAAGTTTGGTGCCTAAAATTTAGTGGCTTAAAACAACAGACATTTGTTATCTCACAGTTCCTGTGTGTCGGCAATTCAGAAATGGCTTAGCTGAGTAGTTCTGGCTCAGGGTCTCTCATGAGATTACAGCCAAGATGTTGGCCTGGACCACAATAATCTCTTAACTGGGGCTGTATGGTCTGCTTGTATGAGGGCCCCTTCCATGCTGTGGGCAGGGGGCCTCAGTTCCTCGATGGCTGTGGAAGAGGGGCTCAGTTCCAGGGCACACGCACTTTTCCTAGGACTGCTTGAGCATCTTCACAACATGGCAGCTGGCTTCCCCAAGAGTGAGCTGTCCAAGGCAGAAGTCACAATGCCTATTATGATCTGGTCTTGGAAAGCACGAGTTGTTACTTCTGGCACATTCTATTCGTTAAAAGCAAGTCACTAGGTGTAGTCCATATATAAGGGGAGGAGAATTAGTCTCTAATTTTTTAAAGGAGAAGAAGAAAATAATTTGTGGACACATTTCAAAACCACCATACTGAATGCCTGAAGCAGCCATATGTTCTAGATGATGCAACTACGAGGCTGTGGAGCCCCGATCAGCCTGGGCCCTGAGTGACTTGGTGGAACAGAGCCCTTTGCTGAACTGAAATGGATATGAAGCATGAGAAAGAAATAAACCTTTGTTGTGTCAACTGATTGGAACTTTGAGATTATTTGTAATCACAACATGACCTAGACTATCATGACCAGTAGTCATTTAAAGACATAAACATAAATAAAATCACATATGTAAAAGTGGTTACATAATTATGCATTCCCTGTGTTTAAATTGTTTTTATCTTTATTTATATTATTCATAAGATTTCATTTCTTACACTCACATAGGGTTTCAGTAATTCTCGCAGATACTAATAATCTTAGCAGACCCCAAACTAGGTGCATACCATTTCCAAAGAGAGGAGGTCACAGATTCTGGTCCAGGATAAGTCTGTATGTCTAAAGTGATCCAAACCAAACCCCTGACTGAGTTTCTTTTGATAATGGAATTCTATTTGTTATATCCGGACTTTGAAGCCTCTGCCTTTCGAAATCTAATTTCAAAGATTTAATTTTTTTAAACTTGGTGTCTTTCCCAGAAATGATGTATTTTTAAAAATTTCTTATGGCTGGCAGTACCTAAACTATTGTCCTGTCATTATGATGAATTGGCCTACTCTATAAATATTAATTGGAAACTTATGCATGCCTTATCAATATTGCTTTATAATTAGTGGGGTCATCTTAAGGTTCCATCTACTAAGAGATGAGAGATAGAGTGTGTGCAATGTTTAGCTAATTAATCATCTTGGAACACTGTGAAATTCTTTGTTTAATTGGTTGCTATGTAGGACTACAAGAGAGCAATCAATTGGTTCACTCCCTACAGTATCCATGTTTGGGGGATTATTTTAGTTTGTGTATAGTTCCCTTTGTTTATTCTTTCTTATCTAGAGATATAGTAAGAAACATAACTCTACTTTGTGAATAGACATATGCTTAATAGAAAAATATAAATATACACATAAATATTCTTCTACTCAATAAAAGCAATAAAACTAAATAAACCCTTTTATGTGAATTCTTTTGCCCATATTCTATTAACTTTGCTTTCTTTAACATTGCTATAAATTCATGATCTTTCACAAAGTCAACTTGTTTCAGTAACTTTGATTATTATTTTCTTTTTCATGCTCTGCTTGGTTGATGGGGCTTTTCAAACTGGTACTTTTGTCTTTTCAACAGTACCTTACTGTCGTTTCTAAAACATTCTTATATTCTGGCATTAACAAGAGCATCCATACTCAATATTTTTCCTGTCCTAAGATTTGGAATCAAAAGTCCTAATTCCTTTTGGTGGAAAGTAACTTTAAAGAACCAAATCTGGACCGAAGGGCACACAGGAGCTGTGGCAGACACTGTAGCTGCCCAGCCTGTACCTTCTTTCACCTTCCTGATGGTTAATTTTATGTATCAACTTGATTGGGCTGCAGGGTGCCCAGGTATTTGGTCAAACATTACTCTTGGTGTTTCTGTGAGGCTGTTTCTGCATGAGATTAATATTTGAATCGGTAGACTGAGTAAAGCAGACTGTCCTGCTCAATGCGGGGGTGGGGCTCATACAACCAGCTGAAGCCCTGCATAGAATGAAAAGGCTAACCCACCTTTTTGGAAAGAGGGAACGCCTCCTGCCTGACTGCCCCGAGCTGGGACATGGGTCTTTTGCTCTGGACTCAAACTGAAACATCAGTTCTTCCTAGGTCTCCAGCTTGCTGGCTCTGCACTAGAACTACACCTTAGGCTCTCCCGGGTCTCAAGATTGCTGACTGCAGGTCTCCAGACTTCTCAGTTTCCATAATTGTGTGAGCCCATTCCTCACATTATAATAAGTTTCTTTCTCTCTGTGTGTGTATGCATCGTATTAGTTCTGTTTGTGTGGACAGCCTCAACGAACACACCTTCCACCTCATGAGAACTCTGGTTGCATGCAGGTGGCAAGGGGCTCACCTAGACGTGTGCACCTTCGGGTGCTCTTGCAGTGAGGATGGCCCTGCATGGCCTGGGCTAAGCCCCTTCATCTCCTGCCCGGACTGTTGCAGCAGAGTGCTACTTCCTGTCCCTCTCGCTCCCCTAAACCCAGTTCTTCTCACAGCATCCAGAATGATCCTCCCACAGTGTCATCCGGCCATATCTTCCACCCAAACCTCGCCAACGGCTTCCATTCCTAACAGTGAGAGCAATACCTGCACAGCGGCCCCTGGGCCCTGCGGGCCACGAATGCCGACTGCGTGTCTCCAACATAGAAAGGAATCGCAGCGCGCTCCTAGCCCCGAGTACCCACTTCACTGTTCTTCAGCAGTGCAGCGCGTGTGCGGACACCCTGCCACAGCCTGCTGGAGTCACACCCTGGGGCGCAGTCCTCACATAGTGCAATAGATACCGTGCCCCCACAGCACACGGTCCCTTGTCCCCCGTCTCAGTGTAAGACTGGCCTGTGCGCTCGTCCTGCACGCTCTGGCACCTCAGCAGAGGACCCCTGACGCGGGTAATCACACACAGGCAGGTGCTCGGCCTTCTGTTTGACTTTCGTGAATTTCTTCTGTACAGGTCTGGGGCAGTGGGTGGGGCACGACACAAACTGGATACAGACGAGAACGATTCAGCTTGGTACCTATTTTTTTATTTTATTTTATTTTGTCGCACAAATAACTGGAAGGGGTTGTTATTTCAGCTATTAGGAAGAGCTGCCCAACAAGACTCATAATGGAATAGGAGATTTTAGGAGGCAGTGAGTTCCCTGCCTCATCAGGCATCCAAGTACGAGCCGGAGGACAGAGGACTGGGGTTGCTGGAACAAGGTGTGTCAAGGGCTCAGTCTGGACGTCAGGCTTCTGTGGGACACCCTCCTCCTTCCCAGCTCCACTGGCAGAGTCGAGCGGTGGTGCTGGCCCTCAAGAAATCCCAGAAAGCCAAGGACCCGCCTGATAGCCACAGGGACTCTCATCAGACAGAGACCCCACTTGTCTGACCCCGATGGTACCCAGGGGCGGGAAATGCTTCTCTCGATTGCACGCCACCACCACAAGGTGGGTGGGAGGTTAGGCTGCTCTCCACACCGCTAAAAGGAGTTTGATCTTTCCATCCTCTCTTGAGAATGGCTCTCTTCTCATCACTTCTTCTAGAGGACTGATATTAAAAGTTGTTTTTGGCATTTGTCAACATACATTTCTTCCAGATGTTTCTCAAAGGTCTCAGACCAGTTTCGACAGCACAGAAGTGCTCAAATAAGTCATAAGAATTTAAGAAGAGATCAAATTGGAGGTGAGGCTGGCCTGTGTCTTGAACAGGGTTTTGTTTGCTGAAGGCATAAGCCCGTCCTCAATGCTCTACTGGCCAAAAATATTATTTGCATTTAAGAAAAAATAATCCAGTGCTTTTTTGGATGCTTGCACTTATTTTTCCCTTCTGTTTTGAGTGAGGACCGTGGGCCCTGTTTTCAGCTAGCCTCAGCATCCCCAGCCTTCTGGCTTCATCTCTAATTAAAAAAGTAGGATCAACAGCATTTTAAATTTCTTTATGATTCTTCAATACACAAACACACATTTCAACATCCAGCATTCTATTTATTCTGAGATGTTCTCTGTTCCCACCTTCATTTTATATGCCTTGAATGAAACATCTCCCCTTCCTTTTAAAAATCTGACATTCATTCCAATTGGATAGAAGGAGATCCTGAGCTGGAAAACAATCTCTTTTACTTGCCCAAATTCCTACAGAAATGGGCAAAGTGGAACCTGGGAGTTCTTGGCTAGAAGGAATGTGTTGATGGAGATCCGGACCTACATTTTTCTTTTAGTTTTCAATTTAGATCAACAAACAGTCTGATTCTGGAAATCACCACGTAGATGGAAGAAATAATTTCTTTGTCATAGAGTCTGAGTGTCATGTTTTAAGTATGCACAAGGATATGTGCTTGCAAAGGAGCTTTCTTTTAGCATCTTTCTGGAGCATTTCTGAGCTCAACTGCACGAGCCTATTGACGTCTGCCTTCATTCCTGTGCTGAAATTTGATTTTGGAGAATGAGCGTGGGTGGTAATCCTGCAAAGAGAGAAAGAAAAAAATTCAGTTGCGTACGTATATTTCAATTTCTCTGCTGTCCATTTTGTGGCAGAGTGCATATTCTCCAGCAGGTGCAATAGTTCCATCTGTCCTACATGCTCTTTAGCAGTGTGGCTTTGTCACCCCATATGGGCAGATCCTACTCGAAACCAAGGTAATGTCATCTCCTTTGGATGCCCTCTGGGATTCTTCCCATAGGGGGGTAGCCTACCTGCTCCTCCAGCCCCCACACCCCACCTCGGCCTGTGCTCTCACAGCACTGGGTTATACCTCTAGGGGCACCCTTCCATATGGTGCACATCTGGCCATGTGTCCAGTCCCTACCAGGTTGGCAGGTGCCACAATCTCATTGGCCACAGTATCTAGCATGGGCCCTGGTGGCATTCAGGGTGGCTGCTTGAATCTTATAGGTTTATAAAAAATAGAGAAAAAGGCCATGCATCTTTCTCTTTATCCACTCAGACACTGGTGCTAGAGGCCTGAACTGACCAGTGGCTGCCATCTTGCTAGGAAGTCCAGGCTGCATGGAAAGACCACAAGTAGAAGCTGAGTGAAAAGGTTGTCAGATAATTCCAGCTTCCAGATATCAAGTCACCTCCAGATGTTTTAGGCTTCCCAGCTGAGGCTGCAGACCCTGTGGAGCAGAGACAAACCTCCCTATTGTGCTCTGACTTAATTCCAGACCTACAGCATTCATGAGCAGAACAAAATAATTATTTTATGCTACTATATTTGCAATGGTTTGTTACCCAATGAAGATGATCAAAACACCTTTCTCAGACAAGCAGCCACCCTGAATGCCACCTATACCAGGCTCATGCTGTACAATGGCTGCTGAAACTATGGTAGCCCCTCGCTACGCACCCTTCCCAGGTTGAGACTGTGTCCCTTGCCTGCAGTGGTCCCATCCACAGAGACAGAAAGGACAGTGGGGCTCAGGGGCTGGGGGAGGGGACTGCTGTCTCATGAGAACAGAGCTGCAGTTTGGGGAGCCGGAGAAGCTCCGGAGGTGGCGGTGGGGAAGGCCACGCAGCAGTGTGGCTGCACTTGACACACCTGGCTGTGCGCTGGGAGCGGTCAGCATGGTGAATTGTATGTTGTGTGCGTCTCACAACTAAAAACAAAGGCCGCACCCCCTAAAGGCTGAGGCCCAGGCTCCTCGAGCCGCATGCGGCACCCTCACCGAAGGCCATGGGCTCGGTGCGTCTGTCTGTCTGTCTGTGGCAGCCCTCTCCCCTGGCGCCCTGGAGCCCTGCTCTCGCGGCTTCCTCGCGCACACCACACCATTCTCCTTTCTTGCTCAGGCTGCCCTCTGCCTGGGAGTCCCCTCAGTCCCCCTTTCCTGACTTTTTATTCTGGTCGGCGCCACCCGGCAGGGCTTGGCGAGGGCACCTGGCCTCACTGGGCTCAGGGCCCGTAACATGCTCTGTGCTGACGCCTCTGGGGCCCGCCCTGCAGAGGACTGCGGTGGTCTCTTCTGGCCTCTCCCTGCTAAAGTGGGGGCTTCTCAGACCAGGAATTGCCCCCAGCCACCCCTGGGGCTCTGGCTTCTCAGACCAGACTCTGGCCCAGTGCCCCAACAGGCTGGGCAGCACCGGCAGCTGCCCCTGGCAGAGGCAGAGTTTCCAGAGGGGCATGGCCGTGAACTCACCCTGCCCTCCACATTTGGGGCTAGGGACCGGGGGGGGGGGGACACGGCTGCACAGGTGGGGCGTGCCACTTGCCCTGTGCCAGAGAGGGCTGCATGGAGAGTGGCGGGGTGGGGGACATCAGCAGGGAAGTGTCCTCTTCCTACAGAGGCCAGGGCTGTGGACGAGTCAGCGGTCTCTGTGTCACCTTCCCCATCTCTGGCAGAGCCTCTGGGCCCTACAATTCCACGGGGGCTGGGGTCAGAGCTCCGGGACAGCAGAGGCAGGACCAGGCCTCAGGGGTGTGTGGCCGTGGGCGGGTGGAGGTGAGAGGGAGGGAGAGAGGTGGTAACGTGTGGCCTGCCCCTTCCTTCTGGGGCTTGGTGGCCGAGGTGTGATCGAGTGCCCTGCCCAGGCTGGTCCTATCGCCCTATGCTGGTGTCTGCTTGGAGGTGGGGGACCCAGAGCTCAGTGGTGACAGGCCTTGCCAAGTAGCCATCACAGAATCCTTCCCTGTGGCATCTCCGCATAGCAAATCTCTCAGGGCAGTGCAGCTGTGACCAAGAGTATGCACTGTGGAGTCACCCTGGCCTGGCTGGAATCCCCGTTCTAGCACTGCCTACCTGTGTGACCTTAAGCAAGTTGCTTAACCTCTCTGTGCTTCTGTTCCTCAATAATAAAATGGAGATAATGAAAGCACCTACCTCCTGGAGTGCTTCAGTTCTTGTCCTGTAGAAAGGGCTGTGTCGATCTTGGCTGTTATAATTACGATCCTGCTCCTGTCTTGGCCCTGGGGGCCCTGGGGAGGATTCTGAATTACCACTCTATAGATGACCAGGCGGAAGAAGTTGTGTGATTTGTCGCTTTGGGGGCAAGCCAGGCCATTGTCACCTCAGGTTAGCTCCCTTGACTGTTCTGAGAAGGGCCTGGAGCCTGGGGCTGCACATAGCCCAGGTTTGGGGGCAGCAGGGGCTCCCCACCTCTCAGAGCCTGCTGGCCCATGCAGCGCTGGGGGAGGTGGGGCTGCCGCGAGCCAGAAGACAAACATATTAACTGAACTTTCCATCTGTCGTTTCAGAGAGTCATTTACTGCCTAGCTGTGGTTGGAAAAATTAAGTCCTTGTAATTTAGAGTCAACATTTCTCACGGAATCATGTTAGACAAGTTGGCGGCACTCGCAGCCTCTCGCAGAGTCGCCTACAATCGAAACAAGTTTGCCTCGGCCGCCGCCGACTCCCCTGCCGGAGGCTGGGCCGCTGTCCTGCGCTGGCCACAGGGCTGGGGGCACAGAGGAGTCGCCAGCAGGTACTGCCCACAGCAGGGGCTGCGAGGGCGGAGCTGCGTCCCCAACCTCTCCTGCCAGGGCAGGCGGAGCCCCCACCTGTCAGCGTGATCGGGCTGCCATGACAGAATACCGCAGGCTGGGCGGCGTAAACAGCAGAAATTTATTTTCTCACAATTTTGGAGGCTGGAGGCCCGAGATTGAGGTGTGGGCAGGGCTGGTTTCTCTGAGGCCCCTCCTTGGTTTCCAGACGGCCGCCCGCTCTGGTCTTCACGCTGCCTCACTCACTCACTACCTCTGCTCCGTGCGTGTCTGTGTCCTGGCCTCCCTACAGGGACAACAGTCATGCGGGATTAGGGTCCACCCTAATGGCCTCATTTTAACTTAACTGCCTCTGTCAATGCCCTGTCTTCCAAATACAGCCAATCCTGAGGTGCGGGGCAGTTAGGACATCAGCATATGAATTTAGGCGGAGGGCACAATTCAGCCCACAACACCTGTCCGTTCTAGGTCGGCCATTCACACTCTACCCTGGAGAAGCTGGTTTCCTTGACTCCGTTGTGCAGGGAGGAAGCCGAGGCTCTGGACAGGCAGGGGGTTGTCCCGAAGCCCCACAGCCACCACAGCCGCCCCCACGGCGGCAGCACGCTGGACACTGCTCGGGCTCCTGGGACCCTCCAGAGACTGCTGTGTCCATGATGGGGAGACGGGCTTCAGCTCAAGGCAGAACCGTTCCCCAGGGAAAGGAGAGTCCTGGCGGCACCCTCCCTACCCTCGGGAGAGCCAAGCAGAAGTTGTCCCCAGGGGCAGGCTCCTCTGCTTCACTGTCTGCCCTGCTAGTCCTCCACGGCCATTAGCTTGCGGGGCTGCCCAAGGGTTGTCTCATTCAACCTAGGTCCAGCAAGTAAACTTTTGGGGCCTACCTAGTACTGGGTGCTAAATAATACAGTTTTAAAAGATGGTTAAATATCACAGCAGGCTGGCCCCGAATCAGGGAGGCAAATTCCTAGACCTCAGGCTGCATAGTGGATATTTTAGGACCCGCCCAAACTTCTCATTTCGGGATGGGGAAATTGGGGCACAGAGTACAGACTTTTCAAGGGCCCCAAACCCAGTCGGAGGTGAGACAGGAACTAGAGTTCAGGCTCTGGGCCCCCCGATGTGGCGCTTTCCAGGAGGCCCCGTCAGTTCTGTGCTCTCAGTCCCTTGCCGTCTGCACAGAGGTCCAGGGGCTGATGTGCGGCTCGGGCTCTGGATTTAGCGCAGGCACATGGCCTGCTGGCCGTGCGTCGCCCTTGGCTTCCTTGACTCTGTCTGGGGAAGGCTGTGCTAACGGTGGGGAGGTGGTGGACGCAGGCAGGCAGGCAGGGGTGGAGAGCAGAGAGCATCCTTTCAGGCACACATGGGCAGAGCCGAGCAGGCCACAGCCATGCAGATCTGCAGTGGGGTCTGTGGGAGCAAAGGGCGCGTGGAACACACGGCCAATACTCGGCGGCTAGAAAGCTCGCTCCCCTAAAAGGCTTCCCTCCAACCGTATCCACCCTTCTATTCCGAGGTGGAAACTGAGGTTCACCCATGTGCAGTGACTCGCCCCAGGCCAATAGCAAGCAAAAAGGCAAGACCAGAGTCCAAGTTCCCTGGTTCCAGCCCCGGATCGTCCGGGAGACTCATAGTTGACTCTCAGGTCCCGCCCTGGCTTTAGGCTCTCCGGGCTGCGGTCCCGTGCAGAAGCCCTGCTGCCAGGGGATTGAGTCAGGGGACACCCCTGAGTGACAGTCCATCTGGAAAGAGGCCAGGAGGTCTGTTTCCGAAGGGAGTGTGGTTCTCTGACACCCCTCAAGTCATCTGCCAAGGCCCCACTTGCATCTGCTATCACTGCCCGGCCCTGCCCTATGCTCCCGACTGGTGAGAGGAAAGTACTAGTGTGGCTGGTGCCGGGGCGGAAGTCTGCTGGCCCTCAGCGTGCAGCTGTGCCGCCATCCGCCCGCCCACCCTGCCCCACCAGCTGCTCGGGCCTCCCCCTGCTCCCTCAGGAAGACAGAGCCTGTGGGGCGGAGGTGTGTCTGCCCGCTCTGCCCTCCGCCTCAGGGACGGAAGGCCCCTCCTGGCCGAGGGCCTCCAAGCAATAAAGAACAAGACTCTTCGCAGCCACCAGGGCAGCCGAATGTGCCCTGCTTGGAGGCTCTTTCTAGCTGAGCCTGATGATGGTAGGGGAGGGCACGCCTGCAGGGGCAGAATCCAAAACAGCCCTGGGCTTCCTGTCCAGGTGCGGATTCCTTCCCTTGGGTGCGATTAGGTTATGTCAGCTGACAGTAGGGGTTGTGCCGGTGTAAATAAGGTCTCTAATCATTTGATTTTGATCTAACAAAAAGGGAGATTACCCTGGTGGGCCTGACTTTATCAGGTGAACCCCCAAAGGAGATGCTGCCACATTCCAGTGCTGGCCTGGGAGAGGGCAAACACCATGCCCACGCGGGGACCCATGGCCGGGCTGCAGGGTGTCCAGCAGCTGCATGGCCTCTGGCCGACAGCCCCCTCGGTGCTCTGGCCATGGTGCCGAATGTTGCCGGCCACTGCGACGAGCCTCCCACTGGAGCTCCGCCCGCCTAGCCTGGCTCCTCTGCCCGGGAGGGAGCTGCTGGCCTGTGCTGCTTTAAGCCACCAGCTGTGTAGGGTCCCAGACTGGCCTGCCTCCCTCCCCGGCTGCTCCCCTGAGGAACCCTTCAGAGCCTGTGGGGTGGCACCAGCCCAGCGCAGGCACGTTTGGTAGGAAGGAATGAGCCGTCACGTCGACAGCCCCGCGTGGAAACACAAATATGTGCTGCTTTCATGGCTGTGGGCCGGGGCGGCCAACGAGGGAGAGGGAGGCTGGGGAAGAGAGAGACAGAGAGAGGCAGCAAGAGAAAGAGGCGGAAAGACAGAGGAGCGGGAGACAGAGACAGAGCTACAGAGACACACTCCTCTGGCTGTCGCAGATCTGGCGCTTTTGTTCCAAATGCTTTCATCCTGTTTCTGTTTCACTTATTCATTTATTTTTAAACTTTTTCATCCTAATAGTGCCAGGAATGAAACAAAGCTCAGTAAATTTGCCCTCACTGCCTCTGGGTAGAACTGTTTTCTCTTTCCCGGGAAGGGCTGCTCCCTGCAGACAGGGCTCTGCGCTGGGGAGAGCGCGGCGGGGGCTGGCTGGTGGGGAGCCGCGCTGGCAGGCCTCCGCTGCGTGGAGTAACGGCACCGCACGCTCTGCAAGGTGCCGGGAAGAATGACTTTGTGGAAGGTAAATATCTCCTTTGTGCGGCTGGAGAACAAAGGTCGGAGGGCAGCCATTTACTAGGGTCTCGCGGTGGGTCTGGCACAAATGCTGGTGCTGGCTCTCCTAGGCCGTGGTCAGAGTCTTCAGCTTCAGGCTATTGCTGTTCAACTACAGTCGATGGCTCTGACTCATCCCACCTTTGGCTAAGATAGTCTCGTGGCCTCAAAATCTCATGGCCTCCACCTGGACAATTCCCTTGAGCCATCTCCTGTGTACAAAGAACAAAGGACACTCCCCTGCCCTCCTGACCACTGGCCTGGGTCAGGGATGCAGGTTTCAATTCCCAGAAACAGTGGGAGAGGTTTTAGAGAGACAGAAAACATTTTTACCCTTTTTCAGGCCATTCTACCTGTTACACTCTGAGTGAGGGCGGCAAGGAGCAGAGTTCCCCGTGGACCTGCTGTGGACATGCACCCCGAGTGAAGCGTGCACCTGTGTCGTTTGAGGCCGCTGAAGTGTGCCAGTTGATTGTTACTGAAGCGCAGCCCACCCCATGCCAACTCTGCAGCCTGCCCGGGCCACTTGGCACAGCGTCAGTCCCTTGCTGGCCAGTATCTGGGTGACATGCACATTGAGTTGAGCCGTGCAGCGGTGCTCCTATAGATAATGATCTGGGCTTGGGGGCTCTGGGACAGCTGGGGCTTCTGGTGGCTAGAGGAGCATCTAAATCTGCTAGAATTCGGAAGGCCTTGACTTTATCTTTTCTTGCTTGCACACAGCTACACTCATGCTTTACATGCAATTTTGCTTCCCACTTTTTCGTTCATTTTCAACATTTCTCCATGTTGTTGCAGAATTTGCAAGCATTACTTTTAATGGCTGAATAAATACTTCAGAGTGGATTATGAAGGAACTTACTTCATCATCATTCCCTGTGGTGGAATGCTCAGATTGTTTGCAATTTGTGCTCGTATAAGTAACACTGCAATAAACATCTTCGTGCATAAAGCTGTTTTCTGTTTAATATTATTTACTTTGGCTAGGTTCCCAGAAATGGAATACCTGGGCAGAAATGCCATGAAACCTTGCCTTTTTCAAACGTAGATTTTAAAAGTAAAGCAAGCATTCACCCACACTGATGCTGCAGGACGGCTGTCCGGGGAAAGCAACGTGCTCTTTTGTCTTAGTGAGGGAAGCTGAGTAGGGCCCTGGCCTGCTTTCTGACTATTGCCTAGCACTCTCCAGGGCCACAGTGGCGCAGCCAGGCCTGCCTGGAGGTCCCTCCATGGAATGGGCCCCAACAACTGCAGCTCAGTCCTCTCTGGCTCCAGCCCAACTTGCAAAACTCCTGCGGGCACACCGCTGTCCGCCCCAACACCTCCACTGGGTCCACGGCCCCAAGGGTGTCTCCTGATGGTCGGCGATAGGCCTCACTTTACACTTTGGGCTCCCAAGTTCATTCACTCCTGGCTAACGGCATCACCTTTTGCAGTCCCAGAGCCAATACTCCCTTCCTGGGCCGGAGCCCCCACCATCACTTCTCCCTCTAAGTGGCAGTGCCTGCAGCTCTCTGGGATCTTACAGCTCAGGTGCTGGATGGATACCCTCTACCCACCATGTGAAACACTTGGCTCGGGCCACACACCAGGGTCCCTGGGCCAACCTTTCCCTGCCACCCCCTCCAGACCTTCTCCTAACCCACCTACGGGCCTGGCTTGCACCCCATCCAAGTGACACCACAGTGCTGCACTCAAAGTCACTCCCTTTCCGTCCCCAAGCCCAACCGTGCCCTAGGCCAGCCTTTCTCCCCTTAGGGGTAACAGCGATTCCGCCTTGACTAAACTTTTGCCAGGCACCTCTCAGCCCTCTTTCCAACCAGACCTTTGTCCTTGGCAGGCCCAGCCCAGTTTTAGCAAAGAATCCTACTAAATCCTTTTGTGAGGACCCACGCCACCCCGCTATCCAATTGAACTCCTCTTTCTGCACCCGGACGCCTAACCAAGCTCCTCGTAGTAATTTTCCACCCACTTCCTCACCTTGCCCACTGGCTGAAAATCCCCACTGGCCCCTGGTGTACTCGGAGTTGAGTTCAACCCTCTCCCCTATTGCAATGATCTTGAATAAAGTCTTCCTTGCTGTTTTTAATAAGTGTCAGAATAATTCTTTGTGATGGGGGCTGTTCCTTCTATCCATGAAAGTTAGCTGGAGGGTAACTTTAGCCCTGGGGAACAGCTGTCGCCCTCCTCCCTGACTTGGTCTCTCCCACAAAGGACCATTCTTGGTGCAAATCCACACCAGCCGGCCCTCCATGCCGCTGCCCAGTGTGCTCCAGCCCTGCCACTCTGTTGCCACACACAGGGTCAGGAGGTGGCCCCTGGAAACTTTAGTGTCATGCAGGACATCTCTGCAGTGGAGTTTCTGTGCTGTGTGTCTGGTACAGTGGAAGAGCTGGGGTGCCCTGTGAAAGGACATTCTCAGTGCCTTTCCTCACAGCCTGCTTGCCTGGCATCCCAGCCCCACCTGCACCTTCAAGGCCAGCTCATCCATTTGCTCAACTCTCATTTATCACGCTCCTCCTACATCGTCTTGTCCTAATGTAACAGTGGGAATGGCCTGGAAAAGGGTAAAACTGTTTTCTGTCACTCTAAAAGCTCCCATCCTTTTGGGGATTGAAACCTGCATCCCTGCCTCATGACAGTGGTCGGGAGGGGCAGCAGAGTGTCCTTTGTTCTTTGTACCACAGGAAGTGGCTCCAGGGAACTGTCCATGTGGAGGCCATGAGATTCTCTTAGCAGAGCGAGGATGGGATGAATCCATCAACTATAGTTGAATAGCAATAGCCTGAAGCTGAAAACCTCCCCTTTGCAAGCTCTGTATTCCTGCTCAGGGGCAGGACGTTGGTACTGTAAAATGGGAGTCTGCCAACCTCCTCATTTGCTGGCAAATCAATAAATTTCTCTTTCCTTCTCTTCAAACCACTTGTTCTGGTTCTTCTGATGTGGCTCGGGGACAAGCACCAGAGCTTTTGTTAACATTAAATTATAGGTGGGGACTTGGTATCTTCAGGGGGTTTTTTTTGAGGGGGGGTTCACTTTTCATTTTATTTTATTCATTCAACAAAGATTATTGAGCTGCTAAGCACTTGTGAGCCTCTGGGGACACCACCATGGGACATAGTTGGGCAGAGCCCTGCCCCACATAGCCCTGTCTTGGGGAACAGTCTGCTGGGGCACAGGTCTTATGTTTTGTGGGACAACACTCAGTCTCATCCCTGAGTTGCCAAGGACCTGACCACAGAGTGGAAAGGGAGAGTCTGGACAGTGGTCTCTGTGTGTCTGAGCAGCGTCAGACATGCCGCGTAGACTGCGACTCACAGAGTGCGATAGGCAATCAATGCTTAGAGCAGCCCTTCCTTCCCACTTCCTCTCCTCTTCTTACCTTCTTTCTCTTCGCCTTTCCTGCCCTCTGGGGGAGATTTTCCCCCATCTCCCTGAGGTAATTCGACCCTGGGCACTTGCAAACTCACAGGTCCCGACAGCAAGGTGTGGCCCCAGCTCCCCTGAAGGAACTCAGGACGAAGCCATTCTCCAGAGTCTCCCGGGGGGACCCCACCTGGGGGCTGGGCCCTCCCCACCTCCACCACAAAACTTTTCCATGGCCCTCTGAGGAGGGGACCCCGGCTTGAGTTCCTGCATGTTTATCTCTCCTTTGTGGCCCTGGAGCCCAGTGACACTGTGGCTGGGGACGTGGGCAGATGTCTATACCTCATCAGATGCTCGTTCTGAGGGTAGAGACTGCCCTTTCCCCTTGGTTACTCCTAGAGTGCCTGATGCACAGTAGCTGCTCAGAAAATGTGTGTTTAGAGGATGAAGGAGAAACCACTGACCCAGCATGACCTCTCTCCGCAGGACGCTCAGGGCTTATACTGCCGTGCCCCACACGCCTGCCGTCCTGCTGCAGCCCGAGGCTTCTCTAAGAGGTCAAGGCTCTCTGAAGAGGTGGTGTCTGGCCAGGTGGTGCACCCTGCCTCACCTAGGGCACCATCGGAGAAGACCCAGCCAGGCCATGTCTCTCAGAATATT
Source organism: Cheirogaleus medius (assembly GCA_008086735.1). Taxonomy (NCBI): domain Eukaryota; kingdom Metazoa; phylum Chordata; class Mammalia; order Primates; family Cheirogaleidae; genus Cheirogaleus; species Cheirogaleus medius. The sequence goes on from VBSM01003209.1 coordinate 276,978, forward strand.
CTAGAAACATTTGTCTTCCTGATTTCAAGCAGGACTGTGGGACCAGTTCTGCTCTGCCGGCTGCTGCCCTGCCGCAGGTACCGCTCTGCCCTGCCTGCCCTTCCTTGGGGCATGAACATCCTCATCACCAGCTGCTGCACCTCGGTCCCACGGAGGACAGAGGTAAAAACACGACAGCAGCAGCTCAAGCCATGTTTCCCTGCAGTCCTTACTGGACGGGAGGGGCGGAGAGGGCCCAGCTTCCACTTTGGGCCAGGGCGCTGGCGAACCTCCCCCTCCCCTGCGGTGTGGGGATGATGAGCCCCAGGGTGCCCTGCTCAGGGCTGGGGTGTACACACGTGTGTACAGATGTGAAAGGGAGAAAGAGCGGGTGGAGAGAGAGCTGCATGGTGACAAAGCAAAGGGCCAGCAACGAGGTGGCCGGACGGAGGGGCAGATGCCCTTGAACTCCAGTCGGTGAAACGCTGCCATGCCATTGGCTGAAGGAACTTTCCAGTCTGCGTTTGCCCCCATTCCTGCATCCTGGATTTAGATCTGTTGGACAGTGAACCCTTGTGTGCACTCCAGCTCCTCTGTGGGTGAATTCATTCCCAGGCAATTCCTAGCCCAGGACTGGTCCCTCTCTCGAGTCCTGTCTCCCCTTCATCTCATGGCCATCCCCTGCCTCCTTCCCAGGCCCAGCCACTTCCAGGCACCTTCCCGCCACGGCTGCGTGAGGTCCACACAGCAGCCTCGGGCAGACGCTGGTGTTCCCATCGCACACAGTTACGGTGGCTCCTATGAAGGGCCGGCTGCCATCGAGTGTCTACGTTTGAGGTTGGGATGGTTCTCCACATTGGACAGACGAGGGGCTGCAGTGCAGAGTGGCTGAGTGACTGCTCCAGTCTCACAGTGGCCCATGGGCAGAGACAGGTGTCCAATCTGGGTCTGTCTAACCACAGAGCCTCTGCTCATTAGCCACAGTGTTAAACTGACAAAAGGTGGGTGTGAGAGCACTCGTCATGGGAAATAGCCTCTCGGGATGTGCTGACCATCCTCACCCTGTTTCTTGGGATGTGTCTGTTGAGAAGCTGCCATGTGCTCACACAATAAACAGAACGAAGAACCATTACAGAGTAAACGAAAAGAAAAATACAGAAGTGCCTAGCACACACCGCAGCACCGCAGACCTACTAGAAAGGCTAAACGGTGATCCTGACCACACAAGGGCGGCGGGCTGCGAGACAGCTGCCCCCACGCTGCCGGTGGGGATGCCACAGGGCACAGCCTCTCTGGGAAGCAATGGGACCTTCATTGCAAAGTTACAGACACACTCACGTGCGACCCAGCAATCCCACTCCCAGCGTTTACCTAGAGAAGTCAAAATATAACTCCATGCAAAGACCTGCTCACAAGTGTTTATATCAGCTTTGTTCATAACTACCAAAGAGCGGAATCAACCCAGATGCCCATGCATGTAGAAACAAATCATGGCACATCCCCGCAAGGGAATGGTGCCCAGCGATGGACAAGAAAGGACGACAGCGCCAGGCAGCGGGATGCTGGACCGCCGTGCATTTGCTAAGGGGAGGAAGCCAGTCACCAAAACTACACGCTGTACATGATAGTCTGTTTGTGTGGCGTTCTGGAGAGGGTAGTGCAGCAGGCCCAGGAGGCTACAGGTGCCGTGAGCAGCTCCGTGGAGGGAATATTCCACATGGATAGAGGTGACAAAACATTGATCCACATGCAATAGATGGAAACATTCTATATCTGATCGTGGTGGTAGTTACATGGCTGTATCTATTTGCTAAAATTCATGGAAGAGTACACCTGAAAAGGATGAATTTTATGGTACGTAAAATTATACCTCAATAAATCTGATTTACAGAAAGTACTGGGCTCAGTAGACCCTCTTTGCCTGTGAGTGGGAGGAGCCCAAGCTTCACCTTAGCAAGCTGCTTAAATGCACAAACCTCACTGAAGACAGTGGTTCCTGATTGTCGCCGGGAGTTACTGAGTTGAAGGTGAGAGGAAAGAGAGGCGCTGTGGGGAGAAGGGTGCGAAAGCCCAGGGGGGCAGGCAGGCCGGGGCCGGTGGCCAGCGGGAGTGAGGGTACAGCAGGGCAGACCCCATGGGCGTGGCCTGTCCGGGAGATGCAGGATCTCACAGGGGCTTAGGTGGGGCTGGACAGGGGGAGTCCCTGGGGAGGGGCAGGTCAGGGAAGGAGGGGTTCATTCAGGACAGACCCAAGCTCACAGAGCGGGAAAAGCCGAACTGTGACTGACTGCGGCATAGAGGGACACACGGCCCCAGCTGAGAACTGCCACACGAGCACCAGGATCCTGGGCTAGGGCCAGGGAGCACTGCCAGTCTCTCCAGCCAGGACGCACAGCCAGGGCTGCAGCCCCAAAGCCCGTGCTCAGCCTGGGGCGCCACAGCTCGTGCCTTCCCCTGTGCCTGTACCGCCGGCAGCAGGACCCACTCTGGACCCCAGGTGGTGTCCCTGGGGCTCTCTGCCTCCGGCACAGCGAGGCGCTGACAGCATGGGGGGCCTCGCACCTCAGAGCCACCTGGCCTTGGTTTTCTGGCTGCACCTCTCAGGGATGCTTTGTATCCATGAGGTCACAGAGGTGATCCTTCTCTTCTGAAGTAAGCCTCTAGAAAGTCTGCATTTGCTAGAGGACAGGAGAGGCCCCTGCTGGGAGGTTATACCACCAGCCACAGAGGGTCCAACGCAGCCCTGGCCAGATGTGGGGTGGGACAATTGGCTGCCTTTGAATTCCTAGGTCTGTGCCCTGTAGTAGCTTAAAGGAATAGTTCACAGGGGTCTCCCTAGTTAAGCTCTGCTGGTTCATCACTCCAGACTCAATCTCCACCTTGTGCTGGCAAAAATAGTGAGCCCAAAGAGCCATGAAACAAGGCCTGTGCCCGTAGGCCAACTTGCCCATCCCTGGAGATGAAGCATGCCCAGGAAAGAGCTGTCTGCCTGCCTCGTGCCTGTCCCTCCCAGGGGCAGTTGGCTACCCCTTTGAGGGCGGGGGGCCCCTGCATGGCTGGTGAATTTAGAAGACAGCATCCCTCGCATGCCAGGGTCACTTCCTGCATTCTGTTTCCACTGTGGCTCATCTGTACCTGCAGCTTGAAAGGCTCAGGATGGGCTCTCTTTGGAGGCAACTGTTTAAAAGGTGCCAATTCCTTGGCACTGAGATTGTCCAGAGCCTGCTCATGGCCCATCTGGCTCATTAGGCACCTCGGCCGCTCTGTTTCTGGCTTTGTCCCCTCATCCTTACTCCTCTGTGCTATGCCGGCTGCCCTCCAACCATGGGGTTGGTGCCCTAGTTTGTCCCCAGCTCCTCGGCTCCTGGGAGAGGCCAGGCTATGCATGATGAGTTGATTCCTTTGGCCTCAGTGGAATGTCATGTACTCTGGCCGGGTTTCATAATTTAGAAATACAAGATCTTATTTGGCTACAGAGCCCCAAATAATGAAACGAATCTGGGAAATATAACCTGTAACAGGCTAGGACTTCTCCAAACCCGGAGCATGTCTCAGACACAACTGCAAAGCCCAAGGCCAGCTGTGAAGTGCCGCAGCCCGTGGTCTTGGCTGCTCTGTTTGCCACACACGCTGTGCCTTCAGAGGTGCAGACAGATGGGCAGACACTGGCAGGTGGGTTCATCACCGCAGTGTGTTCCAGACTTCTGGGGATCTGGGGCTGATGTGTGAGCAGCTGGGGCAGAGGACAGCGGTCTCGGCAAGCACCCCTGCCCAGGTGGTGTGCACGGCAGGCCCAGTCCATGTCAAGTCCCCAGGTCACTTCTCTGCACTAGACTCTGATTATGCCATAGTCTCACGGCCAGATTCCCCAAGGAGAATTGGGGAGGGGCTGCCATGGGTGCAAGTCCAGCGACTGGCCCTCGAGGGCCGGGATCTGCTCACATGGATGGACATCTGGAGAGCAGATGTGTGCCCACAGGGGAGCCTGGTGAGGGGGGAGGGTGAAAGGAATCACTTTCTGTGTCAAGTACATGCTCCAGTGAGGGCAAAGCCCCCGTCCAAGCCCCCCCAAACACATACAGTACCCTCAGCTTCACACAGCTCTTGGCAAAGGAGGCATCTGGTCAACCTCCATGTGCTTTCTTGCTTGAAATGATACAGATGAGCTGGTCCTTGCTAAATGGATTACGATCTTACTATTCGAGTCCAAAGTCTGTCTGGCCCAGGATATCTGGTTCTTCACTCCCAGGCACTTGCAGAGCCGTGCAGTGCTTCCTGCTCCCAGCCATCCAGCACCAAAGTCCAACCTCCTGTGATTTATGCAATATTTTCTTTAAACTGATTCGCTCATATTGCCTACATCAATAAAATTTAAAAGGAAACTTTATACCACAAGTATAAATAGGAAACTATTAATACTTACCATAAGTAGAAGGGAACTATATTTAAAAATACAATGAAAATAAAGAAAGTTTATTAAATTCTAGCAAGATACTGTTTTGCCAAGTTTCTCAGACTGAAACTATTCTCCCTTTGTTAAAAAGAGAAATTATCATGCATTAGAGCAGGGTTACAGACATGCCTTTGGGGATCTAAAGAGAACTAGAAGGAGAATTACATTTACATTACCAAATTCAGTGTTATTTTATTCATCCACTTATTAAGTACTTATTGAGTGCCTGAATTGAGGAGATAGTTCTTGGGGCAGATTTAAATGTGAAGTCATAAAATTTCTTCCCTCGTAGAGCTGACAATCTAGCTGGAAGACAGACAAGGAACAAGGAAATAAATTTAAAATAATCTATTTTATTAGAAAGAGAAAGCAAAGAAAGGGAACAGAGAGTGGAGTGTGTTTTAAGCAGAAGTGTGTTTTGCAATGGGGGAGGCGTGGAGGATCTACAGTTGTTTTGGCCATATTGAGTTTGAGATTCCAAATAGGTATTCAGATGGTGATTAGAACTAGGTCAGTGTGGAGCGCTTGGGCTGAAATGATAAACTTAAGAGTATTAATACCATAGCTGCTGTTTGAAGCCACAGGCCTGTGTGTGATTCCCCGGGGCGGGGAGCAAGTGTACATGAGAAGTTGCATCTGACAGCCGAGTCCGTTGATCTCCCACATTAATGGACCAGGAAGGAGAGGAGGTGCCAGCCAGGGTGACGACAACCGGCGCCGGCTGTGGTCCTCAGTGGTCCATGGAGAAGCCCTACGAGAGTGCCCACGGAGGATAGAGTGATCAACTAACAAACATTGCTGCAAGGTCGGGTCAGATGAGGACAAAGACTTGATCCCTGGACTTGACAAGACGGAGGTGGTCAGCGCAGTTCCGGTGGGGCAGAGGGCGGAGGGGACACCTGGCTGGAGACAGGGAATAGAGACCCCTCTTTACTCTTCCAAGGAACAGTGCTGGCAGTGAAGAACTCATCTGTGCAACTACCCCTGAAACATCTCCTGAGCCACCTAAATCAATTGTGGACCAAGTGGCCTGAAACCCTGGAAACCCAGACAAACGGGGGCCCCTCCTGCCACTGCTCTTGAGACCGCTCACACTCTCCGAGGTGCCCTCTGGGTCTTTCCTAGCTGGGGGGCTTGGTGGCCCCTGCTCAGCACAGATGCATCTAGCCAAAGGGCAGGCTCGTGCCAGGGCCACAGGCTGCACACAACTGGGGGCCTTATTCCAAAAGGCAGCAAGGCGCCGCGGCGAGTCATGCTCCAGCACAGATATTTATTGATCTTGATTCATGCCGTCCAAGAAAAGCTTGGCCACAGGGCCTCCGGTTCAATCACAAGGATGTGGGGGTTGGGCAGGGGCGAGGGAGAAGGAAATGGAATTTAAAGAAATCTGTCCTTAAGAAAATAACTCTTTGTAAACCTGATTTCGGTGAGCCCAGCGCAGGCAACAGTGAAATGCTCTGTTACTCTTCGAGGCGGCTGTGAATAGGGGCTCTGTTACCAGCTGGCGGGGCCTCCAGAAGCAAAACATGCTGGGGAGAGCGGAGAGCGGCCTGCCTGTAGCCAGTGGCGGCAGAGCTCGCAAGGAAGTGGGCCTTCCTCTTCTAGCCTCTGCCCTCTGCCCGTGCACAGGACAGAAAAGCCCTCACACCAACATGCATTTTTATTTTGAACAAATAGAGCAATTAAAATGCACCAACACCAGATTTGTATTTTCTCCTGGGGCTATTTCGGGAGGCTGCCTTCAGACTGGCTTCATCCACACCCGCCTTTTCTTTTCTATGTTTGGCTGCAGATACTAAGAAAGGCCTGCAGTAACCATCGAGAAAGAAGTTGGAATAGCTGGATTTATTTTTTGTGAGAAGAAGAAGACAGTGACAACTGCTGAGAGCCTGCCACACCCCAGGTACCTGGCGTTTGCCTGCTTCCTGGGTCTTTGCCAACGCCCTGTTTCATGGACAGGGAACTGAGGCTGAACTAGGGAATGTCTTGTCCGAGACCGTGGTGTACCTGGGAGGGATGCTCCTTCTGATAAGTAGCCTCTTCTGATGTTTTCCAGACTGTCTGATTTCTTGGCAGCCAGCAGAGATTTCTGTCCTTGACCATGGACTTTTCATAATAAGATAGGATGTAAAGTTACACACACCCAGGGCCAGCTTGCTCTGGTTGGCACGCACAGTGAGTGCAGTTCCTGCTGGGGGGCGGTGGGGAGCATGTGTGCCCCTTCCAGTCCCCCACGCCCCCCAGTCTCCTCCCTATTTCCTCCTGCAAGTGGACCCTTATCACTGTGCCTGCTGGGCTCTCTGAGCATTGGCCTTGTGACCTCTGCCTAGAGCTCCACCTGCTCCCAAGGGCTTTTCTCATGCAATCCTTGCTGAAAGCCTCCTTTATCCAGTTAAAGCAGTTGAGGCCCAGAGGTTCAGCAGTTTGCCCCAGATCACAGAGCTGAGACTCAAACCTCGGTCTCAGGGTTGCAGACTCCCAAGTCAAAGCTCTTTCCCTGATCTGCACATACCCACCGTGCAGGCTCTTAACACCCTACCCTGACTCCCTTCATCAGGACTAAGGACAAGTTGGAAAGGTGACCCACCTGTGGTTATGGCTGGTGACCTCGGCCAGCCAGCTCTCAGGATCGCAGAAGCTTCTCATCTGCCAATGGCAGTCCTTTAATATTATCCTCTGTAAAACACGTGTTGTGTTTTCTTTTACCCTCCTCATCACCAGAGAGGTTGGCACTGCTATACCCATTTTACAGATGAAGAAACTAAGGTACAGGGACTTGCCCAAGGTGACACGGCTACTATGTAATAGATTCAGGATGCAAACCCACACTTGCCTGGCTCCCAAGACCACTGGCTTTGTGCCATACCTCGAAGCTGCCCTTCAGGCCCTGCGTCCTGGGTGCGAGTGAGAGCAGTTCCTAGCACCTTGTGTTTGCCTTGCACATGTTCCCTGTTACAAAGCCACAGAGAAGACCTGGACAGACCCTGAGAGGCACATTTCATGCCACACTTGCTGAAATGTCCTATGTGGAAGCAATGTGCAGCCTGCTTTGTGCTGGTGGTGTCCTGGCCCCTCCCGTCTTTCCTAGTGTGTGGCTCTCCAGAAAGACCACATTTCCTTCCATTCTGCTTCCTGGTTGAGTCAGAAGGGGCTGAATTTGGATCCTTAGTCACATCCCTCTGCCCTGAACTTCGACAGCTGGAGACGTCAGGTGCTGACAGTCTGGGAGCTGATTCGGCTATCAGCCTTGGGGCCACCGTACCGTTCTCCTCCTGCCCCAGGCCCTGTGCAGCACCTCAGACCCAGAAGCAAAGCCATTAGCTCGCTGCTCAGAGCTTCATTCCAACCACCCCCAAAGCCCATGATGGACGAGGGAGGCCCCCTGGGGGTGTAGGATTCTGTCCTGACACTGCTGAGCTCTACGGGGAGCTGCAATGAATGAACACAAAATATGCAGAGGATGAAGATGTGAAGGCTTGAGCAGCCCCTTGAGTCTTCCTCCCTGAAACCCTGAGTCTGGGCAGAGACCAGCCCTTTCCCCGAGGCTGAGCTTTCACTCGGGTCTTCTGGCTTCAGTGTTGCAGACCCAGCGTGAACTTTCAGAGACGCCAGTTCATCTACTCTTGGCAAAGCCCAGCTTCCTCTCTCAGTGCAAATGAAAGCATGGAAGGCTTGTAAAGTTGACTCCAAAGGCATCACGCATATCCACAAACTCTTAAATCCCAGCATTTGGATGAGCTGTGAGGGGATGGATCAGAAACACATGGAGTAGATTTTCTGTAAACTGCTCTGTGGGCCTCCGAAATTAAGGGAAAAGAGCTTGCTTGGCAAAGTCCGTTTGGGAGTTGCGGCTCTCCCAGCACTTGAAGCATCAGCGAATGTTCCCCAGGCGGAAGGTTCTTTGGCTCCCTGCCTAAGACTCATTCTCCCCTCAGAGGGACTGGGGAAGGGGAAAGGAAGTGAAGAATGGAAGAGGAAGTGAGAGGGCAGTGAGAGGCCTTCGGGGAGCTGGACTGTGAGCTGGGGGACCCCGAAGGCATGCGGACAGTGTGAGAAGGTTGGGACGAAGCTCAAGCAGATTCCTAAAACCTGTATCTGCCACCAGGTTCCCCTGGCTTCTCTGTCAGTGTTCCCGGCAGCTCCTTCTGGACGGGCCGTGGACTTGTAAACGGGAGCACACGTCATTTAGAAACTAGTGACACCCTGGCGTGGCCAGAGCACGCAGAGCGATTGGGACCACGCCAGCTGCGGCCATAAAGCCTGGCAACGCAGGTCGGGCTGTCACATGCTGTTGCTCAGCTGGCGTCAGGAGGCATGATCTGTTATTTTCCACCTGTTTACTTCTAAAACAAAGCCCTTTTGATGGAGTGGACTCTGTTTTTAATACTTTAAGTGAATAATACTTTCAGACCAAGTCAATGCTTGGCATCCAGCCAAGACCAGATCCCATATGTTCAAGGTTAATGACCATATGGTCTAGAAAAGGCCAAAGGATCGAGAGATGTGTGGAAAGCACATTGGAGACAATCTCTGACTTTTTGAGGCACTTACAGACCCACCCGCGAGCTGACGGCCCCTCCCCAAGGCCTCATCACCGGAGTCACCCTGATGTGCTGCATTCTGTCCCATCAGAATCACCCCGTTCTCGTGAGTTGCTGGGTGGGGGTCAACATGGAACAGTGGGCATCGCATTGGTTTCAGCACCAGACTGGCCTGGGCTTACGCTCAGCTCAGTCTCTGGTCTCAGGTGGATCCATCGCTTGCTATATTCCTTCCCTGCTCATTGCCCTCAGCTCTGCTCTCACCCGCCACCCCCATCAGAGGTCTGGGTTTACACGCCTTCCTTGAGCCTGCGGGGTTTAAAATCAGAGTTCTCACTTTATCTACCCTAGCCAAACATCTGCAGCACGAAGGCTGCTCTCTGCTTTCAATGTGTCCTGAAATCTATCTCACGCTGCCCTTTCCAGGCCTTCTTCAGAGAAGGATGGGGCTGCAAGAAAAAGATACACTGGTGTCTGGGACTGTGAGGCTTTGGGCTTTAGACGCAAACCCCAAGAATGAGTGGGCTCCTGGCAGCTCCGTCTAGCTCTGCACCCCCTGCTGCTGCGGGGCGGGGCTTCCAAGGGGAGGGAGGCATCCCCCCACCCCAGTGTGTCCCTTGCATGGAGAGACAGGGTCATAAACGCAGAATAACTGAAACACGCGTTGATGTTAGCATTGATGTTAGCAGAGTTACAGGGCGGGTCCATTCTTAAACTGATGTATTCCTGTACTTTCTATTTTATAATAAACATGCAGTTCTTTGGTAATTAGAAAAAGGGGACTAAAGATTTGAAAAGGACAATGCAGTACACAAAACCACATATTAGGTGGAGAGAGGGAGAGAGGGGTTTTTTACTCTGGAGGGAGTAATAAAAGGTAATTAAACCAGGCCTGACCCAAGGGGCTGCCTTTGCATTTTGAAATTCCTTCAGGGTATGTGGAAGGCACTTGGAGAGCAGCTGGGCTGGGACTATTTTTTACCTGCCAATGCAGGCCAACAGCCAGACAGCGAATTCTGCTAGGGGTCAGTGGGGGCCCAGCTGGCACCTGCCCCCAGGCTCTGCACTGCGGCTCCTCCCCCTGTGGGGAAGGGACCCAGCGTGGCTCCACCAGGCCATCAATCTTCATTAAGTCATCATTGTCTTCCAGAGGCAGGCAGGGCTTGGAAGGCGGCTGGGTGGAGGGCTCTGACCCCAGAGCATTTAGAAATAAAGGCTGATCGACCACAGGGAACCAGACAGATATCCTCGCTAGTCCTCAGCTCCTGGGTGCTTGGACGCCTCTCGCAGTCACACTTCTTCCTGGTCCTCAACAAGGAGAAGCCTGCCAGGCACTCGCTGACCCTCCCAGCAGGTGGAACTACCCAGCAGCGTGACAGATGTCCCTCCACTGGGCGCTGTCAGAGACAGGGTGGATGGACAAAGTGGGCTGGGAGGCGGCTCTGACGGGGCAGGGCAGGGTGGGGGGCGGCAGAGCCAGGCCCTTGGCTGCCATTCAAGCCCCCAGGACATGGGGTTTCATCATTTTGGAGACTTTATTTTTTTCAGCTTTATTGAAGTATAATTGACAAATAAAAATTGTACATATTTATCATGTATGATTGGTGTTTTGATAAATATACATATACGTTGTGAAAAAAATCTCTGTAATCGAGTTGATTAATGTTAGGTTTGTTCCAGGTGGGAAAAGTATGTATGGGACCGAATGGGGTTAATAGAAAACTAAGGTTTGTAAAACAATAGCCGCAGGATGTAACTCTAACAGACAGCCAGCCAGCATTCCTTACCCCCTGATAAGGACGGAACTACCCCTCCCTTATCTCTACAGGATGAGACTGACCCAGGGGTCCCAGAAATTGGCTGTTTAAAAAAATTTTTGTTGCAGCAGCTGTTCTAGCCCAGGTCCTCACTCCCCCCTGAGAAACCCTCATAAAACCCAAGGCTCTCCCCTTCCTTAGTGTGGATGCTCTTTGGCCTCCACCCATCTGCACCAAATAAACAGCATTTTGCTGCACATGACGCTCTGTGTGTGTGTCTCTCCCCCTCTGCTCTGGACCTAGCAATTAACATATTCATCACTTCACATAGTCACCATTTTCTTTCTTTCTCTCTCTCTTTTATTTTTTGGTAGTGAGAACACTTAAGGTCTACCCTCAGCAAATTTCAAGTTCACTTTTTTATCAGAGCAAAGATCCTAATGCCAGGAGGAATTCAAAGGCAGGGCCGTACTAGGTGTTGTGCTGCCCTCAGGGGGACACTCCACAGCATTCTGTCTGTACAGAAGATGACCATTGACGTGTGCTTTCCCGTAAGTCATTCAGTACATTTTCACTAGGCGGGAACCAGTGATTCAGAAGTGAGGACCCTGCCTCTAGGCAGCTCATGATCACTGTCAGTGTGTGTGCATGTTTATGTGTGCGTTTGTGTGAGATCGTGCCTGTGTGTGCGAGCGCACGCATGGGGGGTTACGTCAAAGAACAAGAGTCACCCAGGAAACCCGGGCATCTAAGGGAAGGACAGGGAGGGACTGAGAGCATAGATGGGGTCAGCTAACTAAGCCAGCACCCCATTTTACAGTCAGAGAAACTGAGGCACAGACTTCTCCAGGTCACACAGCTAGTAAAAGGTGGGTTCAAATCCAGGTGATTGACTTAGGCTTCTGGGAGCTGGATCACTAGGATGTGCATCATCTTGAAGGACACTGGCACCCCAGCTCTGCAGAGCTGTCCTTGACAGTTGCCAGCACAGCAGCCGGTGCAGAATCCAGCGTGAGTCCACAGTCATGCGTCACTGCTGCCCTGTTCTAAGCACGGCGGCATTGCCAGGGGACTGCTCCTGCACCCCCAGGCTGCTGCAGTCGGGTGAGTGTATTCTGGGGAAGGGCATGTGTGGCCTCCTGTGATGCCACAACTCTGATGCCACACACTGCATCATCTCAGTCCAAAGAGGGGCTCTAAGTTTACATTGTTGATGTGTATACATAGCATGACGTTCAAAGTGCATCCCAGGCAAGATCATGCCTCCACTCTGCTCATCTGATTCCCACAGGGCCACCTGATGATGGCGAGTCATTTCAGAGATCTTGCTTGACTCCTTCTTTCTGCAAGTATCTATTGAGCAATTTTGTCAGTCACCATTCTTGGCACCAGGGGCAGAGCTGTGAACAAAACCAAACAGACTGGGAGAAATATTGCTTAAAGGTCCAGGGTCAGCGGGGCTTGTGAGGACACTGACTGCCAGCCTCCACTCAGAGCCTTGAATCACTGGCTGTGGGTGGGGCCCCCAAATGTGCACCTCTAGCAGAGTCCCAGGGGTGCTGCAGCTGCTGGCCAGGGCACACACTTTGGGAAGCACTGCTCTGGGAGGGTCCCCTCTTGAGAGTAACATTGGGATGGGGGTGCCAGTGAGCTCAGCAAACCCCAAGGCAGAGCTCCTGGGAAGAGGGTGAGAGAGGGACCAAAACCAAACCCAGAAACTGCTGCCACACAGGGAGACCAGGACAAGGCCTGGCTTTCATTCTAGGAAATGCAGCCTCCTGTGTGGACACAGCTGTGACTGCATCATCCTAGGAAAGGGGCACAGAACAATAGTGAACGGCATTGAGGTGTTGCAGGATCCTCAGATAGAAGGAGACTGCAGAATGCCCTTGGGCAGAGAAGGAGCAGGGAGGGGCGTGCACAGCACTGCAGACCCACCTCCGTCACTGCTGGGGCCTCCGGGCAGCCTGGAGACTGGCGCTGTCATGCCCGTCTCACAGATGAGGGAAGTCAAGTAGCTTTCCCAGGCTCACAGAAGCAGTGAATGGCAGAGCCCGGCTCAGAACCGACACCTACGGTCTCACCACAGGTGGCGCTACTCCAACACCGAGGAACAAGGTAGAAACCAGGAGCAGCCACTGTTCTCTGCGGAATGGACAGATCTCGGTCCCCATAAAGGCTTGAGGGGGAGGTGGGGGAAGGCATGCTGAATAAGCAATTATGGTCTGAAAGTCACTGGGGTGCATCCAGGGAGTGAGAAAGACCCAGGTCACAGTGGACACCTGCAGGATTTATTCTGTTCTCCTCTGCAGGCAATGGCCACTGGCCCCATGCGCGTGGCTCCCAAGGCATTGCTGTGGACTAAACCGTGTCGCCCCAAATTCACATGTTCAAGCCCTAACCTCCCCACCATGTGACTGTGTTGGAGACAGGGCCTTTACGGAGTTGATTAAGGTTAAATGAAGTTATGCTGGTGGAGCCCTGATAACTATTTCCATAGAAATAGAAATGGTATTCTTGTAAAAGAGGAAGAGACACCAGATTCTCTCTCCTCCGCCCTGCCCCACACGCCATGTGAGGACACAGGCAAAAGGTGACCATCTGCAAGCCCAGAAGAGGCCCTCACCAGAAACTGAATTCTGCTAGAGTCTTGATCTTGGACTTTCCAGCCTCCAGACTGTGGGAGATAGATTTCTGTTGTCTGAGCCCCCCAGTCTGCGGTATTTTGTGGCAGCCCAAGCAGATTGAGACAGGCTCGTTCCAGCGGGGAGCAGGCCTCAGCCCGGGGCGCTGATGAAACACCTGGCTGTGAAAGGCTGAGAACAGGGCGATGGTACGAGCCCCACGCACCTTCGCTCACTCTACAGACATGGGCCTGTGTGGCTTGAGAAACGGAATCCTGCCATTAAAAAGAACACGATCTTCTCCCTGCAAATTTAATTAACAGATACTTTATCAAACTCTTGTCCTGTTTCTTGGTTGACACAGTGTATGTGGGTCAGGGTTTTTCAAGCCAATGTTCTCTACATGTAGCCAGAAGACCTAACACAGACTAGCGTCCAACTATTCGCCAGTCGGGGAACATCATAATTATGTTGGCTTGTGGATGGATTTTTTTGACATTCCAATGACTTTTCACTTATTGATGTAACTTGTTTATGGACAAAGCTACACAAGGCCAACAAAGAGTTCTGCTTTTGAATCATGGGCCAAACTTGTAGAACCTGAACCTAGAGCCAGGAGGAATCATCCCTTGACAGAACCTTAAATTTCTCCAACGGTGATACTGGTTCAGAACCGTTGCCTGGCTGTCCATCTGTCTGTCTATCTCTATATGTCTTCCAGCTACCCATCCTCTATCTACTTATCTATCAACTGTCTAATGAAATGACAATAAAGGAGCACAGAAGTGAAAAATTTCATAAGAGCAGTGAGAATAGGAACAGGATGTATCGGTGGACTAAAAAGGGCTGTGCCTGACTCTGTAATCATAATCATATTTAATCCATATTTAGTCATAATCATAATTGAATCATAAGTAGGAGTAGACAACCAAAGATTATCGGATTCTGGAGAGAAACAGCCACACACTTAAATGCACTGCCAGCAACTCTCTTTTCCAGCACCCACTCCCGGCCGGGGGCAGCGGAGCCTGCAGAGGCACAGCCACTTGCCATCTGAGGGCTGGACTCCGCTCTGCCGCTTAACATTTATTGTTCTGCTTTTTAGCGTATGACATTTTGTTGATGTTAACTATTCTCCTTTAAAAAAAAACAACAAAAAAACTTCGGCTTTTAAAAATCACTGTACTGCCATTTCAGTGGGGTTTGGTGAGAGAACGGAGGAAATGAATATGCTCTATCAGAAATTACCTCAGGGTATTTCCAGACCTGGAAACACACACTTCATTTTCACTTCTCTGGAAAAAAAAATTACTTTTGTTTTTAGGATGCACTATAAAACAAGGAAAGGGGGTCTGGCCGTGAGGGCAAGTGTGTGCTTCCAAGAGAATGGAGACACAGTACTCAATGCTGGGAAGATCTAAGGCCCGACCGACGGGCCCTAGAAGAATGTTTTCAAGAAAAAAGTGGATTTCTCACAACACGTAATACGATTTAGGGACCAATCTTAGTGACAAGGTGAAGACAAATATTCATTTTTTATGACAAGAAAAATATATTCAATGAGGCATTCTAGGAAAGGTATATAAGAAAATCATAGCTCAATATGAAGAACATTAAATGTTGCATGATTTGGGACAAATTTAGCCTATAAGAAAAGATAATGTTTCTGATATGTTACGATTCCATTTGGGCAGTACTGGTTTAATGACAAAAGCTTATATCCCTTTTCTATGATCCTAATCTACTCTATTGGAATATCATACAATAACAATATTGTAAAGTAGTTATTATTTTTAGAATTAACTTACAGAGGAAGTGCAGGAGACTACTTACCATCTCCCATCATAAATGACCATTTACCATCATAAATTTTAATAGCACCTTTTTTCACATTCTAGCCTCCCTCAAATTGGGATGCACTTTATAACCGATGGAGTGTCATTGGCAGCTTTTCTTTTACTTAACAAAACATAATACAATGGTGAGTCTCAGAAATGATGGTATGTTAGATCTGATAAAATACGATATGTTGACAGAGGAGAATAAAAATACTATAATCTTTCCAGTTTGATGTAAGACCAGAACTGATGGAAGATGAGATGGAGAGGGGAGGGGGCAGCAGGGAAGACAGAAGGTCTAATTCCTTCCACTGACACCGTGGGGAGTCAGAGGGTACTCTGGAAATAGAGATCAAGAAATAGCTTCCAGAACATGTTAAAGTCTTAGGAGTAAACTAAAGAACTAAAGGAGAATGAAAACAATCACATATATATATATATATATATATAAAATTTCGGCTGAATAAAATCTGATGTACATAATTTAAATGTTCTAATATTTTTAAATAAAGGGGAGGCAAGACGCACTGTTGAGTGTTGGCAGATCAAGAGATAGGGCTCTGAGCATATTATTTAGATGTGAAGGCCATGGCCAAGAAAAGTAAAAGCAGGAACTTTGGAAAGTTATTACCCTTGGAAAGTAGAATGGGAGGGAGAAGGGAGAGTTTTCTTCTATACTGTCAGCATTGTTTGGGTTTGTACTACTAAATATATTAGTGTTATAAAATTAAAGCATTAGAAAAATACATTCTAGAACTGAAAAATACCACCTCCCCCAAACTTATTTGTTAATTATCTTATACTATTCACAGGTATGGTGGCTACATAATTTACCTACTACAGAAAATGTAGATAATATGAATACATGATGCATCTGCTTCTAGGCAGTTGATGAGATGTCCTATCTCAGTCTAACTGTGACCTAAACAGCGAGACATTGTAGCTGTATATTGCTTCAAAATAAAACCAACTAGTCTCAAATTCAAGTTATAGTTTATGTAGGCAATTCTCAATCTAAGAGTTTTATAAACAAATATCTTCTTTAAATTAATTTCTTATTTCACTAAAAATTGTGCTTGATATCTCTGGGAAGCACATTGCTCAAATTCAAATTTGGAATGCTTTATGGAGAGTCTTCTTGATTGGGGTGGTTAACTGATTTCACTTGCTCTGAACATTCTCAAGATGAAAACTACTCTGTTCATTTAGTAAGGAGCATGTATGCCAGTGCCTTGGTCATCTGTAGATGGTTTATGTTTTGTAGTGGATCCAAAGTCATCTTCTGCAGAGGACTGTGGAACACGTGCACACATGCCCCTACACAAGGACTCAGGTCTGAGTCACTGTTGGGCATCTCTGTTTTCTCAGGGGGCAGCCAACAATCACTTCCTCCCTCCACGCAACCTCTTGCCAAAGCATATGGGTCTGCATTTAATGAGCAGTCAGGAGCAGCTGCCCATCCTGTAGCTGTTGGAGAGGATAGTCTTCGATTTGTTGACATGTGATAGCAATGATCTCTTGAAAGATCATCAGCTATTTCGTGCTTCCCAGTACTGTGAAATCTACATCTATATACAGTCGGCGTAGCAAGGTGTTGGGCAACCAGAGCTCACAGGGAATCACTTTCACTAAATTTGTTTGTTTCATGATGCTGTTTATCCAACCTGAGTGGCTGCCTTATGGAAGAAACTGATAGAGTTTCCCTAGACCTCATTCATTATCTCATACTGCATTCTCCTTAAAAAAACGATCATATGAGAACATTTGAAATTTATTCAGCAATTTTGAAATGTGCAATACGTTATTATTTACTATATTTATCACACTAACCACATGAGTGGTAAGTATTTGAGGTAATAGATATATTAATTAGATTGATTTAATTATTTCACATTGTACAGTTGACCTTTGATCAAAGAAGGGGCTGGGGCACCAACCCCATGCAGTTGAAATCACCTTGCATGCTGGAGTGGGTCACCTGTTCACCCTGCACGCTGGGCTTGCCACTAACCCTGCTCCTCTGAATCTCCGTGAGGGCCAAGGGGTGCATGGCAAGGGCCCAGGCAAACCTCTAGGCCAAATCCCGGCTCCTTATGTGATGAGCGTGTTTCTTGGACAAATTACATCACCTCTCTGGGCTGCAGATCCTGTGCTGTGACCTCGGGGGCTGCTCTTTCCACGCCCGCATATAAGTTTTGACTCCCCCCAAATTTAAATACTGATATCCTATTCTTGAGCAGAAGCCTTACTCACAGCATAAACAGTCAATTAAGACATATTTTGTATGTTTTATGTTTCATATACTATATGCTTACAATAAAGTGAGCTAGAGAAAAGAAAATGTTATTAATAAAATCATAAGCAAGAGAAAACATACTTACTATTCATTAAGTGGAAGAGGATCATCCTAAAGGTCTCCATCTTTGTTGTCTAAATGTTGAGGAGGCTAAGGAGGGTGAGGAGGCTGAGGAGTAGGAGGAAGAGGAGGGGGTGGTCTTGCTGACTCAGGGTGGCAGAGGCAGAAGGAAATCCATGTATAAGCGGATCTGTGTGGTTCGAACCCATGTTGTTTAAGGGTCAACTGTATTCATAAATCACATCATTTTGTATCCCATAAAGGTATATAATTTGTCAGTTTATAATTAAATAAATAAATTTGTTTTAAAAAGACTAACAGGCTTAATCCCCATCTCCACTTGGTACCAAGAATAGTTGAGATTCTTGTGGGGACTTGATCTGTTTCATCCTATGACCTCCATGAACCGTGGCACACACAGGGTCCCATTTTCATGTGGGCAGCAAGAATTTCTAGACATAAAACTGTTCTTCACCCTTAGAAAATGAAAGATGAGATGATACATGGTTTTTAGTTATTGCTGGATTTGTTTTCTGTCCTCCCCTCAGCTTCTCTTTTATTTTTATGCCATTTTATTCTATCTTATGTATCCTTATTTATCACCTTAACTTTTCTGTAGCAAGAATGAGGATACATGAATAACTGAAATAACTCTCACACCAAATCCATAAGATAGGTGTCCTTGCTCCTACTTCACAGCTAAGAAAACTGATGACTGGACATGAGTCAGCCAAGAAGGTGCAACTGGAGCCGTCGCTCTCTGATTCTAAAGTCCGCGCTCTTAGCACTCTTTCCCGGTTATGCAAGAGCCTCTGTAAGACCTTTAGGAGCAATGCTGCTTCCCAGAGATTGCAAGGAAACTATTAATGAAGGCAATGTTCCATTGCAAAGGATATTGTTTAGGAACCTCTAAAGCTAAGTTACAAACCTGGTCACTACTGTGTGCGACCTGTGTCTAGGCCATGATGGTTCTGGCCAGTTGTCGCTTGGCCACTGCCTGGCTGAGTGGTGCCGCTCCACTGGTGAGGGCTCCAGAGGCCCAGGGGCGGGGCAGGGGCTCCCAGAGAACACAGTGCTGCCGGGCCTTGGTGCCTCCTTCCTTGGGCTCTTCACCCCTTGTCTCCGTGCCATGCTCAGGACTCGGCCTGGACTTCACTGGGAGCTCCCTGTGGCTCTGGCCCGGGCCGGGCACTGATCCCTGCACTGCAGGACAGAGGAAGAGAACTCAGGATGCTCCTTGAATGGCTTGCACAAAGTCCCCTCTCCTTGACCGCAGAGGCCAGCGTGAGCAGGGTAACAGCTGAGCCTCACTCGCCCTGAGGCTTTCCTGGCAGCCTGGACCACACGGATCAGTGTGGCCCCCCTCCCCCCGCGCCCTGCCTGGGAAGCCCCTCTGGGCACACACGGTGGTGCTCAGTGAGCACAGCCTGGATTCTGGGGGCCCCATGGGTCCCTCCTCCCCCACCCCCCGTCCTGGCTTTCGCCAACGCACGCTGGAGCTGATAAAAGGCCCAACCGATTTGTCGAACGCGCTCTGTCCTGCAGGCCCGAGAGCCTGGGGCTTTGAGAGGAAACGGGCTCCGTGTGCTTCCAGCCCGCCGCGTCCAGCTCGCGCTGCCCCACCGGAGTGGGGGGTGTGGGGACGCCCCGGGACCGGCGCATGGCTCTGTTTAAAGATGTTTTTCTTAGAAGCAGGAAGTAGCGTTCTGCCAAGAAGAAATGAAAATAAAGCCCCTGAGGGTTCGCTCGGTGTTCGCTGGGAGCCGGGCGGAGCATCGCAGCAGCGTAGCGCTGCCCGGGAGGAAGTCTGAGCGGCCTCCGTCTAGGGGTGGAGGACGGGCAAGGCGGGCCCTGGCAGGTGTCCCTCTGGGCAAGTCGGGACACACAGCGGCCCCTGCCCCAGGGGCTCCAGGGCTGCGACAGGACATGGCAGTGCCCTCCTTCCCTCGGTCGCCTGGTCACCCTGCACGCTGGGCTTGCCGCTCACCCTACTTCTCTGAATCTCCCTGGGGGCCGAGGGGTGCATGGCAAGGGCCCAGGCAAACCTCTAGGCCAAACCCTGGCTCCTTATCTGATGAGCATGTTTCTTGGACAAATTACATCACCTCTCTGGGCTGCAGATCCTGTGCTGTGACCTCGGGGGCTGCTCTTTCCACGCCCGCGCCTCCGCACAGGCCCAGGCTCCAGGCTCAGACCCTGTTCATCAGGGTCATTCACAGGGCGTGGAACTGGCAGAACAAACAGCTGGAGTGAAGAGCATCATGGGCCCCAGGGAAGGCGGGGAGTCCCCCTGCCGTGGGCAGAGGTGTGGCTGTGGGGCTCCCAGGGCAGCTGTTCAGGCCGGCAGGGGCAGACCCCAGTGGGGAGGACCAGGGAGACAATTGCTCTTTCTTCCCTCTGTGGAAACTTCGTGGCAGACAACATGGGGTTCACTTTTACCTTTTTTCATTCATTCATTCAACAGAAACTGAGCCTTCCATTTGCTCAGTGAAAAAAGAAAAAAATATCTAGGGTTTGGCCTAAAGCCAAAACTGGTTCTGTCATTTATTGACTGAGATCCAGGGAAAACAAAAAGTCTCAGTCTTCTCAACTGTAGAATGGGGTAAACAACTCTACCCTATTGGGTCCAACACTCCTGGATGCTCCTCAGCTCTTTGCACAGGCTTCACCTTAGTCCTGGTGACTCGGGAGTGTGTGCTTGCCACCGATACACCTTTCTGAGCTCTTGCAGGACAGGGTTGCGCTTTATTCCTCTGTCTGCCCCGGGCTCTGGAAGAGTCCTCTGCTTACTTGAGAATGGGTTGAATGAATAGTAAAACTGATTTATTTCCTCCGATATGTCCAGAGAGGATAACTGGGCAGCAAAGATGGACATGCCCAGCTAGATCAGCTAGATCTAGATCAGCTAGATCTGGGCAGGACGGTGGGGCAGAGGGACAGTTGAAGGCTGACACCGTGGTCACCTCCTGAACAGCTCTGAGACACTGAGGCTAGACGAGATGTCTGGAGCCACCTAGTGAGACTCTGGGGCCAGAGAAGAGCGCTCGGTCCCACCCAGGTCCAGGGAGTGGCGTTCTGCGGGCAAGGAGGACACCCTGCCTAAGTCGTGCTTGGAGGCACCCTGAAGACCTTGGCAGCCTTCTATCCCACACTCGGAACTAGGGTGGGAATCACAAGGCTGTAGATTTTAGCTCAATCAAAGCAAAGAATTTTCAACAATCAGAACTATCTGGCTACAGAATGAGCTACCCCAGGAGGTGGTGAGTTTCCCAGCCTTGAGAGTTTTTATGTAAAGCCCCCCCAACCGTGTTCTAGGAGTATCTTTGGGTGAGTCATGACTCACTGGAGGCTGGATTGCATTCCAAAGTGTGCTGCGTGCTTGATTGCTGAGTTTACAAAGCACACAGGCCAATTTAAACAACAAATTATGTGTTTTGTTTCAGTTAAATTTTATGTATTTTTGTGGTTATTCTCTATGAGAAGTGATACCTGTTTTTAATTTATCTAACAACATAAAGTTTTATTTTGAAACAAATACACCAAATACAATGCCACCTATAACTGCTCAAAAATAAGATACTTAGATGTGAATCTAACAAAATCATATAGAACTTGCATGATGAAAACTACAAAACACTGATGAAAGAAATCAAAGAAGATCCAAACACATGGATAGGCATACCACATGTTTGTTGGAAGATTTAACATAGTAAAGATGTTACTTCTTCCCAAGTTGACATATAGGTTTAATACAAACCTATCAAAACCTCAGCAAGATTTTTTTTGCAGGTATAGGCAAAATTATTCTAAAATTTATATGGAAACTTAAATAGTTGAAACAATTTTTTAAAAGAATAGTAAAGTGAGAGGAATCAGTCTACCTGACTTCAAGACTTATTACATATCTACAGAAATCAAGGTTGTATGGTATCAGTGGAGGGCTAGACACATACATAGATCAGTGGAACAGATCTATGTATGAAAGAATGAAGAACCCAAACCAGACAAATATGCCTGTCTGATTTTTGACAAAAGTGCCAAAGAAATTCAATGGAGAAAAGAAGAGCCTTTTCAACAGATGGTCCTAAAGCAATTAGACATTCATAGGCCAATAAAATAAAATAAAATAATAAAGAAAGAAAGATAGAGCAAAAGAAAGAAAGAAAGAAAGAAAGAAAGAAAGAAAGAAAGAAAGAAAGAAAGAAAAGAAAGAAAGAAAGGAGAAAAGAGAACTTCAACCTAAGTCTTACACGTTTTATGAAAATTAACTCTAAATAGATCATGGACTTAAATATATAAAACATGAAACTACAAAACTTAAAAAAAATAGAAGGAAATCTTCAGGATCTAGGACTAGATAAAGAATTCTTAAACTTGACACCAAAAGCACAGTCCATAAGTGGAAAAATTGATAAACTGGATTTTCTAAATATAAAAACTTTTGCTCTGCAAAAGCCTATGAAGAGGATAAAAAGCAAGACACAGACTGGAAAAAATGTTTATAAACTTCATATCAGACAAATGACTAACATCTAGAATATATAAAGAACTCTTAAAATTCAATAGTAAAAAAAAAAAAAAATCTAACAACCAAATCAGAAAATAAGCCAAAGACACAAAGAGATATTTCACCAAGGAAGATATACGTTTGTCAAATAAGCACATGAGAAGAGGTTCAACATCATTAACAATTAGGGAAATGCAAACTTAAACCATAGTGATATATCATTACATACCTATCCAAGTGGATAGAATAAAAATCAGTAACAACACAAATGTTTCCAAGCATGTAGAGAAACCGGATCATTGCTGTAGCATTGGTGGTGGGAATGTAAAATAACAACAGCCGCTCTTTAAAAGTGTTTGTCAATTTCTTTAAAAACTAAACTTACAACTGCCACACAACCGACAATTACAGTCCTGGGCATTTATCTCAGAGAAATGAAAATGTATCTTTATGCAAAGTCCTGTACACAAATGTGTACAGCAGCTTTATTTGTAATAGTAAAAGACTGGAGACAACCCAGGGTCCTTCCAGCGTGAACAGGTAGATGATGGAATACTATCACGAAATACTATGCAGCAATACAGAAAAAATAAACCTTTTATTTATAACACGCAACAACCTGGATGGATCTCCAGAGAGTTATGATGAGTGAAGAAAGTCAATCCGAAATGATTATATACTGAATGATTTCATGTATTTAACATTCTTAAAGTGGCAAAATTATAGAAATGGAGAATAGATTAGTGCTGCCAAGGACTAAGGAGGGGCTGGGAGTAGCGGGGAAGTGGGCGTGGCTACAGAAGGACAGCAAGAAGGGCGCTCGTGTGATGGGCGGCTCTGCGTCTTGGCCCCAGCTGTGATGTCGTGCTGTAGTGTTCCCAGTTCCTGCCGTTGGGAGCAGCTGGGTAAAGAGTACAAGGACCTCTAGGTATTATTTCTTACAACTGCACATGAATCTAAAATTATCTCAAAATAAAAAGTTTAATTAAAAACAAATAAAAATATTAAAGTTAAAATGGGTCAATGTAAAGAAAAAAAGTAAAATGATGGTGACAAGTGACAAGCGGATATGGCAAAACTTTTGGATGCATCACTCCCACAACTGGCGCACAGGAAGCGCTGGCCCCAGGCCCCCGGGAGGGTGGGGTAGGCCTATGAAATCAGACGTCCTGGCTGCCTTCTGCCATCCGTACAGGGAAGCATCGCATGCCGGGAAAGCCACCCCAGTCTTCCCTGCTTTCTTCGCTGTAAGGTAAGAATGGAAATTATCTTTCACGCCTGCCTTACCATAGTGCTGTAAGGCTCAAACAAGGAAAAGTGAAAGTAACTATTAATATTCTAACATATCATCAAATTGTATTATGTGTTCAAATAAAGAAGTCTTATCAATACTATTTGTTTAATTATTACGTAAAAAATGCTCTGTGTGGGTTCGAGTGGGGGTCCTTCCTCCCTCCCTCCCTCCCGCCTTCTTTCTGCAAATGAGCACAGAGTGCTTACTGTGTGCCACGGACCTGCTGCTGGAGGCACGAGCCACAGAGCCAGACGAGCACATTCCTCACTTGGAGGATCTACTGTGCAGTCTAGTGGGGGTGACAGATACCACTGCGCTTTATTGCAGGGGATGGTGATTTCCATCCTGCCGAAACCAAGAGGAGGGCTCC
The DNA here is from genome assembly GCA_008086735.1 of Cheirogaleus medius. NCBI lineage: Eukaryota > Metazoa > Chordata > Mammalia > Primates > Cheirogaleidae > Cheirogaleus > Cheirogaleus medius. The sequence goes on from VBSM01003209.1 coordinate 300,697, forward strand.
TAATTCATCCTGGTGGATTAGAAAAGGTTCCTTGGAGAAAGGGACATTTAAAGTGCGTTTTAAAGAGCTGAGAAGGAAAAAGAAGAGGAGGAGGAAAAGGACCGGGCTTCGTGTTTCTCATTACGCAAAAGGTTCCCCAGACGTCATCAGAGGGCACCAGGGTTCCAAGAGCAGCAAGAAGGAGAGCTGGACTGAGCAAGTGAGCGCTGCCTGTGCCACCTGTGCGGCCATCCCACCAGGCAAAGCGGGTCAAGGCCGGCCCAGACTTGGGGGGTCCAGAAAGACTCCAGCTCTCGATGGGAGGGGCGGCGAGTGCTGCAGCCGTTGGTGACCTGTCCTAGGAGACAAGCTGAATAAAGACTGCCGCATCTAAACGCTTGTGTGCCTGATGACGGCAGGAGCTTCAACGGGTCCCTGGTGGCAACCACTCATGTTACATACAGAACGCGGCCTGCACTCCGTCCAGCTGGGCCCACTTCCTGCCTGGTCTCTCTGTCCGAGAAGAGTGTTCGATCTTCGGAAACCCAGTCCAGTCCACGGTGAGGGCCTGGATGCTGGGACCAGCGTAAAAGCTCCCAGGACACTCCGACGACAAGGAAGGCCCAGCACACTGATGGGCGTATTTTCACTTGCCCCTGGTGGCAGGTGACTCCCCCTGCGGGACATGCAGGCAGGTGCTCAGGGACCTGCCCGGGGCACTCTAGCTCCACAATAAGCAGACGGTGTTGAAGCACCTCCCTTGCTAACACATCCCAGTGCTGAGATCCTGGCTTCAAACAACACGACTCACCAGCAACACCCCGAGGCCCAGGGCGTGCGGCCTCCGGGGGGCGGTGGCTGGGCTGCTGACGTGTGTGATGGCACAGAGGCCGCACTTTCCGTAACTTACTTGGAGAGATGAGGAGTAGGTTTTGCCAAAATCCTACTGACAGCAACTGAAGAAAGTGTGGGGTGAGGGATCCAGGATGCTTCCCAATTCTGTTAGCAGCCTCCCCCACGGGTACCAAAATGTGATCTTTGGACAAACAGCCTTGTAAGAGGACAGACAGGCCTCTGCCAGAGAGCATCTTGCCGGCCAGCTGGGACCCTGGGAGTGCTCAGCCGATATGGACCAAATTGCTGCGGAAATCAGAGGTGCGTGTGATGTGGGGCTTACCAGCACCGGCGCAGCACCCTGGGACCCGGAGAAGTCTTGGTTTCCTGAAGTGCCAGGCAAGGGCGCAGCACCCTGCCAGCCTCCCTGCTGCGGGTGAGCTTTCTGACACAGCAGCAAGCACTTGGCAACTGCAAGATGTGTTGTTAATGTAAGGGAATGTGCGGAAGGAAGAGGGTGATTAAAAGCAGATGAAGGCAGGAGTCGGTGATGGGGGAGCATTCCTCTCTGGAAAGCGGGGCCTGCCAGGCCAGGGGTGGAGGCTGGCAGAGGGTCTCTGTGTCTCCAGCACCAGCTCCAGATCGGCCGGATTCGTGGGGAATGTTTCTGAGTGTGGGGGAGCTCGATGGCTGCAGGACAGGGAGTTCCGATGCTGAATTTCACTGCAGACACCCGGACGCCCCTGACGGCAGATTCCACGTTAGTTGGGGTAGGTGACCGCCTGCTCCTCCCTGGAACCATCTGTGGTCACAGATGGGCTAGGCCTCACCCACTCCATGAAAGACTTGCTTTCAGAGAAGTAGAATAAAGACACCTGGCTGATTCTTGACCGAAAGGACCTCTTCTGCTTCTCTTTACTTGGCAAGCTCTTATTTACTTCTTAAAGCACTGTCAGGGGACACCTCCCCCAAGAAGCCCTCCTTCCCAGCTCTCCAGGATTCATCACACTGTAAGTGTCACAAAGCATCAGCACAGGTACTTAAGATGCTTCTCTGCTCAACTGGGCACCTGTGTAGGCATGCCATGTCGGTTCTGTGTGTCCACTGCCTCATTCAAGTTCTGGCACAAAATGGATGCTCAATAAGCATGCATTTGATCCATAAACAAATATTTTTGCCTCGATTACCCTGACTTCAAAGTAGTAGTACCAGTTAATGAGCTAGGTGTACAAAATGAAGTCTCATTGCTTCTCGTATTTGAAAAATAGAGTTTAAAAATGGCTTGTGTTCACCCGCCTCTTTTCCTCTCCAAGCAGCATCCTCCCTTCTGGGATAGGATAATTAGCCCTAAAAACCTGCAGAGGGTGGCCAAGCTCCCCAGGCCAAGCTGGTCACCCTCAGCCCCTCTTTCACAGAGCCACTCTGTTCTGAGTGTTCCTCATGCTGTTTAACACCGTTTTGGCAATCCTGGGCAGCTGCAGAAAGCTCTGGGCCTGTTGATCCGGGCGCATGGCCACACCGTGTTGGCACACAAGTCAGGACCCTCCTTGTGAGGCTCTGCAGTGGTGGATCCCTGAGAGACGGGCCTGGGCTCCCAGGATTCAGTTGCTCAGGGCGATGGCTGCTCTGACTCACTGCATACACATGCACGTGGAGACACACACTCCTACTCACCCCTGTTCCCAAGACATGCCCACAGAGACTGCGCAGGAGGGATGGCAGCCTCCACCACATCCTCTCCCGGCCACTTGGAGCCTGTGTTGGGCCAGGGCGACCAGTCACTCCCTCTCTGGTCTTGCAGTTGGTCCCCTGTGAGGGAACCCCCCATCTTTTCCTGTCATCTCTGTCCAACAGGGTCCCCCTCGACCCATGCCCTAACATTAAGCCTCAAAAAGGGAGGGCTTGAGATCTTGACTGCTTCCCAGAAATCATGTGCAATATTGGAAAAATTACTTTTTCAATGCAAAACAGTGAACATACGCTACAGGCACTTACTAACATCTAGTTACCAAAAGGGGCCTTGCTAACATCTAGTAATCAAACAAAGAACAAAGAACGTCTGCTCCAAGGTAATGTGACATCTTCACTGATACCCAACAGCTAATCTCTAAAGCACGTCGCAGTTCGGCCTCAGTGGCTATCGCCTCTATACCCTCACAGCACACAACAGCAGAGGCCTGTGAAGATGATCGCACATACGCACAAGTGACAGTGTGTGTGAGCTTTAAGCCATGAAGACACCACTGTATTATTGTCGAAAACACTGACTGAAAGGAGAGAAATGCAAATGCATGAATCTCCATTTGCCACACTATTTCTGGTCGGCTCTAACGTGGGGTTTTAGTAGGAGTGTTGTAGACTGAATTGTGTCCTTGCAAAATTCTTGTGCTGAAGGCCTGACCCCCAATGCTACTGTATTCGAAGGTAGGGCCCCTGGAAAAGATAAAGAAGGTTAATGAGGTCAGAAGAGTAGGCCCTGATCCAATGCGACTTGTGTCTTCATAAGAAGAGACAGACACCAGGGTGCGTGCACAGAGGAAAGGCCCTGCCAGGCGCAGCACGGGGCGCTGTCTGCAAGCCAAGGAGAGAGATTTTTTTTTTTTTTTTTTTTT
>VBSM01003209.1:310523-345120 GCA_008086735.1 Cheirogaleus medius
GCCTTCTCAGATAGGGCACCCTTCGGCACACAGGAAAACGTGACCTCCTTCTGGGTAATCTCTGTTGCCTTCCCAGTTCCTAGCATAGACAGAAGCTCATTCAATATCAGTTGAAGGAATGAATGCCCCTATTTATATTCTGTGGTCTCTAGGACCATTATAATTTGTAAAAAAGTTAAGTATCAACCACATAGGTTTTGTATTCAAAGTCTGTATGTGTCCTTAAAACTACAGAATGTACAAGAGGGTATTAACATGTCTTTATCATCCACTGCAGTGTATGTCAAGCCCTTTGCCTGCATCCTCTCATTTAATCCTCCTAATAATTGTGTGAAGTGGGTGTTTTTGTCCCCATTGTACAGATGAAACTGAAGGAAGTTAATTAACTTGATCAAGATCACCCAACAAAAAAATGGGAGATGGAGAATTTAACCTCGAGCCACCTGATTCAGTCATAACACTCTGTGTCTGCCAGAGGAGGCCGACAGACCTGGTCATGCTCATCTCTGGGGGGTCTGCTGCCACCTGGAGCAGAAGGGACCCTGTTGTTCTCTCAATGTTGGGGTCATTACTTTGCTCATGGGTGATCACACTGTGAGTGAACGTCATTTAGTACATTTGATGTTGTGGCTGAGATTCCAGAAGCCAATAGAAGGTGTTTGGCTGAACGTGTGTTTTCATCCCTTCTCTAGTTTGGGCGGTTGGTGGGTGGGGAAGTTGCACATCATGCCTGGTTGCTGTGCTGGTTCTTCTGGTGCCTTGGCTGCTCTCGCAGAGTCATCCTGAGCCCTCCACAGACCTAACAATCCAGCCCCACTCACTCCGCCACCCACGTGCCTCTCCTTGGCATCTGCAGCATCTCTCTCTGCTCATTCTCTTTCAACCTCACTGGCTGATGCCACTCAGTCTCCTTTACTAGCTGTTCTTACTCTGCCCCCAGCTTAATTGATGGCCATCCCAAGGACTCCGTGAATTCAATGCCGTGGGTGCTGGGGATACAAAGGCAAAGGATATACTGTCCACTTTTGCAAAGAGCTTGTGGTCCTGTAGGGGAAACAGGTAATGCAATATTGTCCTAAAGATTCTGGTGGGAGCCACATAGGCTCTAGCTGGGACACAGCGGAGAGCAATAGCTTGTGCCTGGCAACATTTCTTTAGAGCAAGAGAACTATGGAGTTGAGTATGGAGGAGGTGGGCAGGTTTTAACAGGAGAGGGGACGTGGGGGAAGCAGAGGACAGTCTATGCAGGTGGAGGCAGCCCAAGGAAATGCCTGAAAGTTTGGCAGATCAGGAGAATTGTAAGTGGCTCCAGGTGCTTGGAGCATTATATACAAAGTGGGTGTTGTGAGTGATGGGATTAGGCTGGAGGGGTGGGCAGCCTGGTCTGGATCTGGAGTGTGCAAAGGTGCCTCACCTTGAACTTGATCCGATTTGCATTTTAGGACTATTATTCATGATGTGAAGGGGATGTGCCTACTGGATTTGGGTGAGGGAGGAAAGAGAAGAGGAAAAACTGGAAACAGGAAGACCCATGAGGAGTTTTTGCTTCAGTCCAGGGGGAAGACGAGAATGCCCCAAACCAAAGAATACCAGTGAAAATTGAAGGAGTGTCTTGGAAGAGATGGTCCGAAGGTAGAATCCACAGGGCTTCATCTGAAACTGAGCAGGAAAATTACATGAATGAGAGGAAGCAGTCCAGCTAGCTACCCCACCCACTTTACTTCTGAATTGGGCATATGAAAGAAGGGCAGTGATTTTTTTTGCCAGTTCTTTTTTAATGAACCTTTACATTTTAGGTTAGTTTTAGATTTATAGAAAAAGTTTAAATATAGTAGAGAGCATCCCTGTGTATCCCATACCCAGTTTTCCCCTCTTTGTAACAACTAATGAACCAATATTGATACATTATCTTTAAACTCAAGTCTGTACTTTATGCAGATTTTCTTAGCTTTTTCCCACTGTCCTTTTTCTATCTCAGGATTCCATCCAGGATACATCACATTTAGTTATCATATCTCTTTAGGGTCATCTTGGCTGTGAGGCTGTGATGGTTTCTCAGACCGGAGGAGTACTGGTCAGATGCTTGTCTATTTTTCCTTTCACTTCTGTCATTTTTTGCTTCATATATTTTGGTGCTCTATTGTTTGGCCCTTAAACATTTAGGTTTACTATGTCTTCTTGGTGGATTTATCATTATGTAACATCCCTCTCTGTCTCTAATAATTTTCTTAGCTCTAAAGTCTGTCTGATCTTAATATAGCTACTCCTGCTTTCTTTAGATTAATGTTTACCTGCTATATTGTTTCCATACTTTTACTTTCTGCCTGTCTATGTTATTATTTTGAAAGCAAGTTTCTTGTAGTCAGAATATAATTGAGTAATGATTTTTAATCCACTCTGCCAACATGTGTCTTTTAACTAGTATATTTAGATCCATTTACATTTAATGTAATGATTGATAAGGCTTTACATTTGCCTTTTTTATTTTTTGTTTTCTGTTTTTCATTTCTCTGTTTTATTTTTTCCTGCCTATGTGTGGGTTACTTAAGCATTTTTATAGTTACATCTGGATTTATCTATAGATTTTTTTATGTGTCTTTTTGTAGCTTTTCTTAGTGGTTGCTGCTCTAGCTATTGCTATATATACACATATATTAACATCACAGTTTATTAATGTCATTTTACTAGTTTGCATTATATATAGAAAAAATACCTTCTTTTATGTTACTTTATCCTTCTCTTTTCATATAATAATTGTCTTAGTTTCTCTGCATATATTTTGAGTCACATGAGTGTTATAATTTTTGCCTCAATTGACCAATATAACTTAGAAAACTCAAGAAGAAAAGGGAATTCAATTGTATTTGCCATATTTTTGCTTACCATGTTCTTTCCTCCTTTCTGATGTTCCAGGTTTCCTTCTTTTATTATTTTCTTTCTGTTCAGAGAATTTCCTTTAACTATTTTTTTAGGATTTATCTGCTGGCAACAATTCTCTATCTGTCCTTCATCTGAGAACATCTTTGTTTTCCCTCCATTTCTGAAGGATATTTTCACTTAGATGTAGAATTCTAAGATGACAATTCTTTTCCTTTAACACTTAAAAAATGTAATTCAACTTCACTCTGGTCTCCATGGTTTCTGATGAAAACCATGGTCATTCCAATTATTTTTCTCCTGTAAATAAGGTGTCATCTCTCTTTGACTGCTTTCAATTTTCTTAGTCTTTCATTTCATAAGTTTGACTATGATGTGCTTTAATATAAATTTCTTTGGTTTATTCTGTTGAGTTTACTCAGCTTCAGTAATCTGTAGATTTGTGTTTTTTATCAAGTTAAAGAAGTTTGGGGACATTATTTCTTTGAATACTTCTCCAGCCCCACCCTATTCTCCTTTCCTTATGGTACTTCAACAACATGAATGTTAGACTTTTTTTTACAGTCCCATAGAACCCTCCACTTTGTTATTTTTGCTTAGTCTATTTTCTCTCTGGTGTTCAGACTGGGCCTGGGCAGAGTTCTCGGGATGACAGCAATTAAGCTGTGGGCAGAATAAAGGAGACAGAAACAGCAGCCAGAGAAGCAGGAAGAGAACCTGTGGAGAAAGATGCTGCAGAAACTAAAAGGAAGGCATTGCAGGAACAGAGCAGTAAGCAGGGCTGAACATCACAGAGGGGCCGTGAAAGGTGAGAAATGAATAGAACTTTTGGGATTTGGCATAGGCCCGTCATTGAGGAACCCTCTAGGGCAATTTCTGTGAAGTTCCGGGGGCGAAAGCTCGCTTGCTATGGCTTGAGGGCTGAACAAGGAAAGTTGTTGTTTCTATTTTATGGACTAGAAAACTGAGGTTTGGGAAGATTATCTAGGTGGCATATCCAGTGTTATTTGGCTGGTAAAATGACTCAACAGGGACGTAAATCAGGATCTCCCAAAGCCAAACCCCAGCTTTCCCTCTATAGTGTTGGAAAGAGAGGAAAGAGGATCAGTGCGGAAGTAAGCCCTCACTACGGTGTCTGGGAGCACAGGCGAATTGCTCTGTGCCTGCTATTCCGATCTGTCTATCAATATTTACGTAGACAGACATAGACATCTGGATCTCTCTGTCTCTCCCCCACCATTCTCAAAGTGCTCCAGACTGAACCACAGATTATATGGTCACACTACTAATCACTCACTTCCCAATTTGACCTCCAGCTATGTATTGTCTGAATATCCCCAGGGATGTTTCAGTTTTCACTTGTTGCTTAATAAACCACCTCAAGCTTGGTGGTATAAAACCAAAGCTAGTTTGTGATACTCACAGATGTAGTGAGTCAGGAATTGCACATGACACAGAGGGGATGGTTCATCTCTGCTCCCTGATACCTGGGCTCAGAGAAAGCTAGAATCTTCAGGCATCTTCTTCACTCAGGCACTCAGATGTCTGGTGCCTGAGCTGAGATGACTGCAGTCTGGGCCCAGCCAGAACTACTGACTGCTGCTCTGTTGAGCTTGGACTCCTCATGGCATGGCAGCTGGGTTCTAAGATGAAGTGTCCTACAAGGTCATGTTGGAGACAAGGTCTCTTCTTACCCAACTTGAGCCAAACAGCATCACTTCCACTGCATTCTCTTCGTTACAAGTGAGTGGCTACAGCCCACCCAGATCCAGAGTGGAGAGGGTCCTGGGCTCCCCCTCCTAGGGGGGAGAGTGGCAAAGCCTTACAGCAGAAGAGCATGAGGGAGGGAGATGCTGCCGGTACAGTCTTTGGAAAACTTGCTTAGCCATGATGGCCCACTCCCTTCTGCTTCCAGAGCAAGTGGAAAAGAAAATGGGGGGAGAGCCAGGGAGTCCGGCTAGCGTGTACTGGGGGGCCAACCTCAAAAGGACCTCTCCGCCAGGTGAGAGAGCATCCTCACAGCAGAACTGTGGTCAGGCGGTGCAGAGCAGGCTCCACCACCTGACTGCTCCAAAGCTGCTCCGTAATGCTGGGGCGTCCTAGCACAAGGTGTCTGCTACAGTTCCAATGTGTCTCCCCAAAAGCATATGTTGGAACCCTAATCCCCAATGCAGCGGTGTCATGGGGTGGGCCTGGTGGGAGGTGTTTGGGTCAGGAGGGCTCCGTTCTCATGAATGGAATAGTGCTGGTTATGGAAGAGCTGGAAGCTGTGCCTTTGCTCCCTCTCACCTTCCCTTTGCCCTTCTGCCATGTTATGACACAGCAAGAAGGTCACCACTGTCAGCTGGCCCTTCAGTCTTGGGCCTTTCAGCCTCCTGAACCAAGAGTCACTCAATCTCCATTTATTGTGAATACCCAGTCTCAGGTATTCTGCGACAGCAGCATAAAACAGACTAAAACAGTGTCTTAGGGAGGACCCTTCTCTGCAAGGTGGGTTCGTTCTTGTGGAAAATCTGTTTCAAACGTGTAAAGTTAGCTGGCAGTTTGGTGAACGTGGAGCAAGTCACCTGATGACGGCAGACAGTTACCGGGCACGGATGGGATGGTGCCACACACCAGGCTCGGTGTGAGGTGCTCACTCTCGGACATCACCACTGCCCTGTTGATGAGGTAGTGGAGACTACCAGTCACTCTACCAGTTCCCACGTGAGGGTGGCAGGCCTGGACTGTGCACCTGGAGCCGTCAGTGCACAAGCACCGCTCTCTTGGTTAACTCCAGCTGCTTCCCGGAAAAGCAGCAGAGCTGCATGGGCTCAGGGCCCCTGAGAGGCGGCGGTGGGTTTACGGGTGTCTCCAGCCTGCGTGTGCTGGGCTGGTGTGAATGTGCCCACAGATCCTGTAGCCACTCCGCATTCCAAATGCCCAACACACAACCAGCCCATTTAAAGAGAAAATGCATTTCAGGTTTCAGCAGGACTTTCAAAGAGCTTGAACTTACAAAAGTTCTCTTACTTGGTTTATAGGTCTCTAAGTGTTCACGTGTTTTTATTTTTTTGCACCAAGTGGTGGAGAATGTAATTAAACCTGAACATTAAAATGTCAGGTAGTAATTAATGAAGAAAAGGGGCCTGTGTTGCCTGCCAGGGGGTCTCCTCTGTCAGCCAGACGCAAGCCAGCCGGGCACAGCCAGCAGGGGCCCAGGTGAGGCCCAGACCGCCCAAATCCACCATCCCGGCCCCAGAGGAGGGATGTCAGAGCCCACAGCTCTGGGACCAATAGGTCATCCATTTCCAGCGGAAGCTTATTGTTACCAAATGCCTGCTCTGTGCTGGGACCTGGGCTGGACCTGGGGACACTGAGCCCCTGAACATGGCTCCACCAGTTCCCAGACTGACCAGGCCTCACAGGCCCTCACGAGGATCCGACCTGGCCCCACCTGGGCCTCACCAGAGCCCTGCAGAGGCCTGGCTGCCTCTCACCTCCCCCGCCGCCCTCAGGCCCTGCTGAGGCCTCTGCGCTGCTGTCTACTCCCGCGGGGCGTGCGCTTTGCCCGGTCAGAGGCTGGGCCTGTGCCTCCCGTGTACCCGAAGGCCTGTCTTCCTCCTGCCGGACCAACACCCGGCAGTTCCTCAGGACTTGGCGTAAAAGCCCGTCCTGGAGAGTCCGTCTGACTCACTCTTACTAAGCCCTTTCCTGTCTCTTTCTCTAAAGGCTCCTGCTCAGCTCTTCCCTTCCTTCACCAGCCTGGAGGCACATTTCTGTGGCTCCTTCAGGGTGAGGACAGAAGTTCATCCTCCTTGAGAGAGTCGTCCCCAGCACTAGTGTGTGCTTGACAAGTGCTTGTTACAGAGAATGAGGGGCATGGTCCAGGAGACCTCTGCGCATGGATGGTGGCAGCAAGCGGGAAGAAGGGCCCTGTGCATACCCACAGTGACACTGAAGCACTAAGGGGCTGAGGCTCATCGTCTGCCCGTCCCTGAAGGTTTCCCGATGGGGCAGGGCCAGTCCCCGGCACTGACGGCCCTCCCTCTTCACCTTGAGGATGACCTCCCTGCCTGCTGCCACCTTCCAGAGAGTGGCACCAATGGAAGGAGCCAGAGCTGGGGTGTCCATGGCTATCTGTGGCCATCGCAGGCCCTGCTGTTGGGTTATCTCTGCTCTGAGTGGGCCGTGGGCTCTGTCTCCTGTGCAGCAGGTGGCAGGCAAAGTGCCGGCTTCGGCTTCCATCTAACCCTTCTGTCCCCGCTGCCCTACCGTGGGCCACTTCATCCAGTGCCCCCCTGCAATCCCCACTCCCCCCAGGAGAGTTCCCTGACCTTTCCCACAGCAGGTAGGCTGTTTGAAATCCTTCAGCGGTTCCCACTCTGCCCCTGCACTGGAGCCTGAGCCCCTTCTCCTAGCATGTCCTTTCGAAGGCCACCAATGACCAGGTCCTGAATGTGCCATACCTGCCCTCCAGGCTTCCACACCTTTACCTGCACCGCTCCCCTCAAACCTGCCTTGGGCCCACCTGGAGACTGCCCTTCCTGCTTTACGATAGAGCTCAAACCTCAACCACCACCTGAAGGGACGTGCCTGAGCCGCCTTGCCCTGCTGTGCTGATGGAGCTGGCTGGTAACTCCGTGGCCGCCCTGCTCGTTCGGCTGAATGGAGTGGAAGGGCAGGAAGCAGGTCTCGCCCATGTCCATTGTGGCACTTTGCTTTTGAAATCTGAGCTCTAGGTTGCATTTCAGGCCTACTTCACAGAGGAGATGAGGCACAGTTTAGTGGTTGTATCTCACACTGTCACAAACTTGTGTGCTCCATACACATTTCTGTGATAGGTGCATGTGATCCCAGCCCAGCCAAAGCCCAAGGCTGCTCTCACTGCTCACTGGACCCTGAGCAGGGATGCCTCCTTCAGCAGTCTTCTGTTTCTGGCAAAAATCAGGAAGCCCTACATCTTCCCTGGATGCCAAAAGTCCAGAGTGTATCCAGAATGAAGAACAAAGGGGTGCTGACTGGGCACGCTCCATTTCACTGAAACATGATAATTGCAATACATGAAACACTTGCTAGGGTTTGTCTGGCCCTGACAAGTCTCATGTTGACATGTCATCCCCAATGTTGGAGGAGGGGCCTGGTGGGGGATGTTTCCAAGGGTGGAGGTGGATCCCTCATGAAGGGCTTGGTGCCATTCTTACAGGAGTGAGAGAGTTCCCACTCTCAGTTCCCGCGAGAATTGGCTGTTGGAAAGGGCCTGGCACCTTCTCTGCACTCTCTTGCTCCCTCTCTCTCCATGTAATGCCTGCTCCCCTTGCCTTCTGCTGGGTGGAAACTCCCTGAAGTCCTCATTAGAAGCAGATGCTGGCGCCATGCTTCTTGTACAGCCTGCAGAACCATGAACCAAACAAACCTGCTTTCTGTATATATCACCCGGCCTCAGGTATTCCTTTATAGCAGCACAAATGGACTAAGATAGAAAATTGGTACTGAAGAGAGGGGCATTGTGTAAAGATACCTGAAAACATGGAAGCAGCTTAGGAACTGGGCAGTGGGCAGAGGGTGGAAGAGTTTGGAGGGCTCAGAAGAAGACAGGAGGATGAGGGAAAGTTTGAAACATTGAGATGAATTAAGTGGTTGTGACCAAAATGTTGATAGGATGTGGATGAGGAAGGCCCAACTGACAAAGTGCCAGATGGAAGTGAGGAACTTCCTGGGAACTGGAGTGAAAGTCACCCTTGTTATGCTGGAGCAAAGAACTTGGCTACATTGTGTCCGTGTCCTAGGATTTTGCGGATGAGTGAACTTGAGAGTGATGACCTATAGTATCTGGTGGAAGAAATTTATAAGCAGCAAAGTGTTCAAGAAGGGGTGTGGCTGCTTTTAATAGCTTATGATCAGATATGGGAGCAAAGGAATGAACTAAAGTTGAAACTTATCATTGAAAGGGAAGCAGAGTGTAGAAAGTGTAGAAATTTGGAAAATGTGCAGCCTGACCATTGCGGCAGAGAAGGAAAGAGTGTTTTCAGGAGAGGAACCCAAGGGAGCAGCAGAGCCAGCACCTGATAGTGTGATCTGAGAGGCCAAAGTGGATGCCTCTTTATCAACAAAGATGGACCGTAAGGTCAAGGAAACACGTCAAGCATTCAGGTTCTGGCTAGTGTAGCAAATTTATAAATTCCTACAGCTACAAGGAAAAAACAGTCTTGCTAAACTGCCCAGCAGTAGGAGCTATCAGAGTCCTCCTGACTCTGATTTACAACAAGACCTCTGGCCTGATTGGACAGAGGATGGCCTTGCAAACATTTTTCCCTGATAAGCAACGCAGACCTTAGGCCAATGTCAGTCCAGCTTATAGAGATGATCACAAACCATCCATGTCCCATAGTGGACCTTCTGATGTAAACAGCAAATTCCACCTTGTGTTAATGCTAAAGCCCTGCCCCAAAGTGAATGTGGGGTGGATATTACACATATGTTTCCCCATTGCACATGTGCTTGTCTCTCCTCATAAATATGTATAGATTCCCCCAAACCTGTTGAATATGTATGAGTCTATTGTGTGATATGACCTTGTGAGGCACAAAACCCAACTTGCTTTTTCCCTCTTCGAAGACAGAGCACCTTCAGTCCACACCAGAGCCTATCTAGTCTGCAAATTGATCTCACCAATAAAGCTCTCTTTTCTATTCTTTAGCCCTCTGGTGGTCTTTTGGATGAGGATGGAGAGATTAGCAGGGCTCAGAGGGAGACAGGTGCTAACAGTCAAGATAACGGAAAGACCCCAGAGGCATCTCAGGCCTTCCAGGCTGCCCTCCCATCTCAGGTCCACAGGCACATGAGGACAGAAGGGTTTGATGGGCCAGGCCTGGGGTGCTGCTGCCTTGTGCCACCTTGGGCAGCTGCCCCCTGCATCCCAGCCACTCTACCTTCAGCTGATGCTCAAAGGGACCCAAGTTCAGCTTGGTTCATCACTTTGGAGGGTGCAAGCAGCAAGCCTTGGCAGCTTCCGTGTTGTGTTAAATCTGCAGATGTGCAGAATGCAAATACCATGGAGGCTTGGATGTTTCCACCCAGATTTCAGAAGATGTATCAGAAAGCCTGAGCACCCAGGGGGAAACCTGCCATGGGTCAGAGCCATCACAGGAAGCCTCTATTAGGGATGTGCCTAGTGGAGCTGTGGAAATGAGGCCACCGCACTCCAAACACCAGAATGGTAGGGCCGCCAGCAGCCTGCACCTTCACCTTGGGAAAGTGGCAGGCACTTGACTCCAACTCCCAGGGCAGCCACCTGGACTCCGCCTAGCAAAGCCAGCCCACCCCTCACACCAGTGTGCCCAGGATGCATGACCGTGGAGTCAAAGTAGATTATTTTGGAGCTTTAAGGTTTAATGTCTGCCATTCTGGATCTAAGACTTGGGTGCTGCCTGTTCTTTTGGCTGAGATTTTCCCTTTTGCAATGGGATTGTTCACCCAGTGCCTCCACCACCATTGTATTTTGGAAGTAAATACCTTGCTGTTGCTTTCTGTACAAACTTCAAGCTGGAAGGAGTTTGTCTTGAGTCTCAGATGAGACTCTGGACTTCAAACTTTTGTGTTGGTGATAGAACAAGTTAAGACTTTGGCGGACTGTTGGAATGGAATGATTGCATTCTCAAGTGAGAAGGACATGAGATTTGGGAGCCAGGGGAGGAATGCTACGGTTTGGATATGGGTGTTATTGACCCCACCATGAATTTGAAATTTGATACCAGATGTTGGTTGGGGGCTGGTGGGAGAGTTTTAGGTCATGGGGGTGGATCCCTCAATGGCTTGCTGCAGTCCTTGAGGGACTGAGGAAGTTCTCACTCCTAGTTTCTGCAAGAACCGGTTGTTGAAAGAGCCTGACACCTCCCTCCCCTCTCTTGCACCCTCTCTCTCCACATGATGCTGGCCTCATGACCTTCCCCCCAACAGTGGAAGCTCCCGGAAGCCGTCACCAGAAGGAGATGCCAACACCACACTTCTTGTACAGCCTGCAGGACTGTGAGACAAATAAACCTCTTTTCTTTATAAATTACTCAGCCTCAGGTATTCCTTTATAGCAACACAAAGAGACCAAGATACCACCCTTCTAGGATGGTAAGAAGCTGTGGAATCTAGGAGCTAAGTAAGCCACTGTGGGCCTGATATTCCTGGTTTAGCACCTCCCTGGGCTACGGGGATCCCCGCCTCATCTAATAGGAGAGAGAGGCAGGTAAGAATTCAACAAAAGCCCCTCCCCCCCCGAATAAAAGCATGCATCTGTAATGAGGGCTGTGATGGAGGAGCCCCGTGGTGTGTACGTGCATCAACACACTTCAGAGCTATTTCCTGGTCGGGGAGACCGAGTATCTGGAGGAGGAGGTAAAACCATGTGAAAAGGAGAGGGAAGAGGGACTGAGGGGCAGCAACACCTGCTTGAAGGCCTGGGCCAGTGGAGCAGGTAGGGACAGAGCATGAGAGAAGAGGCTGGGGAGGTGGGGGACTGGAGAGCAGGGCAAGGCAGCCACACATGGGCTCTGGCCAGGGTAGGGGGTTGCCTCCACCCCAGGGCAATAATGAACTCAGAAGGGGTGGAGCAAACCCACTTAGATGGAGGTGTGGCCACTGCCTGGGGAGGGGATGCGGGCCCAAGACAGGCAGGTGGATTTGGGCTGGAATGGAATGGAGGTGGGCACGGAGGGAGGGGAGTGGGTTTAGAGAGGTTCTAGGTGGTGACACTGAGCCCTGGAATGACTTAGGCACAAGACGTGGTGGAGTGAAGTGCTTGCAATGCACCAGGTCTTTGTTACACCTGCTCATGGATGGTGATGCCTCTGCTGACCTTGGATACACTCCTTCCCAGCCTGGGCCCATCTCCTGTCGGCAGTAAAGACTCCTAAACCCTAATGACAGAGTCGCTCTCATCTCTTGCTTCCTTCCTTGGCCACTGCCTGCTTCCTCTCCAGGACACCACCCCTGGCCTCCTGCCTCCTCTCCTGCTCCCCAGCCAATCTGTTCTCCCAGAGCAGCCTGTCCGGGAGGCATCACTGTCCTTGCTTGGCAAATGAGGAAACTGAGGCTCAGCAAGGTTTGTGACCTCAGCCCAGGTGGGCAGCAGCAACTCCGGAGCTTCTGCCCCACAGCACGAGGAGCATGGGGGACCCCAGCAGGACAAGCCTTTCCTGCCCCCAACACCAACGACACGGGCAGACCCCTGAGCCTGCTGAGCAGGGGTCTGGCTGCCTATCTGCCCAGTCCTGGCAGCTGGAGGTGGCACTGTGGCCCTCTGATGTGCTCCAGCCTTATCAAGGCTGGCTGAGTGGCCAGGGGTCCCAGACCCAGACCAGGCCAATTTGGGATTTTTGTTGGTTGAGAATTGAAAATGGAATTATTATTTGTGGGACACTGTTTAGTGAATACGTCCTCTTACAAGGCACCCTTGGAGGTAAATCGCTGTCTTGCTCTGTCATGCAGTCTGCCTGCCCCTGCCGGGCCCGCCCTGCCTTTTGTGTCTTGACACTGCAAGGACTCAATTGCCTGACAAGCATGTGTGGCCAGCAGCAAAGCCCAGCAGGAGTCCCTCTCGGACTCCCGGAGGAGCATGCAGCGCACAGCTTGGCTGCAGCTCTGCGGGTGGAATGTCCCAGCACTTACCCCCACTCCCTTCTGTTTTATTATCACATCATTCACCTGGGATGGTTTTGACTAATGTGCGCTTCAACTACTTCCTGCATCTGGAGAGCGGCAGGGGAGAATTTCACATGTGAAATATGTCAGGTTTAAACTGCGCTGCATCCTCTCACTTCTGGTCCTCCCACAGTCCGTGGCATACTGCCCTGGAAGGCCTCTCTGCTCACATCTGCCGGGCGGAGCCTCCTCCGCTCTGGTGCCACGCTCCAGGACGGGGAGGGTTGCTAGGCCAGCACCGCCAGGGTGTGAACCCTGGAGGCAGACGTTTGGGGTCAAGCCCTCCAATCTCTGTGCCTCAGTTGCCTCATCTGTAAAATGCAGATGACCATGGCACCTGCCTCAGAGAAATGCAGTGAGGAGAGATGCGTTAACATATGTAGTCCACTAAGAACGAGCCTGGCATGTGCTAAAAGCAAACAAATGCATGAGTTGCTATTGTCTTGGACGTTTCTCAGACACCTTCCAGGTGTCGGGCACCATGTCACGTGTGTGTAATATGCATCCCATGCTCTTCCTGGCTGGGTGCCCATAGGTCTCACGAGGGAACAGGAGACAGGAAAAGAGGCAGAGGCCAGGACAGTGGCTGGACCCCTGCCCTCCCCAGTGGGCAATGCTTCTGAGTGGGACACAGGAAAGAGAGCCCACAGACACCTGCTGTCAGCCTGCACTGGCATTGCAGGGGCTCCTTTCACAGCAGGGAAAACAGAGGGCCTGGGGGGGCCTGTCACTTGTCCCCTGCTCCACATGCCCCTGCAAGGCTTGGCAGATCCCAGGACTCGTTTGCTAGTGCTGGGCCCATTCAGCTGGAGACAGTATTCCTGCATCCCGTGTCCGTACCTGCCTATGCCTCTTCTTGGTCCTCGTTGCATTTTTCTCTTTCACCGAAACCAAGGGCACTGGGAAGCGCTGGATCCGCCCTGTCGAGGTCCCATCCACCCTCTCACTGCAAACATCCCAGAAAATGACCCAGAAATTCTGCTGATCCAAAGAGAAACATGGCTTTCTCCTGAGCTTGGGCAAAATTGCATTTGTGTTCTCTCTCTCTCTCTCTCTCTCTCTCTCTCTCTTTTGGCTGGGAATAGAAATATGTCAACACAATATTTAAAAAAAATCATAGAGTTATCATCAGCAACAGCAGTGTGGAGTGGGAGAGGCTGTCATGCTACTTAAACTTGCATTACAGGACAAACCTTTCTATGAAACGTGATCAGTTGTTTCCGGAACTGCAGAACTGCATGAGAGAACTGCTTTAGCAGTCAAGTTCTCTGTCCTGGTGGCCTCCTGGGGAGAGGACTTTGGTGGGGCCAAGGTCCCTGGATGTGCCCAGGAGTCTGTGAATACGTAGCTTGGGCTTGCTCAGCTCCAGCCTGTCCCTGCCTGGAGGAGAGCAGCGTCCTCAGCCAGGCTATGGGGGCAGTTACTGAGCAATTGGGGTTGAACTAGCAGGACGAGAGCAGGAGGGAAGGGGCTTCCGTGTACCGAGCCTGCAGTGTGCGGGCTCTGCCAGCTGCCTTGGTGATCATCCTCACAGCTACGAGTCTCTTTGCTCAACTGAGGCACAAGGTATCATTCACTTGCCAAAGGCACTGGGTAGCAGATTGAAAAACTTGAATTCAAATTTAGATTTGCCCCCAAAATTACCCAGGTGTGCGTGCCTGGCCAGAAACCTTGGAGCTAGGGAGTCGGGTGGCCCAGAGTGAGGGGCTCTTCTGGCGTTCTGCTCTGGCTGCTGGGGCTGCGCAGTCTGCTCGCTCTTTCTGGGAATCCAGAATCCGGGGAATTAGTCTCGCTGACTTGCTGTTGTCATTTTAAGCTGAACCCCTTCCCTGGGGAGATAAGTGAGGCCACAGGAGAGACCCTCAGGCCGTGGGTAAGAGCAGGGGGGAAGCAAACCAAGCAGGGTCAATCCCCAGTCCTCTCTGTACCTCTGTCAGGGCCCTGACTCCTGGACCATGAGTCAGAGATGGGTGTGAGGGTCCTGAGTGTTCAGTGACTCCAAAAGCCAATTTGCTATAGAGAACCAGAAAGGAAACCTCGGGCAGCCGACGTGGCTCCACCGCGAGTCGCCTTGGGAGCAGGGACGGGTGTGCGTGGGTGACGGGCAAAGCAGTGTGGCGCCAGGCCCTCGCACCCCTTGTAGCTGAAGCGTGCGAAGCCGCAGTGCTGAGCTGCAGATGGTCTGCCAAGCCCAAGGTGCCTGACGAGCGGTAATGAGAAAGGGAAGGCCCAGCCCAGCCTGGCACAGTCTCCAGGCGGCAAACCAAACTAGTCTAGAGTGGTTAGTTTCTCCTGTGGCTGCTCTTTCTGTCCTGCAGCCGGGAGAAAGACACAGTGCTGTGGACTCAGAGGCGGGAACTATGAGGCACTGACGCTTGTTGTGTCCGAGCCCTGCAGAGGGGTCTGTGATGAGAATCTCAGAAAGCAAAGGTCTCACCTGGACCATTGAGCCCAATTTTGGGTGTTCTGCTATGAGGCCAGGACTGGACAGGAGAGTTTCAGCTATGACAAGGGGACAAATGCTCCTCAGCAGGTCATCTGAAGCTACCAGGGGTCTCTGACCTGGAACCCAATCCAGTACTCTAAGAGCCTCAGTCGGGGTTCCCCCAGAGAAGCAGAGCAGGTAGGAGATATGTGAGGTGCTGCAGGGCACTGGGCTTGGCCAGCCCCAGGGCAGTGTGGTTGAGCAGTCTCTGCAAGGCTGGGGTCCCCATGGCTGATGCTGGAGCTTGAAGTTCAAGGGGCAGCTTGTCAGGAAGGGCAAGGCATGAGCAGGCTGGAACTGACAAGCAGGACAGACGGGCTGAGACCGTGTCCATTCCTGCTGCCTCTGGCCATGGTGACGACAGTGTCCTGCAGAAGCAGGGGCTATCCATCATGGGGTTAAGCACATAAACCTCACCCAGGAGGTAGAGGAAGTGGCTGTGGCTTTCTGCCATCAGGGTGAGTCTGCAGGCCAGCAACAACAGGTGAGTGCTGCTACTATCCCACTGACCCTCCCAATCGCCTGGGATGCTCCGTTGTGGCTGACCCTAACCAGACACGTCTGGGGCGGGGGTCTTGAAAACATAGGCCAGCGGAGCCAAGCTGCCACCTCGGGAAGCTGGCACAGCAAAGGAGACCTTGCTCCTACTCAGAGCTGTCCTGAGGGGGGGATGGGCTGCTTCTGGACAAGGGTGCTCACCACTCCCATCCAAGCAGCAGCTGGGCAGCCACCTGGTGAGACGTTTGGTCACACCATCATGAGAGTCCTTTGCAGCCCTGGGATTCCGTGAGTAGGAGGCAGGAGGATGAGAGAGCTGCTTTTCACCCAGCCTGGAACGCACCATGAATTTCACTCCTTAGGGGTGGCCCACAGTGACATGAAATTGCTCTCCCAAATGATCCCCAGAAGAAGTCTCCAGGGGTGGGGCTATGAGGGGGCTACAGGAGTGGAAAGTCAGGGAGAGAGCAGGGCCTCTGCCAGCCCTCACATCCAGCACCCCCCTGGCAGGGTGGACGAGGCAGCTGTGTTCCAGCAGAGATGCTCTGACGTGTAGGAGTGGCAGCAGCTCTGGCACCCAGGACAGCAACCAGGGGAGGGCCTAGGACCAAGGCTTGGCTCACTCACTCCCGTCCATAGGTAAGCTGGCCCTGTCTTCTCTGTCCCCAGTGCCAGCTGGCTTGGAGCTCGGCAGGCCGGGTGCTGGCCAGTTCCTGAGCTGCACTCTTGGGGTGGGAGGTGCCAAGAACTCCGCCATTGCTAGTAAGAAGGCCTCAAAAATCCACAGCACGAACCCCAGAAAGGGACTGTACTGGTGACGGGAGCATCTGCTTATTTGGCTCAAGGAAAACTGCAGAAATTCCTTGTGCCTTTCCCCCAGACTCAAATAATGGCCCTTGGCCACCTCTGTGCACAGCAAAAGGTGGTAACCCAACTGGCCCCGGACCCACCTCTGCTGCTTCCCAGCGGCAGGATGATGGGCAACTCTCTAAACCTCAGTTTCCCCATCTGCAATGAGGACAAAGGCTAATAGTCAGCACCCCGTACACAGGACTGGCTAAATAATCTGCCAAGCCCAGTGCAAAATGGAAATGTGGGCCCTTTGTTCAAAAATTAAGAATTTCGAGATCACAATAGTGGAGTGGTAAGCCAAGCACAGGGCCCTTCTAAGCACAGGGCCCTTCTAAGCGCAGGGCCCATGGGGCTGCACAGGGGATGCCCGGCCACGCACTCCCTGCTGCCCTCAGCAGTGTTTCTAAAGCTTGTACATACATTTATCGTGAGAATGGAGGTGTAGATACTGCAGCCCATGTTGCAGCCCAGACATGTGCTGTGGGTGGATTAATGTATGTAGTCTCTGTAAGAATTCTGATTCAGGGTTCTCAGTGTCCGAGGAGGCTAGTTTGAGGCACCCTAGTTGGGAACTAAAATTTTATGAAACTGAAATCTTATTCAATTCAAATGTCTTCCAAATGCAAACTACTATTACAAAAGATCCTTTTTAAAATTATAATCATAAAGCCCAGTTACTAAATGTCCATTGAATATGCACTTCCTGAGAATTTACTTGTGAACCAAAGGAGGTTTGCAGACACGAGCCAGCAAAGCCACACCCACAGCCCTGGCTTCCACTTGTGGCCACCACCTTGTGACCCTGCCGCACCCCTGCCCCTGGCCTCTTCTCCCACCACGCCTGCTCCAGTTACACCAACCCGGCTGCCCCGAAGGCTGCACGCTGCCTCCTGCCCCTGGGCCTGTGCACACGCCGCCGGCCTGAGCGCACTCCCTGTTCTGGAACAGTCCCCCAAACACGGCAACTCCCCATCACAGTTCAAATCCTGCATCTCTTCCTTTGGGAAGCCTTCCTAGATTCCCTGGGGATCACTGTTAATGATAACAATAAAATAACAATAATAAGTGACATTTATTGAGTACTAATCGTGTTTCAGTCACTACCACAAGTATTTTACACCTAGTAACTCATACCTCACAGAAACCCTCAGCTAAATATACCATATTATGTCATATTATTTTATATTAATTCCCATTTTATTGCTGATTACAATAGGACCCAAAGAGGTACCTGGCTGGGCGGCCCCGCTCCCAGCATGTGATTCTCCCCTCCGGCTCCGGCCGGCCGGCAGCACTGCGCGCCTCTCCTCTGCGCACGCCGCGGACACGGGCAGTTGCGGGTCTGGGTTCTTTCCCGGTGCGGGACTTTGCCGGGCTCACTGCTGTCTTTCCAGCGCTTCCCGGAATGACTGGTGCCGAAAGGCTCTGGGTAAGTGTCGCAACGGCGAGAAGACTCCATACATTCAGGCTGCTCCACAGGGCGCAGCCGGCAGGTTGCGGACCACAGGAGACCCCACGGCGGGCGCGGCCCTCCCGGGCAGTCGGGACCAGGCCGCGCCCCCGGAGTGTCGCGCCGGCTCCCCCCAAACTACACGCTTGGACTTCAAGCTCCTGGTCCAGCCCCACTGTCTGGTTTAACAGGACGATGGCCTGCCCCCACGCTGGCCCCGTCGCTCAGGCCTGGCTGGGCGCACGGGCGTGAGCCGAGCGTGCAGAGACTCGTGCCCGTGACAGGCCGCCCAGGAAAACACGGAGGGTGGTGCTCGCGGTGCAGCCCTCCCGTGCCCCGCCGCTTGGCTTATGAAACCAAACCTGCGTTCAAGGCCTTACTCAAACCCCTCCTCCGGTAACGGTCAGCTGCCTGGTGATCTTGCCTTATTCCCCGGCCACCTGGCTCCACCTGTGAGGCAGTGGGTCTCAGCCTGCCGAGGTAAAGCGAAGTGCAGACCCGGCCTGGAGAACCGCTGAGCAGACAAAGCCAGTTAGGCCTCATGAGCGACCTCAGCTTTGCTTGACTCTCAAATGCGACGGTTTAATGAGCTGTTTCTTGTAAATGCCTTCATTAAAGAAAAAGAAAACTAAGACTAACCAATCAGAGGCTGCAACTAACCTGTAAGTATATAACTAGAGACTTTGTGGCAGAATAAACCAAATAAGGCAACTATGTAACTGCAACCAATCAAATGTTTTCTTTGCTTTACTTCTGGGTTCACCCTAAAAAAGCCTTCCCCTTGCCTCCCCTCCCTGGGGCCTGGAACCGCCTTTGGGTCAGTGCTTCCCGGTTTATGGATTGCCGTTCACTCAAGTAAACTCTTTACAGTTTTATTGTGCTGCAGTTTAACAGCGCCATGCCCTAGGAGAGCTTCGTGTTGATAGACACTGGTGGCCAGGCCTCACCCCAGACAAGCTCACTCGGACTGGCATATTTTGTTAATGCCCTGGGGATGCCGATGTGGAGACGGCCGAGGATTTCCATGCCGGAGCGGCCCACGCTAGGATGCTTTTGTACTGACCACCCCTCCCCTGTAAGGGAGGTAATTGCTGTTAATGGTGTTTTTACTAAGTACACAAAAGAAGTGCTCAGTAAATGGTATTGAAATGTTAGTGATTAGAGTTATGGTTATTCAGTTTCTCCTTATTGATAAATCCTTTAACATTTGAGAAGCTTTAATGCATGGAAAATAACAGTTATACAATTTGTACTTCCATAATGTCCAATTTATTTATATATGAAAGTATCAGACAGTTGGTATTCCTTTAAATATTAAATAAACATTCCTCCAAGTATTTAGTTCACATGACAAATACATCATTTAACAACTTAAATTTCCCGAGACATTCAAATATAGTAATTGTAAAATTTTTATCATTCAATTAAAATCAGAAGTTTGACATGACAGATTCTTTAAAGAAAATCTTTTTTAAAACCTGACAAAATATTACAATGATTAGGTATTGATCAGTGGTCTCACACAAATGGAATCAGTTATAAAAATGCTAACCCAAAGATTTAAATGCATGCTTTCTTGTCTCTATTATCATTTTAGTTTTTAAATTCTTGCCCTAACTCTGTCCTCCGGTAGCAGACCCTGCTGCTGCCCCATCCCATGTTACTTGGCCCTTTCTTTTTAAAGACCGTATCAGTTTCTTTAATGGTTACAGGACTATTCAGATCATATATTAATGTCTCATATTTGTTGCATTTTGGTAGTTTGTGGTTTTTGAGAAATTGGTTTATTCTGCTAAATTGTGGAATTTATAACAGTAAAGTTGTTCAGAATATTTCTTATTATGCTTTTAATGGCTACAAGATCTGTAGTGATGTCCCCTATTTTATTCCTAGTATTTGTGATTTATGTCCTCTTTCCTCTTAAAGTTTATCAGTTTTTTTACATTTTCTCGAAGAACCAGCTTTTGGCTTCACCAATTTTCCTCTATTGTTTTTCTGTTTTCAGTGTCACTGATTTCTCCTCTTGTCTTTATTTCCTTCTTTCAGTCTGCTGTGGGTTTATTTTGATTTTATTCTCAACTCTTTCTCCTTCCTTGAGGTAGGAACTTAGAGTACTGACTTGAGACCTTTTCTTTTTTTTAGTGTAAGCATTTAGTGTTGTAAATTTTCCTTTCAGCATTTAGCTGTGTCTCACATATTTTAATACACTGTGGGTTTTTTTTTTCATTTTCATTCAGTTCTATGTAATTTTTTTGGTTGTTCTTTTTAGGTTCCTTTGAGACCTTTCCTTTAACCTATGGATTATTTAATTTCCAAATGTTTAGAGACTTTTTCTTTTTCTTTCTGTTACTGATTTCTAGTTGATTCTTTTATGATCAGAGAACATACTCTAGATGACTGCAACTCTTTTAAATTTGTTGAGGGTATTTTCTGGTCCGGGGAATGGTGTATCTTAGGGATTTTCAAAGAGTACTTAGAAAAAAAAGTATATTCTGCTGCTGTTGTGTGAAGTGTTCTATGTATGTAAATTAGATATTCCTAGCTGATTGTGTTATTCACATCTTTTATATCTTTGTTGCTTTTCTGCTTAGTAATTCATTTGCTCAAAGGAGGATGTTGTAGTCCTTAATTATAATTGTGAATTTTTCTTCTTTCACCTCTATCAAAATATGTTTTATGTATTTTAAGGCTTGTTGTTTGGTGCATATAGATATAGGATTGTTATGTTTTCCTAGATTGATTCTTTTATCATTATGTAATGTTCCTCTTGGTCTCTAGTAATTTTTTTTGCTCTGAAGTTTACTATTTCTGATATTAATATAGCCACTTGTGCTTTTTTAAAAATTATTGTTTGCAGTGTATATCTTTTTCAATTCTTTTACTTTCAAACTACCTAAGTCATTGAATTTGAAGTAAATTTCTTATAAACAGCATATAATTAGGTCAATCTACTCTACCAATCTCTGCTTTCTTATTTGTTGCATTTAGACTATTTACATTTAAGGTAATTATTTATATGTTAGAGCTTAAGCCTGCCATTTTATTATTTGTTTCCTTTGTTTCTCTTTTCTTGTCTTCTGGTGGGTTACTTGAACATTTTTTATAATTCTATCTTTATTCATAGTGCTCTTAAGTATAGTATCTTTTTATAGTTTTTTTCAGTGGTTGCTCAGGATATTGCAATATATTTACAGTCTTAGTATAGTCTACTGGTATTAATATTTTACACCTTAAAAGGAGCATTGAATCCTTACTTCTATTAAATCACTTTACTTCCTTCACTTTTAAATATCCTTGTCTTGAGTATCAGATGGTGTTATAGCTTTTATTTCAATCATCAGATATGATTTATAAAACTCATATGAAGGACAGTCTATTGCATACACCCATATTTCTGCTTCTTCTTTTGTTCTACCAAGATTTCTCTCTTTATTATTTACTTCCTGTTTAAACAACTTCCTTAAGCCATTCTTTTAAGGTAGGTCTGCTGATGGCAAAGTCTTTAAAGTTTTCCTTTGTCTGAGAATGTCTTGACTTCCTCCTTATTCCTGAAAGATGGTTTCTCTGCATATAGAACTCACAGTTGACAATTCTTTTCTTTCTGTGCTTGAAAAATGTGTCACTTCCTTCTGGCCTCCATTGTTCTAGAAAAGAATCCCACTGTTATTCAAGTTAGTGGTTTCCTGTAGATCATGCATCCTTTCTCTCTGGCTGCTTTTAAAAACCTTTTTCCTTTCATTTTACAAAGTTTAATTATGATGTATCATGGGTTTATCAAATTTTGAGTTTGAGCAGCTTCTTGAATCTATGCTAAATTTGGAAACTTTTCAGCCATTATTTCTTAAAATACTCTTTTAGTCTTTATCTCTTTCTTCTTCCCTTCTGGAAATTCAATGATATGAACATTGTATATTTTGTTGTTGTCCCACAGGTCTCTGAGGCTCTGCTCATCCTTTTTTTCAGTCTATTTTATCTCTGTTGTTCAGACTGAGTGAATTCTATTGAGTTGTCTTCAAGTTTATTGATTTTATCCTCAATCATCTCTACTCTACCATTGAGTTCATTCATCAAGTTTAAAAAAATTTGTTATTGTATTTCTCAGTTCTAAATTTTTGTTCTTTAAATAATTTCTATTATTTTGTTGAGAAGTTCTGTCATTTCATTTGTTTCAAGAAAATTTATAATAGATTATGGAAACATTTTTGTGATGTTACTTTAAGATCCTTTCCGATAATTCCAACATCTGACTCTTCTCAATGTTTGGGATCAGTTGACTGCCTTTTTTCCTTTAAGTGGTAATTTTCCAGGTTGTTAGTGTAATGAATGATTTTTATTGTGTCCTGGAAATTTTGGCTATTCTAACACTCTAGATTCTAGTTAAATATCTTATTTTAACAGTCAGGCACCCTGTTTGGGTATATCCTACTTAAGTAGAAGTAGCCTGTCCTGACCTACTTCTGTCAGCTGTGGTTCCAATGACAATATAATTTTCAGGGCCTTTGTGAGGTTATTTTGGTTTGCTTGGTTTATCTCACTTTCCCACTGCTTGCTGCTGATGCTGCCTGGGGAAACAGGAAGAATTTCTCCACACTGGGCCACGTGGCGCCACTCGATGATGGAAGGGAGTTTCTGAGCTGCATCTTGGCGGGGTCTTGCCTGCCCATGGAGGACGGCGAGCGCCATCTGGTCAGGTGCTTGCTGTGAAAGAGTCTCCTGGCTCCTGCTGCTCTGCTTCTGGGGTGTCTCTCACCAGGGGAGCTGGCAGCATGCTGTGGTAGGACCCTTCCACCAGTGCTGCCTGGCCTTCTGGGGTCTTATGCCCAACGGGGGAGTACAGTACTTTTCCTGGCCACTTATTGTCACTGAGGCTCCTGATCTATCCCCCTTGCCAGTGCCACTGGGCTCACCTGGTGTAGTAATCAGAGGGACTCCCATTCAACGTGGGTGGCCCTACATGGCTGCCTTCTGTTGCTAGGTTGGGGGTTTGGAAATACTGTGCTTGAATCAACTTTTGAGTGAAGGGAGTTGTAAGACACCCTAACTCTATGTTGTTCCTCCAGCCCTAGGGTCCCCAACCAGTTTGCCTTCCTCTTCCTACCTTTCAGAGTTCATTTAGTCATGTTCAGGGTTTATTGTTATATTTGGTGGGGAGGAGCAGAGAGAGACAGGTCTATGCCATCTTGTACAGGCCAAAAGTCTCTAGTTTTCTTTCTGTTATTGATTTCAAGCTTAATTTTCTCTGGATAAGAGAAATCACATAAAGGAAGATTTTGTAGACTCAGGATAACGGTATCAAGTCCATAAGGAGCCTCCCCTACTGATAGGAACAAAGGAAAAGGCAGAAACAGCATATTAATAGAGGTTTATGACCTCCTGACTATTGCTGAGTGGCTGAGGAAAGAAGAGAGATGATCATCATGGCGATATGAACATGGGAGCATTTATGAGGGTGAAATAGCATTTTCACTCAAGAAATAACTACAGTGAGGAAGAAAGAATGATTTTTGTGGTGTTTGAAATAATGCTACCTAACAGGTATGAACAACCAGAGGTACAGAAGCATTGGCTTTGGGATCCTAAAACTAACCTAAAAATTTTCTACCCATTTTTCTGTCTTAGAGCTTAGGAAAATATGCATGCACCAATTGAGAATAGGAATTTGAGTCCACTTTTAGCCCTGACATATAATCTACAGATTTCATGGCTATTGCATACTCTTCTCTGTCAATGAATCTCTTTCTATAACCTTGTATTAATACTGTTTACAACTGGATGGTGTGAGACTGACAAAACAGTGCTTATTCTAAATAACAGATACTCATTTCCAGCAGTGCTAGGCAGGGACATGTCCATGAAATTCATGTTCGCAAAACCAGGACATGGGGTCTTTGTGAACAGGAACTACTAAAATCATTAAGCTAAAGCTAACATTTGAGATTCATTTTCCAAACACCCTAAAATACTTTCATTTCTCACTGTGTGGTTTTCAGTTTACTCTGGCTCTTTTTGATGGAAAAACTTGCTCACTAACATATGAACCTTGCATCTCACATATCGGTAGGTTTGACCTTTCTGTGATCCTTCTATTGCATATGCAATGTAAGAAAATTTGAAGATAATTATTGGTGGTAGAAAAAATTTCTTGAACTAATATACAAATGAATTAAAGTTTATATGGAATTATAATCATTAGTTAATTTAGGAAAGTTTCAAGAGTAAAGAGAAGCCAAAGAAAGCACAGTCTTGACTTTCTGACAAAAGTTTAAACTTGTTCTAGTTGATGCGTTTTACATAGCCCAAAATGTAACTTCATGGTCTTAAAAGTAAAATCTTTGCTAGAGAAGATAGAGTTGGACACAGGCTCTGACTGAAGTGGCATTCTTATTGGTGATGAGAGTTTTAGGGAGCAAATGTGGACCACATGTCTAAGAGACAAATAGCCATTTTAAAGACATGATGGTTCTCGGCAAAAGTACATGTGAATATGAGGTGTTACCAAATGAAAGTGTGGCTGACATGGCCAAAGCTGGTTTGGTGAAAAGTGTAAAGAGACAGTGTAGTCATTAGGCTGTTCACAAAGATTCTAGCTCCATGCCTCCCTGCCAAGTATATCCTACAGTTTTCTTCCCTGCTCCTTTAAGGTTATGTGTAGCTAAATGATTTGCTTGGCCAATGAAATGTGCAAAACCTCTTAGGATCCAGCAAAGAGTTCTTTGTCCTTTTCCCCTGTCTCAGTAATAATAAAAGCACATAGAAATGGTCTTGATAACCTTGTATCCTTGAAAAACTACAATGAGCAGAGCTCCTTACTGTGAATTTGACTTAACATGAGTGAGAAACAAACTTGTGTTGTTCTTGTGAACTAAAATAAAATCTTAAGGCTCCCCTTCCCCACTGGCTAAGTGAATGGACCCCCCTCTTGGTCAACGGGATACCCTAAACCTCAGTTGCTGGCCAAGAGATGGAATTCAGACCTGCTTCATCATGCCTCCCTCTCTTCCTGTAGATATCATCTTTAACTCATTGACAGGCCTAAGGCTATGCAAGACAGACCTGCAGGTCCTCAATTTATACAACAAATCGCTGAGTCTGGGAATATGTCCAGGGGCTTGTCCCTGATTAACAGTCTTCCTTATCTTAACTTAAAACATTCCAAACCTTTAGACAAAGCTTCATTTCTTTAACTAATTACAAATCAAAAAGTCTTTAAACACACCTACAACCTGTAAGCCCCAGCTTTGAGATGCCCCACCTTTTTGGGCCAAACCAATATATGCCTTCCACGTATTGATTTATGACTTTACATGTAATTCCTGTCTCCCTGATATGTATAAAACCAAACTGTGACCCAAACATAGTGAGTCCACTTGCTCAAGCCTTCTTGGGTGTGGCTCTGGGTCACAGTCCTCAAATTTGGCTCAGAATAAACCTCTTTAAATTATTTGACAGAGTTTGGCTTCATTTCCATTGACATTGTTTTAATCTATTCAGGCTGCTATAACAGAATACCATAGACTAGGTGGCTTATAAACAACATAAATTTATTTTCCACAGTTCTGGAGGCTGGAAAGTCCAAGATCAAGGTGCCAGCAGATGTGGTATCTGGTGGGGGCCCCCTTCCTGGTTCATAGCTGGCCATCTTCTTGTTGTAACCTTACATGGCAGAAAAGGTGAGGGCACTCTCTGGGGTCTCTTTTATAAGGGCTTTGCCCTCGTGACCTAATCAAATCCCAAAGGCCCCCACCTCATAATAGAAATTTAGGGTTCCAACATGTAAGTGTTGGTGAGACACAAATATTCAGACTATGGCATTTCATTCCTAGGCCCCTGAAATTCATGTACTTATTGCATGCAAAATACATGCATTCCATCCCAACAGCCCTCAAAGTTTTCTCTCAACATCAACTTAAAAGTCTAAAGTCCAAAGTCCCAACTAAATATCATCTGTGTCAGATATGAGTGACACTTGAGGGACAATTCATTCTGAGGCAAATTGCTCTCCATTTATAACCCTGTGAAATCAAACAAGTTAATGTGCTTCCAAAATACAATGGTGGGGCAGGTGTAGGATCGACATTCTGTTTCCAAAAAGGAGAAAGAAGAAAAGAGTGACAGGTCCCAGGTAGGTCCAAAACCCAATGGGGCAAATTCTGTTTGACCTTAAAGCCTGACAATCATCCTCTTTGGCTCTGTACTCTGCCCTCCGGGAATTTTACCTTCCATAGAGCACTAGGACACAAGCTGAATTCAGCCAAGTTCTTTGCTACTTTGTAGTATGTTCCTCATCTCCACCTAAGACCTCTTCAGATGGCCTCACCACCCATATGCAGAGAGTATTTAGCTATTCTCTAAAAGGACTGAGGCTTTCTTTACAGCACCTCTCTTTCCTTTCTTAGCCCTTGCCAGAATCACTGGTAAAGTTCCACTTATGGCAACACAGGCTTTTTCTGGCATGCACTTCAAAACGCTTCCAGCCTCTACCTGTTACTCAGTTCCAAAGCCTCTTCCATATTTTTAGGTGTTTGTTTCAGCAGCACCCTCACTGTTAATAATAATTTTCTGCCTTAGCTCATTAGCTGCTATGGCAGAATACCATAAACATGGTGGCTTATAAACAACAAGCATTATTCCTCCTATTTCTGGAGGCTGGGAAAGCCAGATCAAGGTGCCAGCAGGTTCAGTGTCTGGTGGGCCTGATTCCTAGTTCACAGGCAGTTGTCTTGCTGCAGTAACCTCACTGGAGGAGCAGGGAGTGAGTCCTCTCAGCTCCCTTTTATGAAAGCATAAATACAATTCAGGGGGGTTCTGAGCTCTTGACCTAATTGCCTCTTAAAGGCAAAACTTCCTAATACTGTCAACTTGGGAGTTAGACTGTCAACACATGGATTTGGGGGAAGCATAAATAGTCCATAGTAGTTGTGTTAAATTTCTTAGATTTGGGGATTATTTCTTACTGAGATAGAACCTCAACTATACTTACTGATATGAAGTTTAAGGTTTAGTCAACAGTCTTGGTCAAAAAAGCTGCCATTGTTTACTGGGTAGCATGAAAACAAAATCAAATGCTCCAGGAAACCATGAATTAATTAACCACTGCCTTCAATAATTTGCTTCAAATTTTTAGTCATTCAACCATTTAATCACTCTACAAATATTACTGAGAACTTGGAGTGGGTCTAATAATACTGTGACAACATATTCAGGTAGAAAACTAGTAAGTACCACACATAGCCATTAGTGTTACTACACCTAGGAGTCAGTTAGTTGCCCCTGTTTGGAGGAGGCTTACGACCTTCCCAGTTGTTAGTAGAGACAAAATGAAACCACCGGGATGAGGATTGAGCATCAGGGGATAATACTGAGGCAAAGACTGGTTTTGGGATGGTCAGCCCCCACCCAAGTCCCAGAATCTTGAATTCTTCCCTTCCCAATCCCTCGGGCCACTTGACCATAACACAGATTATTGTTTCTATGCTCACCAAGAACCCGCAAGTTTAAATTATTTAGAAAAATTCCTGGCACAGGGTGAGTGTTCTATAAATGTTGTCTATCAGCATCAGCATTATAATTACTTCCCCCATTTTTGGATGAGAAAACTGAAACTCAGAGTGAGTAGTTAATTGGTCCAAAGTCATAAGGTTGTAAGTGACTGAGCTAGGATTTAAGGTCAGGTTCAAATTAAATGTTCTTTCACAGTGCCAGCTACCTCTCTGATAGCTCATGCCTGAGCTGGAGACTGGCTTCTCTCCAAAACAAGTGTCAAGGAGCCCAAACTGAGAGGGAAGCATACATGGTTGTACAAAACAATATTGATCCCTTAAACCAAAATGTAAAAGTGATTGGTCAAGTTTATGCTTCTGGCCATGGCAGGGTAAGTTCCAGGCTTGTCCTCCTGTGGGTAATAACTATAAAACTGGACAAAATGTATGGGGAGATTTTTCAAATATTAAACCAGAGAAAGCAAGTGGGGTCTGACAGTCTCAATGACAGTCTTTGCCTGAGTGCTATGCTTCATGCCCAGTCCTCATCCTGAAGGTCCCATTTCATTCTCACCAACTGGGTGGTCATAAGCCTTCTCCAGGCACAGGTAACTGACCATAACTTTCCGGTAATTCAGTGGTCTTCCAAACAAAACTCAGCACACTATGAAGGAAAATGACACAATTCAGATATTCTATAATATGTCATCTAAAGGGTTGAACATTCAGTAAAAAACAAAACAAAACAAAACAAACAAACAACAACAACAAAAAGACACGTGAAGAAGCTGGAAAATATGACCCATTTATCAAAGAAGCAGAAAAATGTGACCCATAATAGAGAAAAAAGAGTCAATAGAAATAGAACCCAGGATGGTTCAGATGTAGGATAACAGACAAAGTTGTTGAAGTAGCTATTGTAAATATGTTAAAACACTTAAAGAAAAATGTGGTCACATTGAAATAAATGAAAATGCTAAAAGTGAAAAGTAAAATACCTATGAGCAATTAATTTGCTTGGAATAACAACCCATTGAAAGTTGCTGAAGAATGAGTGAGCAAACGTGATGCATGTCAATTTACATCTTCAAATCTAAAGAGCAAAAAGAAATAAGAACAGATCCTGCAGCACCTATGGAATATCAAGCAGTCTAATATATGTGTGACTTGAGCTCCAGAAAAATAGAAGAGAGAATGGGGCAGAAAGACTATTTGAAGAAATAACACCTCTAATTTTCCCAAATTTAGTAAAAAAACAAACATAAGTTTAGGAAGCTGAGAAAACCACAAGCAAGATATAATTACAAAGAAAACCACATGTAGTCGCATCATAGTCAAACTGCTGAAAACTAAAGATATTGTGAAAATATTAAAAGCAGCTCAAGAAAAAAGACACTTTACATAGAGAATAATGTTTTAAATTATGGCTGCCTTATTATTATAAACTATGGAAACCAGAAGACAAGGGAGCCTCTTTTACATGCTGGTGAATAAAAAAAGTGTCAATCCCCAATTCTAAATTCAGTAAAGCTATCTTTTAAATGAAAGATATTTTCACATAAATGAAAGCTGAGAGAATTTGTAGTCAGAAAAGTTGCTCTTTAAGAACTGCTAAAGAAAATTCTTCAGGCTGAGGGAAATGGCGCCAGATAGACATAACTTGTATCTTACATAACTTAGCAGAAACAGTGTATATATATGTGGGTAAATATAAAAGAATATATATATTCTTTAACACATATACAGAACTTACCCGAATGGAAAATAAAACGGATCTAACTGTATGTTAATTACAAGAGATACACTTGAAATATTAATACGAGTGCACAGGAGAGTTTGGAAGAAAAAAGAGTCCACAAAAACATGTATTATGAAAACAGGAAAAATAGGAAAGGAGATATGTATATGTTAAAATCAGAAAAAGTAGACTTTAAGACAGGAAATATTTCCAAAGATGTAGAGGTACAGTTTTATAATAATGAAAGGATTATGAAGAAGATATAACAATTCCAAAAGTATATGTATTTTATAACAGTCCAAAAAACATAAATTTAAAATTAACAAATAGAGAAATAAAAAACTGTACAATTATAGTTGGAGATTTTAACACCTCTTTCTTAGTAATTAATAGAACTACATACCCCCTCACATACATACTCAAACCCAGTAAGATATAAAACATTAAAACAAAATTAACAACCAGCTTGGCTAAACTGATATTACAGAACACTACACCACGACTGTAGAATATACATTCTTTTAAAGTGTGCTTGGAATAGTCACAAGACAGATCATATACGGGGCCAGAAAATGCCTCAATAAATTTTAAAAGATTGAATATAACACAGTGTATTCTCTGAATGTAGTGAAATTATAATAGAAGTCAGTAACAACAAATAGAAAAATTCCAAATAGTTGAAAGTTAAGTAGTATACTTAAAAATAATTATCACTGGGGAAGAAAAAATATTTAGAATTTAGAAAATATTTTAAAGTGAATGATATTTGAAAATACTGCATATAAAATTTGTGGAATGCAATTAAGCAATGTCTAGTGAGTAATTTATAACTTTAAATGCTTATATTAGAAAGACGGAAAATTTAAAAATCAGTGATCTAAGTTTTCACCTAAAGAAGCTTAAAAAGAAGAATAAGTAAGTAGAAGAAAATCTTGAATAGACACGTAGCAAAAGAAGTTCAAAATGGTACAGACACTTTGGAGCCTATTTTGATGTTTCTCCTAATATTAAGTAACAATGACTCAGCAATTGGACTCCTGGGTATTTACCTAAAAAAATATGAAAACATATGTTCATAGAAACACTTGTATAAGATTGTTCATGGCATCTTTATTCACTTTTATTCAAAAAAGCATAAAACTGGAAATGGCCCAAATATTTATCAACAGAAGAGTAGATAAATACATTGCCATATATTCATGCAATGAACTAATGATCTGCACAACTACATGAATGAATCTTGTAGACATACAAGGTTGCACAAGACATCTGAAGACACACAAAGATTGTAGACCTGCAAGACATAAAAACAAATGAAACCAAGTATGAAAGAATACATACTGTATGATTTCATTGTCTGAAGTTCAAAGACAAAACTAATTGATGGTGGTTGTTTTAGTTATTTATTGTTGCAGAACAAAAAATTTGGCTTAAAATAACAAGCATGTATTATCTCACTGTTTCTGAGAGTCAGGAGTCCAGGCATACCTTAGCTAATGCCTTAGGTTCAGATCTCCCACAAGGCTACTGCAAGGGCTGCAGTCCCCGTAAGGCTTGCCTGAGGCTGTCTGCTCCCAGGCTCACTCACACGGCTGTTGGCTGGGTTAGGTGCTCAGTGGCTGTTGGCTGGAGAAATCAGTTTCTTGCCATATGGGCCTCTCCTGTGGCAGTTGGCTTCCCTCAGAGCTGGGCTCCACAAGAGAAGATAAGTCGGAAGTCCCAGTGTCTTTGCAACCTAGTCCAGGAAGGGACGGCAAGTCGCTTGGCATGGCCCAGGCTCCACAGGCGGCATTGCACAAGGGCATGAATACCAGGGCAGGGATCGTTACAGCCATCTCAGAAGCTTCCCACCACAGGGACAGGAGCCTGAGCAGCAGTCACTTGTGTGTAACAGGAATTGACTGTAGGGGAACAAGTGGACACCCTGCAATGGTGGGGATATTCTGTATCTGGCTTAGGTTGTTGGTTATGCTGGTGTGTACATTTGTCAGGACTCATCCATTTATATGCTTAAGATCTGTACATTTCACTGCATATAATTTTAAAATATTTTTAGAGGATAATTTGTCATTTCAGATATAATGAGAATGAATGCAGAACCCTGTACAGCAGACCAGATAGAGGTGGCCGCAGAAAAACACATTCATTTATCATTCTACACTGCAAATACATAAACTTCTTAAAGTCAAAAGAACACAAATGCTATGCTTTCACAAGGCTCTATTTACTCTCCCCTGTGAAGGGTGTTCAAGATTTTTAGCCAAACCTCTAAGACTTGGTTGGGGAATCTGAGGACAACCAACCACAGTTTCTTCTTATAAAACCCCGTCTAGTTCCCAAAAAGGGGTAGAGACAGGCGGCCCTGTTAGTACTTTGGATCCCTCCAGGAAGATGAGAAATGGAGCTGAAATCAGGGTTGGGAATGGGGACAACTGACCATAACCGATTCTCTGCCTCGGGATACAGTACTTCTAACAGGGGTCACATGGACTTTTGGACAACAAACACCTCTTACAAAAGAGTGTTTTGACAAATCAAGTATAAGTGAATCAGAAACAGGAGGCTTAGATTTCTCTTAAAATAGACCAGGACTTAGAAATTAAGAGAGGCCATGCTTTGCCAAGTACCTTTGAAATTTTCCAGACTTAAAACACTTAGAAAAGCAGTTCCACCTACCTTCAAAACGCAGAGTGCATGCAGATTGTTCCCTTTGGAACTGGACTCATTGGAGATGAGCCGTTTTGCTTTTTATCCCTTTACCATTCTTGGGTGGTGACAATGGATAGGTCCATTATTATGGGCAAAGAATTCCCCTTTTAGTTGCTGTGAGCTACCCATGCGCCAGGCTCCGTGCTTGGCCTGGGGAAAGCCAACTGGGCAGCTCTTCCACTGTGTTGGACAGGTTTAGCCAAAGGAGGTATTTTGAACCCTCCTCCCCAAAATCTGATTGGCTGAACATGCAGTCAGTTCCCCTGGTAGCCTTGACATCTTTTCTTTGGTAATGGGGTTTTAGAAGAAGAGACTTCAAGCACCGGCCTCCAGTAAACCAGTGACCCTGGGAATTTGCAGCACCAAGATCAAATATTCCCGGGGTTACTGAACCTATGAGGTCATATATCAGAGAGGAACTGTGCAAAGGCTTATGCATGTGTTTGCTAAGTCTTCCGCTGGGCTGCATTCTCTCCCTCTGAAGCAGTGGAGAAAACTGCCCCACAGTGATGCAGACTCAAAGTGAAGCGTGGTTTTGGAAAATCACAACCCATAATAGTGTAACAAAACCCTGGGGATGTTTGAAGTACAAAGAGAGTTCTGACTGGAGGAGAGTCGCCTCTCTCAATCTCTGTAGTGCTGGAAGGAACTGCAAGAATCCAAGGTAGGTTTCCGGGTGTCCTCTCAGGACTCAGATGGCCCAGCCATGGCAGCCAACATGGGGCAATCTGGAGGCAGTAAAGCCCCAACTAGCCTTTCTCCCCACAAACATCCACATCCACGGAAGAATGTGAGTAATCCATTTCCAGCTGATCCTAGAAATATCTTCAATGTCAAACTTCAAGGGCCCACTGGTTCATTCTTGGACAGCTCTGGGCTGCAGCACAGTGAGGCAGAAAAATGCATGAGTTTTGGACTACTCTCCAGTGAATTTCCTCAAGCAAGTGATTTACATTCTCTGAGCTTCAGATAGTGTGACTGCAAGGCTGGAAGACAACAGGACAGAAATATCAAGATTGGACATGGGCCTCCCTCGGGGCTGCGTTACTGCACACTTCTAAGGTGCCCATCACATTGTGTTCCTTGTAAATGGTGCTCGACTGCCACTCACAGGTTTGGGGACTACGTCTAGGAGTCCCAAAGGGAAAAGATCCCTGAGCCCTATTGTAAGACTTTGTCTGAGATGTGGACCACAGGAAGCCTGGAATCTGGAAAACCACCAGACAATAACAAGAGATTTTGCAAAGAAAATGTTTGAAACAACAACCACAAAAGTAAAACTTGCGGCGAGATGAGCTCAAAGGCCAAACGCTGAAACGAACAAGAAAGTGTAATGCTATGAATGACACTGAACACACCTGCTGGATGGGAGGATTCACTTCCAGGACAAATGGAGATAACAAAGTAATCCAAAAAGGACTTCAGAACCGGTCATCTTAAAATTCCCACAGAGACAAAGGAAGTAATACATCCGTAAAATAAGAATAAAAGATTGTGAACCAGAGATTATGGACTAAAACAGGAGCATTTAAAGAATTAGAAATCTGGAAGTGAAAGAATGGTCATTTGAAATAAAAACAAATGATGGTGAAAGAGACTGAGCAGAGTCAAGAAGTGGTAACTTAGAAAAGCAAGCTGCGAAAGGATCTTACCACCTAGCGAGTAAAGAGCAATAAAGACGCCCCCTCTTTCAGGGTCGCCGTCTTCTCTTCTATTCCCAAATGCTCTGTCCACCAAACCCATCTATCCCATGGCTCTGTCCCCTCAGAAGTGAGTCACCAGCATGAGGTTCAGGTAGCAGGAGGACACGCTTCTGCTCCCCCAGAGCACTTGTTGCCAGCTGTCATCTTCCCCCAGCTGAGTTCATGCAGGATGACCCTTGGCCAGCATGTGCATTTCTTCTAGGCATCTCCACCAAAGGTTTATCCAGCCCCTGCTGGGATAGTCCAATGTGGGGACCATCTACATTTCGTTCCTCTGACTAGCAGGAGAAAGAATCTCCCTAACATGGAGGTGGACTCTCAGTTTGCAAACCCAGCTCTGCTTACCTTCTGTTTGAAAGTCTCATGTCACCATAGTCAGGGAAAAATTAAATTCAATCAGTTGGGTTCCCCTCCTTTTTCCCCATGAGTGTAAATATGTTCTGGAGGGGCTTAGGTAGAGGCTGACTCTTGAGTCCTCTGTCCACTCAGTTGTCTGCCAGGATGAGCAGTCTCGTCTGGCCCTAGACCTTGGGTCTGCGGGGGTCTCTGCTTGGACCCCTCATCCCTGTTGCTGTGGCTCCTGCAGACCCTGAGCTGGCACAGCCCACCGCTGCCGTCCTGGCCGGGGGTCCTAGTGGCCTGTGCTCTGGGGCAGTGCCGGGGCACACGCAGCCTGTGGGGCTCTCAATGGTGCCACCAAAGAGCCGGTACCTTCGGCTCTCAGTGCCTCCCGGCGGCTTCCCCAGACCCTGCCCAGAAGTGAAGTGTCTCCCTTCTCCCTACCTGCCCCGTGCCCGTCTCCCCAGCCCCAGATTCGTTTAGCCTCTGAAGAAAGTTCCTCTCTTCCTTAGTGGTGATGATCTTTCTCTCAGAGGTACAGGATGTTGTCTCATAATGGGCTAATGTTTTTAGAAACACAAAAATCAGGAAAGACCATTTTCCCATCACCCTCAAACCTGGAAGCTGAGAAAGAAAGAGGAAAAAAAGACCAGAGAAAATAGCGATGGTCTCAAACACAAATTTCCCTCCGCTCCACTCTCACCCAACTGACTGTGCCTCCGTTAGCCCCCTCGTGTCGGCTCGTGCCCAAGCGCAGAGGACACAGCCTCCCGCGTCCCCTGACGTCAGGGAGGA
>VBSM01003209.1:345220-360261 GCA_008086735.1 Cheirogaleus medius
GCAACTTGCTGGAGCGGAGCGAGGGGCGCCCACCCTGTCCGCCCCCCTTCCCCCAGGGCCTGCACGGCCTTGCCCCCAAGCCACTCTCGCTGCTCCGTCAGACCTTCTCGTTACTAGCCGTGGAGCTTCTGTTCTCTCTCTCTTTTCTGTTGAAAATATTTCCTACAGCTCATCAATTTGGTGAATTTATTTTTTCAGGAACTTTACCCATATCGCTTAACATGTTGTTTCTCTTTCTAGTCTATTTCTCTGTGTTCTTTGTATTTCTTTCTCCTAGCCTTGTTCTGTAACTTTTAGGTTTTTAAAGCTCCCTTTGCATTTTTATTAAAATTGCCGTTTGAAGCAGTTACTTTCCCCTGAGAGTGCTCTGGCCGGACTCCATGCGCTCCTTAGGGTATCTGTGTCTTAATCGTTTTCCTGAGTTTCCCTCGCTGTCTTGGAGTTTCCTCCTGCCTAGTTGATACTTAGGGGACTATTTTTAGATTCCATATGGTTAGGGACTTTTAGGTTCTGCTTTTTCTGGTTATTTCCAATTTTATTGTTTGAGGCACATAATGTAGTGTTTATAATGGAGGGGGTTTTGATGTGTGTTTGTTTCTGGCATGCTCAGAGCACTCCTTGGCTACCTGGAAGTTTCCACCAAGCACCTTAATCCCCGGCAGAGTCTCTCGCTCATGAGTCCCGGCCGTCACCATGCTGGCTGGCAGGGATCCTGCTCCCTGGGGGTGTCTCCCAATTGCATTGAGCGCCCTGATGGACAGGGTAGGACAGCCCCAGGCACAAGGGCCAGTGGTGGTCGGGGAGCCAGTGCTGGACACAGGGAGGCCGTCAGCAAAGGCAGCCAGACGCCCACTGGGGAGGGCGAGGCTGGTGGGTAGTGGCCGCAGCCGCAGCAACCTGGATCCCTCTGCAGTCTGGAGAGAAGCACCTGGGTCACCTGTGATGTGGGGGCCAAGTGCTGGGATGCTAGGGAAGCTCACAGGGCAAAAACTGATGGGGACTCAGCTCACATGGGCTTCACATGGAGCAGGCGGACATGCTTCGAATTAATGGAGATGGACAGAGACGCGGAGCAGTTAGCCTTTGGCCAGTCACACATGCTCTCATTTATGTATCTGCTTATTCAACTGATGTCTATGGAGGGCCTACCATGCACCTTTCCAGTCCCTGCTAAAACTCTGCCCTCCATCCTTTGGGCAGTGGACCACCTAGATCTCAGGACGTCCTGAAGTTTCACTCACTCTTCTAACATGAAATAGTTTTTCATTTCTATCCCCAATTCCCAAGTTTAGGGGCACTTAGGTGGTGTAGTGGAAACAAGACTTGGCCCCACATTTATTCTGTTACCCTGTACAAATCACCTCACCCCCTCCTCTGTTTCTCCGTCTGTGGACAAGGACCGGGAGTCTGCTTCTCAGGCCTCTCACAGGTACCACCCTGGGAAGGCTAACCGGAGCCGAGCGTGACGCGTCCAGGGCCACGGGCAACAGCGGCGGCAGGAGGAGGAGGGCAGCAAAGCCCATCAGCAGACCTACGCCTGCCATGATGGGAAGCCTGGAGTCTGCGACCTGTGCAACTGCTCCAAAGTCCTCTCTGACCTGAAAGGACTTGACCTGCGAGGAAGAAGTGCAGTCCTGCTCCGGCTGGGCTCTGCTCTCATTCCCAAATAGTCAAGCATTTTCAGTTGCAGCCACATGCAAGCGAGAAGTCGGGGGCACCTGGCCGGCCCCAACCTGCCTCTGCATCTCCCTTCTTCACGGCCGAGCCCTGGTTTGAGACGGGTATTTGGACAGCCCTAGTTCCTCAGGTAGGCTGAGTTTAGGGTCACATCTGCTGCTGGGTCCCTTCTGGGAACTGCATTTCTGCCTTGTACCTAAGGGTCAATTCCCAACAGGGCTCTGTTCCTCTCAGGCTAGGGCTATTTTTGCCCAAGGGAGCAGCCCGCTACTCCAAGGCTAGAGACCTGACTCAGAATCTGCCTGGGGGTCAGGCCAGCCTGCCACCCACCAGCCTTCCTGAAAGTCCCTGTCATCCTGTGTGTGACCATCATGCCCAACTAGACTCCCTAATGGCTTTGGGGGCCAGGACTACTGCCTGCTGTCTGTCCTATGCCACCTATGCCAACTGTCCCATGCCGTCTGGTTACGTCATTTTACCTGTTAGCCCAGATCCCCCATTGTCTCCCCACTGATGTTTGGCAGGTTGAACTGCAGACCTAGGTGCTTGTCCCTTCGCAGCTCCTTCCATGTCCAGCGGATACAGGAATTTGCTCCACTCCAGTTTGCTCCACTCCAGTTTCAAGGGGAGCCCGGAAGAAGCCATTAGGCAAGTCCTTGAGAATTCCAGACATGGAAGCTCTTATCGGAATTGCTGGAGCTGACTGACACATGGAGAACTGGTTTGCAGTGGTTTGAAGGCTAAACTGGAAAATTCCGGAGTGCACTAGAAAGGAGGAGGTGAAGAGGGAGGGGCTTGCTGCCGGGAGAACTTTCTCTGTAAGTAGTGAAAGGCGGGGCTTTGGGCGCTCCTTCATTCTTTCCTTTGACAGACGTGTAACTGAGCAGCAAACATGTTCCAGGTTCTACGTGGGAAACAACAGGGAACAGTATAGACAGGGCCCCTCAGACCCTTCTGGAGCTGACAGACCCGCTGGTTCCACTCTAACAGGAAGATCAGGAGGAAGAAGAACCAAACAGAATCAGGCCTGAAGCCGTTTCTCAGAAAACCCGAGGCACAAACCAACAGCTCTGCACCTCTGCCATGAAGCCCTCTGCTGTGTCTGTGGCGTTCGCCTCCAGCCAGCACGCCCGGCCCTTCTGCTCGGTCCTCCCGTTACTTCCAACAAGGCTGGAAAACACCCTGGCAGCATCAAGACACCTGCAACCCCAGGGCTACAGACAAAGTCAGAGGCTTTACCCAGACCTTCCCTCACTTCTAATCCAATTCCGAACCCACCTAGAAGCATGGAGCCAGGGGGTTGACAGGTTTCAGTTCAACTGCAAGAATGTCTGTGTACCGCAGTTGAAATGTGTTGGCAATTGACTTTGAAGAGGGCTTTTTGGAAAAACGAATCAATGACACTTACTGGATTATGTCTTCAAAGGGATATGGAATCTAAAAGAACCAAAAGGTGAGTATTAACCAAAAAAGGCACTCCCTGGCCAAGCCTTGTGTCTGTTAGAACCCTACTGAATTTGGGGTTCTGACCCTTTCTCAGACCTTGGCCAACCAGAGATTGCTCACCCAGAGTTCAGCACAACTTCCTGTCCTGAGAAAGGAATGATCAGAACATTCAATCATCTTGAAGAGAATAACTTCAGTGACTTAAGGGTAAATACGTTGGAGATAAAAGGCTTGCATTTTCCTTGATGTATAAAGGGGTTTAAAAATTAAGAGTAAGTCTCTAGGAAAAGGTTTTTGCTGCATCTAATGCATTTTTTAAAACAGTCGAAACAGAGCCATGGGCCCAGAGCCAGCTGAACTCAAGCTCCTTAATTTTATGTTAAGCAGATCAAGCTTATAGATTATATTATTTGCCATGTTTTCCATCTAGACAAAAATCTCCTAAAACCTATAGGAAGGGAAAAAGAGGAAGCAACATTTTAGGGCCTGCCCTTGCAGTGGATGGCTGGCCCGTAGAATGATGGCGGGGGCATCTGGTTGCAAGTGTCCACCTGGGGAGTCCAGGGCCAGCAAGGGACCTGGAGGGTGGGGCCTTCCCAGGGCACGGGCATGGGGAAGACCCCGTGGTTGACTAGCTCCAACTCCCCTTAGGCTGGACCTGAGGACAGAGCCAGGAACCCCCCTGAACAGCCTAGCACCATCTCACTGAAGCCTGCAAGAACTGTCTTAGTCTCCATTTTGTGCTGCTATTACAGAATACCACGGGCTGGTAGTTTATAACAGAGATTTACTTATTTCTTAAATAACAGAGACTTATGTGTTGCAGTTAGGAAGGCTGGGAAGTCCAAGATCCAGGGGACCACATCTGGTGAGGGCTTTCCTGCTACATCATTGCGTGGTGGAAGGAAGCAGGGCAGAGGCGGCCAGACTGACTTTTATAACACACTCACTCCTGTGACAGCAACATTAGTCCATTTGTGAGGTCAGAGCCCCTGTGACCTAATTACCTGTTAAAGGTGCCACCCTCAACACTGTTGCATTAGGGATTAAGTTTCCAACACATGAACTTTGGGGGACACATTCAAACCACAGCAAACTCTTTGCAGCAGGGAGCACTGGCCCATCGTACAGTGAGAAAACTAAGGC
Source organism: Cheirogaleus medius (assembly GCA_008086735.1). NCBI lineage: Eukaryota > Metazoa > Chordata > Mammalia > Primates > Cheirogaleidae > Cheirogaleus > Cheirogaleus medius. The sequence continues at coordinate 349,490 of VBSM01003209.1, forward strand.
CCTGGGAGGGAAGGGATTGTCCACCAACAGAGTCTGGTGGTCTGGGGGCACATTTGCTTGTGTCCAGGGACAGCACCTGACCCAAGAATACTCGTAGGAGGCATCTGTCTGTGCTGGAGCTGGAGCTGCAGCTGTCCTGGGCGTGTGGTGAGAAGAATCGGAGGGACTGGCTTCCGCCCCCAGCCCTGCATAGCCTCACGCACTGTGCCATCATCTTTCACTCCTTTCCTCATCGGCAGAATGAAGCAGACAGCACATACAGAGTTTGTGGGATGATTAAAGGAGACAAGAGAGATGAAGCAGGTGTTCCGGGTAGTGCCCAGCATAGTGACGGTTGTCCCTATAACTGCAACCAACCTGCTGTAGGCGCCTGCTTAGCAGACACATGGCCTCCATCTTACCTAGGGAATGTCCACACCCAGGCGTTCCCACCTGGTCTAAACAACAGCTAAATCGCTTTGGCTTCATGTTGAAGGCAGCAGGGAAAACAGCCTAACTGTGGCTTCTTTGTGACATTCCCTTCTAATTAAGTAGGTATAAAAACCACACAATTTTAACCACAAACAAGCATCCAGAAACCAATCCACATATGAACAAAAGTGCTTTCAAATGACAGAGGCATGATTGAAAAGCTTACTGAGAATAACCACACTTCATAAAAAATAAAATTCATGACTCAACCCTGCTCAGAGGGTGAGGATGAGGACGGGGTGGCCGTCGCAGACCATGGGGTGATCAAACCTCTTTCTTCCCAGAAGGCAGAGCCCCCGGAGCTCAGGTGGGACAAAGAGCCCATTAGAGGGCACAGGCTTGGGGGAAGGGTCAGCGCAGAGGTGCAGGGCTGGGAAGCTTGGCCTGGGACACTCACAAGGGAGCCCGGGGACCCTGCTGGAAGACACAGGAAGCATCAGGGAACATGACATACGACACCAGGCTTTGCAGATGTCCTGCTGAGGTGCCAGGGAATTGCGGCTGCAAGAGAAGGACACATTTGGGACCCAGAAAATGCTCTTTATGATGCCAATTTCAAGAGTATGGGGAGTTCATAAAACGTGCGGGGGCCTCTGGTTTCTGACTCCACTGTGAAAACAAGTGTGAAATAGAGCAGCATTTTTTACTAGGCAGAGAAAACGGAGTGTTCAGTCTGAATCTCTTGGCTCACAGGTCATTTCTGTAGGTTCACAGCTGCGCCTCCAGCGGTGGCTTGTGAGACCAGGCACTCTCATTTGGAAGGCTTGGTCAGCGGGATGCGGACACCATGCATTCCCAGTAGTGTCTTCTAATTCCCTCCAACGCTGCTGCACTCGCAATCATCTCAAGGACCTTTGAGGTGGCATTACTGCCCCATTTCTCAAATGGGGAAACTAGTCCACAGGGAGGCAGGCCTTCCCACAGTCAGCAGCTAGTCAAGGGACGGGAGTGGGACTGTTAATTCAGATGTGTGTCTTGCTCCGAAGGTGGCTCTTGTCCTGCCTGTGTTCTAAATGAGACAGGTGTGTGAACTCGGGGACCACAGGAGGCTAGGTCCGTTTCCTGAGGGGCCACGTGGGTTAGTCCAAACCATGCTGAGCGGGTCTGGGCTCAGGGGCAGAGTCGTTATTTCCCAGCCTAAGTAGACAGATGCATCAGACATCAGTCTGGTCATATGTGGAGCAGAAAGGACTCCTGGGTGCTAACAGGTGTAGGATCTACCCTTTATCGGGCAAACCCTGCTCAGCTTTTAGAAAATACACAGGAAACCAAAGTCACAAGGTTGCCAAAATAGCCTGATGCTTCCATGTCCTCTGCCTGAGTTTCTGTTGCGCCAGGAACCTGTAGGCTGTGCCCACACCGCCTGTTCCCCACACTTGCTTTTCCAGGCGTGGCCCGTGGGCTGGCAGCCCAGGCACCACCTGAGGTTTGGGGGGTGCAAACACCCAGGCCCGCTCAGGGCTGCTAAATCAGACACTGGGAGACCCGTGAGCACGATGAAGAAGGAGAGGAACTCACTGCCCAGGTAGCGCAAGAGAGCACTATGCCAACTTTGTCCCCTGAGATACTTCCTGGCTATGCCCCTGGCTGTGCTTCTCGCCTTGCAGCTGGCCACAGCCTGCAGTGCCCCAGTTCCCTGCCTGTCAGTGGGACCGGCACCCATGGCGTCTACACATTCAGATTCTTGGGAGGAGGAGATCAGGCCGGGGCCTGACAGCCCACACAGCACCAGGGCTCACGGCCCTTCCGGTTGGGACATTCACTTTACTACATATGCAGCTTGGTTAAAGTTACAACTTACCAGCTTGGGAGTCTTTAAAGGGATTTTATAATGTCTGCTCTGAACTCAATAAGTAAATATAAATGAAAATTTATTTTTCATTTATATTTCCCACATTTCCCAGCTTTATAGCAACTGTTATGGACTAACCAGGCTCTGTATAACTCACGTGCCTGCCAGCGCTTGCGTTCATTCTCTCAGCCACTCAGCCAGGCTCAGACGGCCACGGAGGACCCCGCTGTGTGCGGACTTCCCGATCTCAGCGTCAGTTAGGACACTCCCTCTGCCCTCATGATCCAGTCAGCCATAGAGAGTGATGTGGTGCAGATGAAGGGAGAACTGGCTTCCCTGGGGAAAAAAAGTCCCTAACCTTACCAGGGAGGAGGCCTTCCCCCGAGCAGGCAACAAAGGGGGCCTGCAGCTGGCCCTGCCCCCCTCCACCCATGCTCCTTGCTAGGAAAACCCCAACTGTGTATACCAAGCAGAGTGGGGAGAAATTCTAGTTTCTTGGAGGTTTTAAACAGCAAGATATTGTTTTTGCACAAAAAGAAGTGGCTGTCTTAAAAAGGAAGGAAATTCTGTCATATGCTATGACATGGATTAACTTTGAGGACATTATGTTAAGTGAAATGAGCCAACTGTAAAAGGACAAAGACTGTGTGATTCCACTCACATGGGGCTCCTAGAGGCGTCGAAATCGCAGAGACGAGAACCGGAATGGTGGCTGCCAGGGGCTGGGGAGCGGGGACGGGACCTGCTGTGTGAGGGGCGCAGAGTTTCAGTCTTGCAAGATGGAGAGAGTCTGGGCACGGACGGCGGCGACGGTTGCACAGCAAAGTAAATGCGCTTAATGCCATTTAATTTTTCACTTAAAATAGTTAAGATGGTCAATTTTATGTTGTGTGTATTTTACAATTAAAAAAATTTAAAACAAAATAAATGACTATGATATATTAAAGAGAAAAGAGAGAGAAGGGGGGAGTAAAAGATGCATGTGCTTATTCTCATCACTCAAATAAGTGAAAAAAAATAAATCCCCAATTTAAGGTCAAAGTTACTCCTTGGCTTTATAAAGGGCATCAGATGCTGAGACAGATAGATCTCGCTTCTTATCTTACTCTTCCGGTTGCTGGCTCTGTGGACTTTAGCTCTGGGACCCTCAGTCTCTTCACCTATAAAATTAGCAAAATGATATACAAGTTGTTGCAAACCCTCAGTAAGTTATCATTAAATTCTCTCTACAGCCTGGTACATCCTGCAAACTCTGTAGAAAGAGGTTTATAAACTGGCTGTGAGTTTACCCACACCCAACCCCTTGATTGCAGAGGAGTTATCCAGAGTTCTCAGTGAACCTCACAATTCAAAAATAATATAACAAAACACTTTCTAAGCCATTCCAAAAATGTTTGTGCTGTGACCAGAGGTGCTATCATTATTTAACTTGGATGTCCAAGAGTGTACAGGCAGTTCTTAATCTTGTCCTTAAATACCCTAAACTTGCCAGGATGGCTGCAAAGCCTTGCTCAGTGTTGAAGTCTGCCATGTGATGGTACAAGTTGGCTCCGCACCTCCTCATATGGACTAGTGTCTGCTACTGAATGCTGTCCTCAACTGTAACCTTTCTCCTAGATGAGCTTTGCATGAATTATCTATTGCTGCATAACAAATTTCCCCAAAAGTTTAGTGGCTTAAAATAATAACAACCATTTATTTTGCTCATGAATCTGCAAGTTGGACAGTGTGGCTCATACCTGCCCTGTGTAGCATAAAATGGGCTGGAGGGTCCACTTCCAGAATGGCTCTTCACATGGCTGGCAGGTGGGTGCTGGCTCTTGGCCAGCAGCTCATCTGGGCAAGATCCTGGCATCAGTTCTTTGCTACACAGGCCTCCTACGGGCTGCTTGGGCTTCCTCACAGCATGGTGGTTACATTCCAAAAGTGAGTGTCCCCAGAGAACTTGGCAGAAGTGCATGACAATGCTATGACCTGGCTTCAAATGTCACATGGTGTCAGTTCCTCCATATTCTATTGGTCAAGGCAGTCACACAGGCCTGGTTCCAGAAGAGAGGTCCTAGACACCACGTCTTGATGAGGGCAGTGGTGAGTTTATGGAAGAGCACGAGACAGAAGACACTGCCATGGCCATCTTTGCAAAATCCAGTTGCCACAGGTTCCGTCCTGTTCGCAAGGGCAAGGTCAGCCCTCCTCTTCACACTTCTCAACTTTGCTCGGAGGAAGGGCCTGTTGGGCCCAGTCACTGAATGCCTTTCTCCTCCTCCAAGAGGGGTTTGAACAGCTTTTCTGTTTTCCCCCCAAATCTCATTCCTGCTGAAAATCAGGAGGGCGGCCCCCTGCTAGTTTCACTTCACCACCACCCCCAGCTAAACTTCCTTCTCACTTTGTAATCACTTTTCCAGTTGTAGCACCTCTAAAATTGTTCCAGAAATCATGCTCTTTCCTCTTGGTGAGGGGACCATGCTAACCTGAGCCCAGTTGTGCAGAAGCACCTCAGGGGTCTGCTTCCCAGACAGTCAGAACCCAGGCAGAGCGCCTCCCAGGCCGGGGCCACATGCCCCTGTTCCTTTATCTGTCACCACCTGGCCCTTGACAGACCTTAGTCAGCATGACTCCCCGCAAGGCCAGAGCCAAGAGAAGGCGCCAGTCCCCAAGCCACTTGGACACATGGAGAGACACAGGCCTTGGGGGCCAGGCTTCTCACAGCAGTGACCAAGGGGTGCCCACAGCTGAGGCTGTGCTAGTGTGTTATGACTCCCATCCTGCAGGCGAGGAAACAGGGCCAGAAGGCTCAGTAATGTATCTGGGGTTACACTGCTAGGACATGCTAATTAAATTCTTGAAAATTGTGTCCAGAACATTTCCCGTAATAGTACACTCTGATTTTCCAGAAATGCAATTGCTATATTTCTCGTAGCATTTATCTTGTGTATCAAAGTATAAGAGGAATAAAAAGAAATGAACTATTAACACATGAGACATGAGTGCATCTTAAAATAATTATGCTGAGTGAAAGAAGCCACACGAAAAAGAGTACACACTCTTCCATTTACAGAAACTCCCACAGTGCAGAATATATAACAGAATGGACCATGGCCGACTGAGGATGGGAGTGGAGGGTGGGGGGAAGGATTGTAAAGGAGTGCAAGAAGCTTCTGGAAATACTGGATGTCTCCATTACCTTGATGTGGTACTGATTGCACAGGTGTATGCATGTGTAAAAATATTTCAAATTGTACACCTTAAACACACCCAGTTTATATATAGTATGTCTACTAGATCTCAAAGAAAGCTGTTAAACATAAATAAAAATTATTATGTAAAATTATTTTACAACCAGGAAAAAGAATCAGGATTCACTTGTGTTAAATTTTTTTTCTGAATAAAGATCTGTACCATTTCTTAGAGTAGTGAAAACACAAATAAATGCTGAAAATAGACATAAATCATTTTTGCTAAAAGGGGAAATTCACATGTCAGGAACTTGGCTGTCCCTTATCCAAGAAAGGAATGTGTCATGGTGGTTTTGCCCTAAGTGCCATTGAAAATGTCATCTTGTTTCATCACCAAGACCAGCATTGCAGGGAGATGTTTTGCTATTGTGATTTCACAGATAAAGAAACTGAGTCTCAGAAAGTTCTTGTACACCTCTGTGGCAAGGGTGGACTGGACCAAGGTCTGTGTGCCTGGCCCTAAGCCCACTCTCCCCATGGCACGCCAAAGGCAGATGGAGCAGGAGGGCGAGGGCATGAAGTTCCTGCTCCTCCCACTGCCCAGGAAGACATTGGAATCCACTGAACACCACTGGGGAGAGTCGAGGTGCAGGCATTCACTCCACCCCTGTCCTCTGAGAGACCCTCCTGCAGACCCCCTTCCCTCTCGCTCCAGAGGAGATCTTCCTCCGGCAGCCTGAACACTGATGGGAGCAATGGAAGACCATGACCCTGCCTCGTCCTCCTTCCTCCCCGTTTCAGTGGTAAGAGTAGGGAAGGACATGTACAGCTAAAGGACATCTTCTGGCTGCAAGGCCCCTGACTGCCCTGCATACTTTGGAGGAGCCAGAATGTGCCCAAAGACCTGGGACAAGAAGCTGAGCATCCGAAAGGCTTGAAAGTGGCCTGGAAGGGTGAGGGTTTCAGCAGAGAGCTTTGGGTAGACGAAGCCAGGCGGGAGCTCAGGGCTGATTTCCATGCCGGTGAGGAGACCAGTGTTGTCCACAGTGGTGTCCACCAGGGCCATGTGAGTGTGAGGCTATGCCACTGCCACCAGGTCTGCCCAGGGTGGGTGGAGTCAGCTCAGGCATCTCTGGGCAGTGGCATTGCCTGTTCTCAGGTGTCTTCATTCCACGCTCAAGGGACAAAGTGTATAAGATTCTTTCTAGACTCTCTTGCCAGAGAAAGAGCTCAGAAGTGGGGCTGGGCACAGAGGGAGCTGAGCCTCCAGGGACAGCAGGGAACCAGGACGGCCTCCAGGGAGTATGTACACCCCCTTCCAGCTACACTCCTGAGCTGCCATAGTCTGCTAGGAAGAAAGGGGTGTGGTGCGACTAAAATGCATTCACAGAAGACTGGGTCAAACAGCATTAAACAAACTTCCTTTCGTCATAAATGTCACGGCACTGGAGTAGCTGCTGTGATACCCCTGCTACCATTACCATCTCCATCACCCCCGAGACTAAAGGACTTACTCTCCAAGCTGCTGGGAGAGCTGTTGGCAGCCAGCCCTCAGTGCCTTTCTCAGGACTATTTCAGCTAAAGAGAGGCACCGTGGCCCCTGCCCTACCTCCTCCTGGAAGCCCTCTCCTATGGCTGGCCATCGCAGGACATGAAGTCTCCATCACCCTGTCTGCCAGTGTTGTGTGGTCATCTAGCTCAGGGCTCCTTGAGGGGTCAGCCAGGTCCTTCTCCCTCTGCTCTGTCCCTTCCACAGGTGCTGATCCCAAAGTGTCCCCAAGCAACCTCCTGACATTAGACCTCAGAGTTTGCTCCAAGGGGGCCCAGCCTACAGCCACTCTGGTACCCAATGTGGGAAAAGTACTCCAATATTTGACTGTGAGATGTGATTTTGGCTGCTGTTTTTAGAAAAATATTGCTATCTATGTTAAGGAAGTTACTTCCTGTCCCATGTTTGTGCAGCAGGAACTGACATTGAATTTTAGCAAAGGCCTTTTCATGTCTATTGAGATGACCATGGACCTCTCTTGCCTGTAACCTGTCACTACAGAGCATGGAAGGGGCGATCGCTCTCCTTTCTCTTTACCCAGAGAGTCACACTTTGTGACAGAAGCAGCAGATCATCTCCTTAGCTCACGTGAGCGGCGGGGAGTTGTCTCAGCAGAAAAGGGAGAGGGTCCCTACGGCGCCTTCCAGCCTGCAGCAGCCACCACCGGAGCCCCCACCTCCCACCCTGCCCCAGGTTTCTGACCACTGGGGGATCGCTCCTCACCGCTGAGGTGGAGCAAGGCGCCGTTTTCAGAGGAAGCTTTCTAGGTCCACATCACAACACAGGTGACCTACACAAAGACAATGAGGCCCATGGAGGCTGCCTCCTGAACTCCGCCCCTGGACCCTGCCCTGGCCTCAGTGCAGGGCTGCAGGGAGCCCTCGACAGCCACCCACTGTCCCTGGACACTTGTCTTCCGTTCATCTACATACCGTGCAGCGTGTGCTCTTCCAAGCATTTCATCCTTTTGGCTAAAAACAGTGGGTCTTTTATTTAACTGAATAGAAAGGATTTATTTGGGCTTTCGCCCAAAACCACAAAGCGGAGGAACGCACTAAGTCCTCTAGAGGGCTGGCGCCAGGGCCTGCAGATGGGGTAGCTTTGGGGGCCACTCTTACTGCCCACCTTTGTAAGTGAATAAGCCCAGACTCAGGGAGGTGGTTTCATTTGCTAGAAGTCACCCAGCCAGAAACTGATGGACCTAGAATTTGAACTCAGGAAGTCTAGATCTGCAACACCTCCAAGGTTGACAGTTGTGCTTTCAGTGCCCAGTACTGTCTTAGTTCATTCCAGCTGCTACAACAAAGTACCTTACATAGTACAGGGCAATATATAAATGATGAAATTTATCTCTCATAGTCCTAGAAGCTGAGAAGTCCAAGATCAAGACACCAGCAGATTCGGCTTCTGGTGAGGGCCTGCTCCTCATAGATGGTGCCTTCCATGGGGCCCCACATGGTGGAAGGGCAAACAGGCTCCCTCAGGCCTCATTTATAAGGGCATCAATCCCACTCACAAGGGCTCCACCCTCATGACCTAATCACCTCCCAAAGGCCCCACTTCCTAATACTAACATATTGGGAGTTGGATTTCAATGTGAATTTTGGAGAGGCACAAACATTCAGACCATAGCAAACACATATATATATATATTGAACAAATGAATATATTTTGGAAGTTTAATTTTTCCTATGAGTTCTTTCATTTTATTATGTGTTTCAATTTGTTAACATAAGAGTTATAGTTTTCTCTCAATTCTAATTAGACATATTTACTCCCTTGGTTAGACTTGCCAGAGTTATGCTCATTTTGCTGTTGGTTTTCAAAGAATTGAGCTGGGACTCCTCCCTGTGCCCGAGAACCTAGAACAGTGCTTAGCATACAGTGTTCTGGAAAAGATTTGGAGTTCCACAGAGCATCCAAATAGGATTTAGGTGTGATTAAGCAGGGAAGGAAGATGGGTGAGTGACCTGTCAGGGATCCCAGGGGCTTCAGGACAAGGGGCATCTCCTGAGAGAGAACTTGCCTCATGGGAAGAGGGAGCCACATGTGGACTTGTGAAGGAATGTCAGTGCCATAGTGGCCCAACAGGAGGGTCTTGGGGTGTCTCACTGGTGTCAGAAAGGAGGAACAGAGAGGACCATATACCCTCCACTGCAGAAAGCATTTCCAAAGCCTATGCAGTGGTCAACTCTTCCGTCTTCTTCACTATTCCTGCTTGCAAAGGAGGTGAGAAATGCAGCCTCTCTCCTGGGCACATCACTGCTCCAAATAAAACAGGGTTGCCTCAGCAAGCGTGAAGGAGCAAGGGATGCTGGGCAGGCACCTACGGAGCAGCTTCTGCTTCCACCACCCTGTCAGCTGCCCAGTATTCACACACGCTCTTCTTATCCACAGGCCACATGCTTCCCCTCCTCGAGGGACATAACCCCCAAGTGCCACCAGTTGCCACAGGCGACCCAAAGTCCTGATATCTGTAATGGACAGCCCTCTCCTTTTGTTATCAGCATGGCTCCTCATGGCTGGGGAGCTGCTAGCCTGAAAACAATCACCCTCCCTAGCACCTCCATGTGACAGGCAGAGAAGGACAGGACAACCCTAATAAATACTCTCAGGAAAACTTCTCACCCACTGCTATTCATAGCAACTGTCAAATCCTGCTTATCAGAGCAAGGATTCCCCTCCCTGGCACTGGAGTAAATTTCAGGTTAAATGGTAGGGTTGGGTCCCCCTCATCCACTGGCTTGGTGGCCCCTGGCACTTCCCCTTTCATAGTCTCTTCTGAAATGCGGAGTCCCCTTCTCCTTCCAGGGAATTGCGCCCATCCTGTTGGTGCAGTTCAGAGGCATGAAACCAACCTGGGGGATAATGATCTGGAATCTCTACGTTCATGTTTGGCAGATGATGCTGTGGAGCTGCAGACTGGGTCCAAGCCCTCTCCCTGCCCCTGAGCTCAGGGCTTCTTCCCAGCACGCTGGTGCCCCCAGGCACTAATAAACTGGGCACAGCCTTGCCTTGTGGTATTGGATTTAACCATATGAAACTGCCATTTTATAGGCTGAAATGGTCAAATGGCAACAATTTCGTATTTCAATTTCATGTGATTCAAGCTAATACAAATGTTAGTTATTCATTTTAAATGAAGAGGGTGTCTTCATTTAAAACTGGATTTGACACGAGGAGTAAATACATATAAAATATTTACACAGTGGCTGACACATCACAAGTACTCAATGAATACTGACTGTTGGTATCGTCACCAAACATGTAATATCAACAAATGTTAGATATTGTGGAAAGTTTAACAGCAATTGGCAGAAGGTATTTTGGACTCCAAGTTTCCCTGCGTCTGATTCCAGTTTTTACTGATGTTGGCAAGAAGTCCGATTCCAGTTTGATCCTTCTTCCCGGTAACTGTCTCATTTGTTCTCTCCAGAAGCTGTTAGGGCAGGGGTCCTCAAACTTTTTAAACAGGGGGCCAGTTCACTGTCCCTCAGACCGTTGGAGGGCCGGACTATAGTTTTAAAAAAAAACTATGAACAAATTCCTACGCGCACTGCACATATCTTATTTTGAAGTGAAAAAACAAAACAGGAACAAATACAATATTTAAAATGAAGAACAAGTAAAGTTAAATCAACAAACTTACCAGTATTTCAATGGGAACTGTGGGCCTGCTTGTGCTAATGAGATGGTCAACGTCCAGTTCCATATTTGTCACTGTTAGTCATAACAAGTGATGCAAGTGTGCATCAGTTAGTCTAGATCTGGTTGGAGATTTCAG
>VBSM01003209.1:360361-383656 GCA_008086735.1 Cheirogaleus medius
AAAAAAAAATAGACCTCCTAACTTCAAAAAAAATAAATCCTAACTTGTTCTTACTTCGATCCTCAGGCAGCAGCAGGCTCTGCACAGGCACCTGGTGGCTCCTCTGATCACACCCCAGACTGAGAGGAGGAGTCCAGAGACGAGAGAAGGAGGGCCGTTGGAGAGTGCGGCGCACATTCCACACATTCGCACTGTGGGCCGGGGATGAGTTGGCCGCTAAGCAGGACAGGCAGCGGCAGCAAAAACACCCGGTGGGCCGGATACGTGTCCTCGGCGGGCCGCATGTGGCCTGCGGGCTGTAGTTTGAGGACCCCTGCGTTAGGGTTTTCCTTATGCTCTTCCCACCTTTCCTGATTGCCAGCCAGCAACTCCTTTCCGTCTGAAGATCGTGTTTTGCTTCAGCCTGTGAGAGAGCTCTTCTGTGCTTTTTGAAAATTATTTCTTCTTCTCCATTTTCTCTGTTCTACTTTTTGGAACTTCTCTCAGATTGAGGTCGGTGGTTCTACATGTCACTCTCTAGTCCGCTCTGCTCTTTCCTAACATATTTTCATCTTTCTGGTATTATTGTTCCGGGTCCTGGGCGATTTGCTCTACGTGTTCTCCTAGGCCTTATGCTGAATTTGGAGGTTTGAGGGAAATGCTGTTTAACTTCTGTGTATGTTTTCACATTCTCTGCTAACAAGCCAAGAAGTTTTTCGTAGCAGATTTTTTTTCTTTCGTGTTTTGTGGACACAAGAACATAATGTCTTCTTTGAGTGTTTCTGAGAATAGTAATCAGAATTTTACAGCGCAGACAGCCAAAAGAAAAGCTATGGACATATAAGAAAAATCTGCATGAAAGTAGATAAAAGTATCAGGGAGAAGATAATGGAAAATACAATATAACATGGAAATAACTGGTATCTCAGAGAATCACTAAGTAGGAAAAATATGTAAGTATTTGAAGATATAAATGAAAAAAAAACCTGAAATGAAAGAAAATCTTAATCTGCATGTGAAAATGCACATATCATGTAAAAAAATAATTGCAAATCTAGACAGAGCTTGGTTAAGAAATTGTATAGAAATTATATATATATATATATATATATATATAGAATACTTCAGGCCAAAAAGATGAGTTACATATCCTACATTCCTATAGTCACCTTAAATGTTGAAGACAATAGAGGAATTTCTACCAAAGTGTGGGGGGAAATGAATGTGTCCCCCAAACTAGGATGGACAGCTAAGTTGATATTAAATTATAAAGGCAATAAGAGGACATTCTTGAATGTAAGAAAACTCAGAGAATTTAAACACAATATTTTTTAAAGATAAAAACAATAACAACAAAATTCACTCAAGGATGGAATTCAGAGAGCCTAGAAACCTACAACAGAGCAATGGAATCACAAATGCACAGTAGAGTTCAGCGTGTGCACCGTTTAGCCACGTTTAATCTGGTTCTGGGAAGGCAGGACCCCACTTAACATACAAGTTCCTTTTCCCAAAATTGAAAGTGAAAACAAAGTCAGCATTTTTTACACCAGTGGCCACATAGTAAAAGCTACATCGTTGTCCATTTATTTACAAAGCAAAGTCATGACGACGGTATAAAAGTGATAAATGGTGCCTTTTACCTTTTTGATGATGAACACTGTCAGTGTGAGAACCGTCTCCACTGGCTCTGCACAACCAGGGGCAAGACACGGAAGACAAGGTCAGGCTGTGCCTCCGCATGCGCACCAGCATTGTCAGCGGCTGTTTTTGTTGTTGTTGTTGTTTTACTTTTGTCATTGGCGTTCTTCCCAGTATGTATTGTGCCCAAACTCCCAAGGCCCCTGCTGATACTCACACCACTTCTGCTTCCTTCCCTGTCACTTCCATCACGGGTGTCTGCGACGTCCACATCACTGCCATCGTAAACATTCCTCGTTTTCCTGGTCATAACCCACGGAGCCATGACGTGATGGAGGACCAGCGTGTCTGGGTGGCTGGTGTCAACCTGGACCTCCGGATTATTGCCCTGCTGGGCTCATCCGCTTCCTGTCACTGCTTTCCCCTTCCCGTCCCAGTAGTCACCCGCATTGCCGCTTCCCAGGGCCACCCTCCCATCACTGCAAACGCGGCTAGAAAGAAAAGACCAGGACTTCTTGGCCTGGGGAAAGAAAAGGCAAAAGAAGAAAAAGAGAAATGAAATAAGCTATTAAGGGTTCCTTGGTGGCATTGAGTTCTTCTAAGTACAAAACTAAGTCTAAAGAATTGTGAGGAATCACATGGCATCAGTTCTGACAATATGAAAATGACAATAAAATGAAAATTGGAGCAGAGAAGGAGAGATGAGGATACATTTTTAAAAAGTAATTTCCTCTTCTTCCTTGGTGTGAAGTTAAGAGAATAACTAGATACTTTTGAACATGGAATAGATTCAATAACTAGAATAAGCAAATACACATGTATATAATCATATACAAATACTAAACAATATCTGCTGGTATTTAAATTTTTCTAAAGGAAATTACAAAACATTGTTAACAATGATGATAACTGAAGAGAGGAAATTTAGGGATGGGGGAGTAGAGACACTCACTTTCATTGCTGTGCGTTTCTACACTGACTGTGCACCAGTGTTTAGGCATTGCACGCAGATGAATATACATCATAAATACACAAATGTACACACACACACACAAATGCTCCTTGACTTATGATGGGGTACGTCCCAATAATCCCATCCTAAGTTGAAAATATCTTAAGTTGAAAGTGCGTTTTTGACTTACGATATTTTCAAGTTGTGGGTTTATCTGAACATAACCCCATCATAAGTGTCAGAGCATGGCGAATTGCATACCACAAGCCCTCCCCTGCCTCACGAAAGACAGGGACTGCAAAGCCATGCTGAGCCGCTCCTACCAAATCCTGCGCTGCTTTAGAAACGCGTCTCCCTCTCCTGGAGACTGGCCTGTGTCTTCAGAAAGGGAAATGGAAGGATTGAGAGTGAGGCCCAAGGCTGGCTGAGGGCCGCGCGCCAGCCGGCCTGCTCCTCCGTCCTCGGAACCGCGTCCGGTCTGGAGCTGGCCCTGCAGGACCACGCCGAGCGCCCTGCCTCTCCCAGCAGGTGCAGCATGGCAGGCCTGGGACAGCCAGGGGACAGCCACCCTGCCTTGGCCCCACGCCGGGGCAGAAGGTTTCACCTGCTTTTGAGTATTCTTACTACAAACAAATTACATCCAATTACTCTTCTTTCATGGGTACTCTCAGAAAAAGAGATTATTTGAAAATAACCTAATCATACCACAGATAAACTTCAAATTAGATTTACTGGGCAGTTAAGTTCAGAAACAGCTAATTAGGGGAAGAATTTTCCAGCGTGGGTTATTTTGACTGCCAACCCCACCACCCACCCATGCCGTCCTCATTGTACACCACACACGGGCCCGCCCACAAGCACCGGCATCAACGCTGGGGTCCGGGAGGCCCCCAGGGAGGATGGGCTACAGTAGCAGCACTCACGCGGGGTCTTGGGCCCTATGTCTGCAGCCCCCACATTGTGGTTCAAATCCTGTTATTCTATCGCTGGGCTGCCTGCCTTCCTTGCAATCCCTTTCACAAACGTTCTTTCTCCTGGCTACGATTTCTGTCCCCCTCTCTCACTCTGCCAGCACTGCCCCAAGGGAAAGGGGACCCTATTGATCAAGTGCCCATGATGCCCCAGGCACATCTGATACATTATTTTGCATAATTGCATTTAATCTCCATGATGATTCCGGGAGGCAAACCTCATGCCCACTTTCTAGACGAGAGAGGTTCAGAGGAACGCCTAGCAGCGCCAGAACCAGACTGATGAGTCTGGCCCAAGGGCGGGGTGCCAGCGATCCCAGGCGGCACGTTCTCTACCTCTCATGGCTGCAGCTCCTCTCTCTCTCCAGGGCCCCAGCACTGTACCCATGGGCTTCCTGCCTGAGGCTCTGACCAGCTGTCTCCCTGTCCTGGTAGAAATGGTTATTTATGTCCCTTAGGGAAGTGCTGTACATAGGTCACAGAAGTGGATCTCTGAGTGACATCAGAGAGGCCAGCCACTTGGGGCCAAAATACGTCCTTTTCTGCAAAACCTTCTAGCCTTTAACCTGCCTGCTTCCCCGTGACCCATGGGTTTTCCAACACTTTCCTCCAGGGCCTCCTTGGTGGTCAAGGTGACATATAACACATACACACACACACAAGTCCCTGGGCCTCAGCCGTTTCCACAGTGCTAATGAAAATGTCACAATCTTCTCTCATGCAGGGAATACAGAAGTCCAGCTGATAATCCCATAATGGTGACTACTTTGGGAATAACCTTGGTTCCCTAACCGCCCCCCAGAAGAGTTCAGAAAGCTGCCCCAGTGGGAGGCAGGCAGCTGACACTGACCTCCCCAAACCCCCACCAGGGAAGAGAAGGATTCCCCATAAAGATACTGAGGTGTTATTAAGAAGGGAAGTGGCAGGAAAAAATAAATAAATAGGTACTCCAGGAACAGGTCAGGGTCCCTGCAGGGCAAGAGGTCGTGGTGGATGTCCCGTGGAGGGGTCTGTGGGCTGGGCATGGATGTGCACATGGACACATATGGAACATCTCCCTGTGTTCTCGTGGTGCAATCCATTTAGACCTTATGAAGCTGCTGTCATTATCCTTGTCTTACAGGAAAGAAACTCAGAGCTCACCAAGATGATGACATATACACAGATTTACTCTACCGCTTATTAACCCAAGCAGACTAGAACATGAGAGTGAATAGAAAATGCATGTTCTATAGAAAACTTGGAAATGCATTTTCTTTAAAACATTTTATTGTGTGCCAAGTGTGCACACAATGTGACTGTGCTGCATATGAGCGGATTCCCATTTGACCTAATCAATGGGATCCAGTTGTCATAAGGGAATTAAATTGACCAATAGTTCATGGAGCTCTGCAAACAGCCCGAGTCTCCCAGGAGCTTTGCGACATGAGCAAGTTGAGCATCACTGGCTGACAGGATCCCGCCCCAGCTCCTTCACTGCATGTGCAAACCTCCTCCCCAGCACCTGGCCTTGGCCCAAGGCAGAAGAGGGCAAGGGTATTCCAGAAAGCCAGAAGAGCTTGTGTAAAGGATGAAAATCATGCAAGGGCACTGTGTGTTCCCAGAGTGGGGCAGAGTTTGGTGTGATGGGGTTGGGCTGTAAGGTCAGGAGGGCAGGGCACAGGGAGGCCTCAGGCCAGAGCAGAGCAGAGGGCCTGGCTTCCCGGGATGGGGACAGGGTCTCCTCCCACTGGCAGGCAGGAGCCCATAGCAGAGACAGTGCACGGGGAGATGTGTGAGCCGATGTCCACCTAGAGGGACCTTGCTGGCCACTCCATGGGGGGTGCATTTAGTGGAGAAAGACGGCAGAGGCCGAAAAGGCAGCAGCAGCCCTGGAGGGAGGTGGTGAGAAATAAGTAGGAAGGAGAGGGAGAGGCCACCAGGGAAGTCCTGGTGGACATCCGTGTTGGCTGGGCGGGGACCCAGGGGGACCCCAAGCACTGTAATAGGATGTGGCTGTGGCGAGGAAGCATGGAGAGGAAGGAATGGGCTCCACTCAGTTTCTAGGGCAACTGTGAAGACACTTTACCACGGCGGTATCATGCCCTTACCTGGACCCCACCCCAAATGCACAGGAGCGATGTGAAAAAGGGAAGGCTGCCTTCTACGCGCCGCTTAGCCAGGCTCTCTGCTGCCGCAGCCCTCTCTCTTCCGCGCCTCTGCCGGCCGGGGAGCGCTGCGCGGCACAGGGAAGCTGGGTCTCCAGCCACGGGCCCACCTCGGGCTGCCCGCGCCCTCAGCTCATCTGATTCCCTCACCGCCCTGCCCTCCTGCCCCGCTCAGATTTCAGTGACAGGCCTTTTCTTCCCTCTGCACAGCCGCTCCTGAGGTTCAACAGAGCGTCACGGAGAGAACTGTTCTGTCCAGCCACTCGGAGGAGCGGCAGCCCTGACAGCGCCCAGGGCCCGCTGGGCCTTTCTTTGCACGCACCAGCGGCAGGGTGCTTGGCAGCCATGCAGCGCGCTGAGTGCGGGAGCCAGGCACCCTGCCAGCTGCCTGGCCGGTGTCAGAACCTCATCCAAGTGCGCTTTCCAGGAAAGACGCAGTGGCCCTGGAGGCATCTGCCCTCGGGCCCCCGGGGGCTGGAGTGAGGGAGGACCTCGGCGTGTCTGGGTCCGGGCATGCGAGTGGTTGGGACCCAGCCAGCGTGGCTGAGGGGCCAGGCAGAGAGCACAGGACGCAGAAAGGAGCTGCGGCCAACTCTTGCCCACCTCACGAGGCGAGGAACGTGCTCAAGGTCACAGGCGCTGCAGCACGGCCTCGGGCTTCCCGCATGCAGCACAGCCAGCCAAAGTGAGTCTCCCAGCCCACCCACGGGGACCCCTGAGAGCATCAGAGGCCTCTTAGGGAGCTGTAGCAGGTGCTCCTGCCCTCTCGTAAGGCCTCGCTCATCTGACCCTGCAGCTGGAGCCTGCCCTCTTCTCTTACCCTGAGACTCCTTCCCTTGCCAGGGTGCTCGGGAGTGCTCCTATCAGGTGCCCGGCAGAGCCTCCCAGTCCCCCAGCACTGCTCCGGCAGATGCCCTCCATCAGTGGCTTCAGTCAGTGACCCCAATCAGCCAGGCTTGCCTAAGGACCTCCTCTCATCTCGGTTCCCGCCCTTTCCACGACATTTCACCCTACACCACCTCCACCCCCACCTCAGAGATGCCAACCCTCGCGGGACACCACACATGACACCTTGTCACTCATTTACATCTCAGTGTGCCTTGGGTGGCCAGCCCCTGTCCTCAGAGCGCTTATTCATTTGATGAGCACTTACCAATCCTCGCTCTGCACCAGACGTTGTGCTGGCCGATGGAGTGGAATGGTCTCGCCTCTAGGAAGAGAGAAGGCCCGTGCAGCGGAAGCTCTAGGTGCAAGTCACCCTAGAGGCCCTGATGCCTGCCGTGGGGTCAGAGGAACGTCACCAGGAAGGTGACATGGGATCAGGTCTGGGAGGATAGATAGCTTTTGTAGGCAGAAGAAGGAAACACCAAGGAGATTGGCAGAGTGTGAACCAAAGCAGGGAGCAGGAATGTGCCAGGCTCTGAGAAACAGCTGGATGCCCATGTAGGAGAGACAGGGGAGATGCTCTTGGGCACAGGTGGCAAATGGCCCAGAATGTTCAGCTAAGCTGGGACGCAACCACTGGGGACGGGGGGAGATCACATGTGGTGGGGCAGGGAAGGGCCAGAGCAGCTGAGCAGGCAGCCGAGGGTGCCAGTGGCAAGCGGCCACACGAGTGGGCGTGCCAAGCCGGGGGCAGCCGGTGGCTCTCATACACCCCTGCAGCTTGTCCCTCGCAGCCAGGCAGGGTGGGGCAGCCAGGGAGTTTCTTCAGGACAGACTGGGCCAGGGGCTCTGGAGACCACCCGCCGCCACAGACACCCTCATCATCTGCTCCGACCCTTTGTCTCTGCCATGTCCTAGAGCACCCCGACAAGGAAAGGGTGAGTGGAGTCACACCTTGTTTTTGTTTTGTCTTCCCTGCTTTAACCACCTAAACTCATTTGGAAATGGCTCAGCTCACAGCAAGGATGAGGAAGACACTCGCGTTTTCTGGGCCAGGTTTCCCAGCACACGGTGGTGCCTGAGGCCCAGCAGTGCCCAGCATGCCTGCTGTGCCGCCTGTGGGGTCCCCTCCAGCTGGGAGGGGCGCTCTGGCCTGGGCGGGCCCAGCGCCCGCTGCGGGGGCCTCTGCTCGCCACGCTCCGCTGCGATTTCTCAATTGACTGTGACGTCTTCTCAGAAATCCTATTTGGCATCAAAGTTACAGAAGATTGTTCTCCTCGGGCACTGCAGAGATGTTCAAAGCTTGCCTCCCAGAGATGACCGGAATTTGCTTGAAGTGTTAAAAAAAATAAAATAAAACACAAGGCAAAATAATACCGCTATTGTCCTTGACACTCAAGTGCGAAAACTAAAATCCTCAGACATAAAAGCAATTTTGAAAAATTTTATGGCATTATATTCTCTTTAGAACTGAGGCCAAAAATTAAAAAATTTCCTCCCTGAGAGGGTACGGGTCAGCTCAGAACGAAAGAGCAAGGCACAGACATGAGAGGAGAGTGCCAAGGCGCCAGGCCACTGCGGCCTCTCAACGCCCCGTCCAGGTCCAGGACCTCACAGACCTTAGTATGGGCGGAGAGTGCTATCAAGAAGGGATTCAAGTGTGAAAAGGTGGGGTTTGCCAGTGAGGGGTCAGGGAGGACCCCTCGAGGAAATGCTGTCAGGGAAGAATGCTACAGGACAGGAAGAAATGAGTGGTGCAAAAAGAGGGAGGGGGGCAGATGGAATGCAGGTCTGAGGAAGGAGATGAGGTTGAGGAAGGCAGAGCCCAGGCCATTTAGGGCAGGAGTCTCTGTGAAGGGCCAGGTAGGGAATATTTAACATTTTGGCCATATGGTCTTTGTTGTAGCTACTCAACTCTGCTGGTGTAGCATGACAGCAGCCCAGGCGACATGTAAGTGAATGGATTGGGCTGTGTTCCAATAAAACTTTATTGGCTGGATTTGACTAGAGGGCCAGAGTTTGCTGCCCCTTGTTTTGGAGCCCTGTAGGTCGGGGTGAGAATTTTTACCATTATCGTTAATGGGATGGAAGCTACTTGAAGGTTTTAAGCCTAAGAATAAAGTGATATGAGTTACACTGTAGAAGATTATTCTGGCTGTTGCACGGAAAAGGAATTGTACAGCAAGGGTGGAAGCAGGAAGCAGGGAGACCAGCTTAAGGCTGTTAAAGTCCTTTGGGCAAGAGAGGAAGGAGACTGGCTCTTGAGTGGCAGTGGCAGGAATTCAAGCTGCTCACTGTGCCCCTGGGGCTAGCCATTGGTCCATAATAGAATTGCACTTCCCGCCCTGTGAATTTTGATATGACCGTGGGATTAGCTTCAGCTGATGACATGTGAGCAGTAGGAACCTCTAAGAGCTAATGCACTATTTGCTCTTTCTTTTCCCTACCTTGTTGACATTATTCTAGAAATTCTGCCCACGTGGGTCATTGGGGCGGGGGGGATAACATGGAGCAGAACCCCCCATGGACCTGCAATGCATGTGTAGCAAAAGCATGGAATATACTTTTGCTATTTTAATCCGCTGAGAGCTGGGAGTTGTCTGTCATTCTGTCGTGACTGCTTCGTGGCAGGTTGGGTATGCTGAGGGTGAATTGTCGAGGTAAAGCTGATGGGACTTGCTTAGGAATTACTTGCAGGGTGTTTGAGAATAAGAGAAACAGAGGACACCACTTAGGGATTTGGCCTGAACCATGTGTTCACCTGAGTGACAACGGCTCTGATTAATGAGAAGCAGAAGGCGGGGAGGAGCTTACTAGCGGCTCGTCGCACACCAGCTGCGTAGGGGGCGGCTTGGCTAGATTGTCCAGCAAGTCGCCTTGTCTGCGTGATGAGCATAGAATAGTATCTGGTCCCTAGAGCTGTCAGGAACCGTCAAGGTTATAATTTATGCAAAGTGCTTAGCCCAGACCCTAGCACAAGGGAGCTAGTCATTGTCATTACCCCTATTGTTGTCATCATTACTGTCATTATTATTATCATTATCTTAAGAGGTTACTTGTTTTGAGTCAATCCCTTGTGCTTGGTCAGTTCCAGGTACCCTGAAAAGTCAAGCTTCTACCTGCAGAGCTGGTCCTGGCCAGGCCTGTTCCTCCTTCCAGCCCTCCACTGGCCCAGATGCTAGCCAGCCCCGAGTGGCTCCACCCCAGCTGAGCTTCACAAGGGGCTCACTGATCACCCAAAGGGAACCCTGCCCGCTTCCGCCTGCTTTGCTCGACTCCAGGCGTCCTGAGCCAACCAGCGTCGGGCTCTTATTTCCACTGAGAATCCAGAGCAAAAAGATATCCTGCCTGGCATGACTCTGGCTCTGCCTTCTCTCCGTTCTGGATGTGCCCTTGCCCAGGGGGCAAGTGTAATCACAGCAGGAGTTCTAGAAAGTTCTGGAACAGTATCACAAGTCAGTTACATCTATCTGGTCATTAAAAGGGCTGAAAACAGGCTGAATTAAGTGGCTATTTTTCCAAAGTCAGGATGCCACACTTGAGGGGTTGTGTAGCCCCCACCCCTTCAGAACCGAGTCCCTGCCTCCCAGCTGCTGGCAGTGTGCAGCCGGGGTGATGGCCACACCCCCAGGGCCAGCCCACACTCAACGGGGGTCAGTTCAGGGGAACAAAGGCCGGGTCTCCCCACCTCAGTTCAGGACTGTGCCTTGCCTGCGCTTGCGCTCTCTTGTGATTGGCTGAGGCGCCAGAACCGTCCTCGGGCCCAGCTCGCTGCCCGCCCAAGCCGCCTGCAGCGCCACACACCGCTGCTCTGGACAGCACTCCCCAGGATTTCCTGCACGCAAATCTCAGACTCAGAACCTGCTTTCTAGAAAACTCTGGCCATGACAGGCCGGTTACAGTTACACAGGCCAGGACCTAGGTCACAATGGCCTGAGGCATTTTGTCCCATAGGGAGGGGAGTCAAGTCTCTTATCCCTTAAAAACAAACATATTTAGAGGAAAAGAGAAAAATCCTTAGAGTTACCCTGACCACTATATGCAATTCTTGCCTGGTAGGTACCGATGTCTTGAGAAAGTTCAGTGTCGGGGGCCACAAGGTGAGGGCCTGCCCCATACTGCAGGGAGGTCACAAGCCCCAGGTCCCCTGTGCAGGCTCTTGGCCCCGTAAAGTCCTCCTGAAACATCCCCTCTGCCCCTTGGTCTTTATCCTAGCACGAAAACATGCTTCTCAAACTTGCTGTCCCGGAGGAAAGTTTTCCTGTGCGCGGAGGCCCCTGGCGTGAGCAGGGGCAGGGTGAGAACGTGCGCCTTCCTTTAAAAATCTGAGATGGATTCAGACAGCATGCATGTGACGCTCTGGGAATTATGTGCAAAAGTGTAACACTTTTCTTTTGGAGAGACAGAGTGTTAATTGCTTTTATCACATTCTCAAAGACCTATGACCACAGTTGCCCCAGGGAAATCGCTGGCTGCTGAGCACCCGGCTCCTGGAACAGAAGAGAGAGCCCGGCTCCTCAGCCTCCAGCAGACCGGCCGTAGGGCTGCCAGGCACCTGCAGTGAGCTGCGAGTATTTAAAACACAGGACACCTTTTGGAGAGTTGTGTATAAAATGCACACACGACATTTCGTAGTCCCCGGCACTGCCCTCCTGGTGGTCGCCCCAAGGATGCCACACACTAGTCATAGCCACCCCGGGAGCTCCACAGGCAGGACTCATGGCCCCCATTCTTCCTGGTGAAGAGTCTGTGGCTCTGGGGAGTGAGTGACATTCCCAAGGTTACACATCCTAAGGGTGACAGAGCCCTGATCAGAGCACCCTCAGGACAGTCAGGGGCCAGCTCTGGTCCTTGGAGAGGAGGGAGTGAGCTGAGGGGAGACGGGCTGGTGTCAGGGTCCAGCTGAGGCTTCTTGGCTGCTTACCTGGAGCCAGTGGCTTCAACTCTTTATGACACAATTAAGGGCCTGCTACCTGATTAAACCAGCCAATGTCAGTAAAGGGCAGGGACAGGACATGGGCCCCAGTGATGGGAGCCGGGGCTGCCCCGCCCTGGCCAGGCTGCCTCCAGCCCCCTAGATCCTTGAACTACTGCCGTGTGCGGAGCCAGGGCTGCCTCCCTCCGTAGCTGTTCTCGCCAGCCCGTCACTCTCTACAAAGGCTCCGGGAAAGCCCGCTGCACTGTGCCAGGTGGTATTTTCCACACATGACCACGGGATCACCCATCCACATGCTCTTCTGTAAATTGACCTCCCACTTCCTGTGGGGAGGCAGCTCTACGGCCCCTTCCCTTGCATCTGGGCTGTGGTCTCCACAGCTCACTTCTAACCCACAGAATGTGGCAGAAGTGACAGTGGGTGACTCCCCAGGCAGGTCAGAGTGCCAGGTGGCTTCCTGGGTGCTTCGTGTCAGGATGCTCCCTCCGGAACACCAGTCATGTGCTGGGAGAAACCCGGGCCCCTGGAGAGTCGGTCTGCTTAACAATCCCACTACGTCCAGCCTTGTGGCCACCCCAGCCCAGGGGCGGCCAGCGGGGTGAAGAAGCCTCTGGCCGAGTCCGGCCCCAAGCCCTTCAAGTCATACACAGTTTTTCGTCTTCCCGATGAAGTCCCAGACATCACAGAGCAGAGACACGCCAGTCCCGCTGTTCCACATCCAGTGCCTGACCTACAGCATCTGAGAGCGTATAAAATGGCTTCAATTTGTGCCACTAAGTATGAGGTGCTTTGTCATAGGAGGGGAGCATGGAGTGCTTGGTAGCCCCTTCTGGAGAGCCCCCCACCTGCTCTCCTCTCCCCACTTCCTCTGAAAGTGGGTGGTGAATCCAGACATGGTCCCTCCTCTCCACCTGCATGGTGGCTCTAGGAAGCTCAAAAGCCAAGCCATGAGGTGCTCACGTGGTGAGATGGAAACTCAGTGCGGGGTGGTCCAAGACCCCAGCCACCAGGGCAGACCAGGCTGCACGGCCTCAGTGGCTGCTGTCTCCAAGCCCCATCCCATCAGGAGCTGCGGGCCCCTGCCAGCCTGCATGTGGCATGTGAGAAGAGAGCCCACCCTGTAGACTGGCTCCCACCGCACCATGTCCCAGCTCTAAAACCCTCCTGCAAGGAGGGGAAGGAGGCACAGGGCACCCTCCATCCCTCCTTTTCCTTCCCTCTGGACCCCCGGCCTTTGGAACATGAGGCCCAATCTTCCACGATGAAGAGGGCAGGAGGGGCCTGCAGGAACTTCCCAGGAGGGGAAGGCGCATTCCAACACAAAGACAGCCGAGTCCCGCCAGGTCACTTGCCCTGTCTGAGTGCTGCTTCTCCTCAGGTAGGGCCTGGCAAAGGGGACCCAGTTCTGAGAGGTCCAGGAGCTACCGCAGGAAGGTTTGTAAATGAGCCAGATATGAGATGACATTGTGGTGATATAATTTTCTCAGGCATGGCAATGATGCTGTGGTTATATCAGAAATATGTCCTTACTTTTAGAAAGTGCAAACTGAGGTGTCTGGGTGTGAAGGCATCATATGCACAACTTTTAACAGTTCAGCAAAAATAATAAATGGACAGACAGATAGATGTGTATGTAAACACTTCCAAATGCAAATAACTGTTGAATCTGGGTCTAGAGCCTTCAGGTCTCTATTTGTACTATCCTCTTAACCTTGTGTGTGTTTGAAATGTTTGTAAGAGTGTTGAGAGAAAAACCAAACACGTCTGAAGCTGGTGGATGGCGCATCATCACGTCTCCTGGAGACTCCAGTGTCACCGCATCCTGGCTCGGAACAGGAAGCGGAAAGCAGAGGAAATGAAGGCAGACCCAGAGCATAAATATTTTAAGTGGATGATTGAAAGAAAATTCCCCTGCGTTAGTGGTTCTGTGTGTGTGTGTTTGCAAATCAGAAGTAATTTGGAACAGCTGACAAAAGCTTATGAAAACCGAAGGTCTTCACACATTATTACCCCAAGCGAGGGAGGCTTCTCCTCCTATGACCCCCGGGGCTTTAGAAGCTCCCTCTCCCCTCCGTCCCCTCCACCACCCTCACCCTGGGCCAATGAAGAGCCCCACCTGGATTTATGCATTGGTGCTTGACTCAGTAAACTTAATAAGATGTTAATCATGCTGCTAGAGGCAGTTATTAGCATTTGTCTATAGTCATTTCAGTGATGTGCATTTTCACGAATGCTGAGTGGCTATGAAGCACAATAGGACACGCATGTCGATTAAGGCTGCCACATCCACAGGCCGTAAGGCAGTGACTTTATGAGGAGAGAGAAATCCAGAAAGACTGTGCTGAAAGACCAGAGAGAACAAGTCTGTGAGAGCCTGTGTACAGTCGAGTGAAGGACACGGGAGCCGGTTACACACGCGTGTCGGTGTCACGCACACGCGGGGGGCGGGGGTCTCCCCGGTAATTGGTTCTATGGAGCATGGCCCTTCTGGCTCCCGGTGTGCAGGGGAATGTGAAGATGTGAAGCAAGCGTCCTCGGCTCGGCGTTCTGTCAGGAGATGTGACTGGTAGGAAAGACACGCAGTGCACGCCTTTTGGCACAGGTTAGAGGGCAGACAGCTCCGACCTGGAGAATCTCTTGAAAACTTAAACCCCTCGCTCACCTAGGAAACTGGGGGTCTGTGCTGCTGCACAACTGAGGACACAGTTTCCCCTTGGCTGACTTGGTCCCATCATGACTTGCTTTCTGCTTCCCAAATCTAGGCTCCTGGGTCAGGCTCAGCCCACCACTAAAGACCTGCCCCACCATTGTGGAGGGTGGACCTCCCAGGTCCCTACAACCTCAGGGCATGAGGCTCTGCATGACTCACTGCTTAGGTGACAGGAGGTTTAACTCCTTTCCTGGATGACAGTCTTTCTTGTCATCACTCTGTGGTTCAGCTGGCAGAGCTGGGACCACCTTCTCAGGGTCTCATATCTCCTCACCGTACAGCCCTGAGCTCTCGCCCTTACAAGCCCCTCTTCTTTTGGTACATTCTCGAAGTATTTACCTAAAGACCTGGATGTGACAAACACACACACACACACACACAGATTAGGAGGAAAACAGGATTAAGAGCCAAGGTGGGATGGAGGTGGGGTCCAAGCCATTACGGTTTGATTCTGACCCTGCCACATTTTCAGTGCACACCTCATGACCTCAGCCAATGGACTTCCCCTCCCTGAGTCTTGGTTTCCTCTTCTAAAAAGTGGAGGTGAAGTCGTGCTTGCTGTGTGCGGTTCTTATGAAAATTAACTGGATGTGTGAGGGCTCAGCACCCTGCCCCGCCTGGGGTCAGCCTGACAAGGACCGGTGTGCAGGGAGACACTCCGCTGATGCGGCAGTGCACAGGCTGCAGACACTGAGACTTGTACTCTCTGTGTCGACTTTACTTGGAGGAGGGCTCTTCAGTGGTATTTGAGACCAATAAATGTGATAGTGCCAAGTCAAAGTAACTCAGTCACATGTGGTTTAAGACTCCACCCTGCCAGGTAAACACATCTTTGGTGAAAGCCCAGGGGTTCTTCCTCCTTCCACATGTCCTCCCTCCTCCCCTCTCTGACTTCCAAGGGCGGACAGAGCACGGGGATCACTGCTGTCTTGATGCCTGTCTCCGTGGGGTGAGATCCCACCTCCTCCAGCTCTTTGGTTTGCTTCCTTGACAAGAGTGATCCATGGGGTGTGTCCTTGTGACAACAGAGGACCCATTGTCTACGAGACTCCTGTGCACGAGGGATCTTGAGAGCATCTGGTAGTGACCCTCTCACCACTGGTGGACTGGTGTTTGTCCTTTCCCCTCACCAGGTAGCCTCTGAGCTGGCACCTGGGCCCTGTCTCCCAACAAATCTCATGGGACAGCAGGACTGGCTGTCTGTGCAGGTGACCAACACAGATCACAGGTGCTGCCCTCAGAGGGGCTCCGTCTGGGGTTTAACACACTGTCAGTGCTGACTGCCCGCTGGAAAGTCTTCGTAATCTTTGAATCCGTGTTTCACAGTGAGGTCAGATGGACAGTGGAGCACACACTGGGGCTCTCAGCCTCGGCACGGCAGCCCCACCTCTCATTGCCCTTTCCTGCCTCCCACAGGGGCGTTCTCGGCCATCAGCTGCCCCCAGAATCTTGGATCCTACCAAACCACCCCCTTCCCACCTCCACCCAGCAACAACTGCTACCCTCTGCCCCCGATGGAGGCCTGGGTGTGGACGGGGGAAGGTCAAGGTCAGATACGGGTGTCCCATAGCATCTCGGTGGGGAGGCATGACAGTAGCCATCCACACACAGGCTGCCAGCATCTCGGTGTGTTCGGCAGGAGACTTGGCAGGTACGAGCCTCTCGCTGATCCCCAGCCCAGGTACCAGTGCGTCCAGGCTGGGGCTTGCCAGTTGCCCCAGGACACGTCTGACCCCAAGGTGTGAGAGGAGCCTGTCTGGGGCCCACTCACACTGCTCCAGCCCATGTGCTCTGCACAAGGTCACACATCCATGCTCAGGATCACACACTCGGGCCCTTTATGCTGGCAAGGCACAGGCCCATCTGCACCCCATTCAGCAGCAAGTCCGTCCTTGCTCAGCTCACAGAGCGCACACTGGCCCAGGGCCTCCGCGTCCCCAAGCTTTACCTCAACAGAGAGCAGGCATGACACCCTTCCTTCCACTTAGAGTCAAGCAGTGTCCACCCCACTGGTCCCCTTAGAAGTTAGCACAGGCCTGTTGTGAGTTGACTTGTCGCCCTGTAGTTCCAGACAGATGGCAGCTGAAATTCACTCCCCATCTTACCAGTCATAGCATGTTCCCCGTCTCCTGGAAACAGTTGGCACTAGCTGGTTCATCGCCCCTTTATCTTCCACGAAAACTTAAATGTCCTAGTTCTTCTATGTCCTGTTGCGAGGCTCCTCACTGGGGCGGATGCGAGCTTTGCCTGAGGTTATCATGTGGTTAAACTATCACCAGTGACCAACCGATGCCTCCTGAGAACATGGACAACAAAAATGGATTTATAAAGTAAACAGTGCCTTCCCAAACTCCATATACAAATGTCACACATCAATCCTCCCGATAACCTCCCCCAGGCTTCTGGGATGTTGAAAGGAGTTCTCAGAAGAAACAATGTTTTTCCTCTTTTCTTTTATATGGAAAATAAAAATCAAAGCAACACTCTAATTAGCCCTTTGAAGAAAGGAAACAATGGCTCACAATTTGAGCTTGGGCTTTCCATGCAAAAGTGGGAAAAGTTTTTCTCCCTGGCCTTCCCTTCCACGTCATCCACGGTGTACACGGCACTACACCTGCGGACACAGCTCGTGCAGCAGACGAGGGGCTTCTAGGGGTGCAGACCACGTGGACACTCGGGCTCTTGGTTAAAGGGAAAGAAGTGGTAAAAAGGGTAGAGTCTGCAGAAGAGGGGCGGGCACTGGAGGAGCTCTCAGGGACACCAGCCAGCTTTGCGAGCCCTGGCGTATCTGGCTGCACTAGGGGTAAGAGCCACAGTGGGTGCAGGTTAAGAAACAGGCAGTGGTATGGAAATAAGAGCAGAATGTGAACGTGTTTCAATTATTGCTCTTTGGTCTCTGTCTTCTACTAATTTGTCTGTGAAAGGGGAGAAAGCAAGATCAGACTGACAGCCCACGAGAGCTCTCGGGATGCAAGAAGGTGTAAGTGCAGGAATCTCATTCTCGGCTGGGGAGGAGGCCCCAGAAGGGGTGGAAACTGCCAGAAAGAAGAGCAGGGGCTTGCCTCCAACAGGAGAAGGCATGTCCCCTCAGAGACTGCAGGCCAGCATAGGGACGAAGGTGGACACCCCTGCCGTCTGGGAGGGTTACGGAGTTTTTTATGCTCGACTTGATGGATACAAAGTCTACCCAGTTGTCATGTTCAGTCACCTCGGGCAAACCCTTTCCACTTCACACTGAATTCTCGGACCTTTACATGATCTTGTCCAGTGAAAGAAAGAAAAAAGAAGAAACAAAATCACTTTCACAACAAATATTACAAAGAATTAATATTCTTAATATATAATCTCTATAAATTAGTAAGAAAGAAAACTACTAGGAAATGCAAGAATAAAAACAAGAGGACTTCTGGCTTCAGCTCTAAACCGTAAAGAGTTTGGAAATCATCACTCCATCCTCACCACAAGAAAAAGCTGGAAAGCTGAAGATCAACCACTTTTCTTGGACCCATCAGAGAACTGAGGTCACAGGGCAAACCACCACCTGGGAATGCGGGGAGCAGGGCAAGTCTAGAGGTACAGCGAGGTGAGCCAGAGCTAGTGGGATGGTTAGGGGAGTTTTGAGGAATTGCTGGAGGCAGAGTGTGGAGCAGAGTAACCATGAGACGCTCGGGGGGCTGCAGTCTTGGGGTGCCTTGCTTTCATGGGCTTTACCTCTAGGAACCCCACTAGGCTGTCATGCTGAAGATCTCAGAATGTTCCCCTTGTGGCTCTTGCAGGGGGCAGGGAAGTGACTTTCTTCAAAGAATGCAGTGTGGAAAGGAATGTTTTTAAAAGAGTAACTCTACAGTAGAGACACTTGCAATGCTAACTCACTAGGGCGGCCAAGGTCCTTATCAACAGTTACGCATTGAGCGGCCAGCTCACTTGTCACGTTCCCTTGACAGATGTGATGAGAAGGGCACCTTTCCTCTGTGGGCTTCCTCCCAAGAGCACAAACCCCGGTGTAATCATGAGAAAAACATCAGACAAACCCCAACTGCGGGACATTCCACAGAATTCCTGATCAGCACTCCTTAAACTGTTGAGGTCATCTGCAGAATTCCTGATCGGTGCTCCTTAAACTGTCAAGGTCATCAAAAATAAGGAGAACCAAAGAAACTGCCACCACCAAGAGGCGCCTAAGGAGACACAACGACTACATGTGATGTGGTGCTGTGAACAGGACCCTGGAACAGAAGGAGGGCATTAAGTGGAAACTAAGGAAATCTGCCTCGAGTATGGGCTTTACTTACTGATAATGCACCAGCATGGTTCATCGGTGGTGACAAACGTGCCACACTGATAACGTGGCGTGTCAGCAGTAGGGGACCTGGGGTGGGGATACAGGAGCTCTCTGTGCTGCCTTCTCCATAGTTCTGTAAATCTAGAACTGGTATAAAACTAAAAGTTCGTTTTTAAAAGTAATGAAAACATGTGCAGCATCTTAATAATCAAACCAATATAAATTATGAGATATGAAATCTTTCTCATTACACAGTAATCAAGATTTAACATTTAATAGTAATCAATGCTGGCTTGGGTGCAATAAAATAGATACTCTCCTATGTTGCTGTCAATTAGTGTAGACTTTTGGAAAGCAAGCTTTGCAATATAGATCAAAAACACATTAAGCCAGTAATTCTATGTATAAGCATCTATAGTAATGAAACAATCAGAAAGCAGGTAAAAGATTATTTGTAAAATTTTACATTTTTGCAACATTAAAAATAGTAACAACTGAATGAAATAAAAAAAATGGCATAGTAACTAGTATGGGAGATACTACTCTGCTGTGACTCACATAAAAGCTGGACCGGACATATAAAACAACTTCCTGGCTGTGACCCCTGAGATCAGAGCCCCTGAGTGCGTGTCTCAGCTGACTTGCCCCAAGGCACCCTTCAAAGGAGAGCCTGGGGTGTGGAGCCATGGGAGCAGGCTCTTCATCTTCATGCAGGGCTATTCCAGGAAGGCAAAGATTATTCAGCACTTGAAAGTTTGTCAGTGGAATAGCAAGTTAAAGAAGAAAATTCATATGATCATTTAAAAAGATGTAGGAAATGCATTTGAAAAAATTAAAAACCCATTTACAATAATGACTTTGAGCTAAACAAGAATAGAAGGGAAATTCTTTAGGGATGGGTATCTCTATCAATAAAATACTAAAAGGTGAATGATCAGTGTATTAATGCTAAAGAAAGAAATGAAAGAAGGCTGTCTCTCACAAGCACCACTATTAAACATTCAACAGATATTAAAGTGTTCATCAAAGCAATAACACAAGAGCTGTTTACAAGAAGTACGAATATTGGAGCAATGCTGAAATCATTAGCAGATAATATCATTACCCAGGAAACCCAAGAGATTTACCTTTAAAAAATACTTTATCCACTAAGACATGCAGCAATATCTCCAGTAACACCTGTGTAAAGAAAATTGTAAGACTTCAATATAAAAAGAAGGCCCAAAAAATAGATGTGCTGTGTCTCTAAAGGAGAGACTTAATATTGTGAGATATACATTCTCCCATAACTATACGTTTTGAGCCATTCCAGTAAAAACCCAAACATGATTTCTACAGAATATGAAAAACTAACCCAAACTGCACCTGAGCGTGTGAACGAGCCAGGATTGCCAACCAGTTCTGGAGCAGGGGGTCAGGGACAGGGCCCAGGCTCACCAGACATCAGGGCGTGACACCATAGGAAACAAATCACAACAGCTTTAGATGAGAAAAAGACAAACACATCAGTGCAGTAGAGTAGAGGTGATATGAAAAGGTGATATTTCAATTCAGTAACTAAAGAATGATGAAATAACTGGCACTGGCTTAACTGGGGATCCACCTGTGTGGGGGATCAAAGATGGTCTCAAAGTCTCGAGATGCCTCTCATGGAGAGGTGGGGTCTCGGCCTCCTCCCTGTGCATCTGGGCTGGATTGTAACTGCTTTAACCCATAGAGTATGTTGGAAGTGACGCCGTGCCAGTTACAGCTCTGGCTTTAAGAGGACAGCAGATTCTGTCTCCTGTGTCTTGAGCCCTGCGCTGGCCTGTGAGAGGTTTGATTATCCCGAGTCCGACGAGCTGTGGGGAAGTCCATGGGGGGCAGAGGAGGAGGGCATGGGCCAGCCCTAATCTCTTCCATTCTCTAGCTGGGTGCCCAGACTTTGAGGACCAAAAGCAGGTCATTACTGCTGTTCCCTGTCCCAATTCCTAGTCCAGAGAATGACATGATGTAATAATAATAATAGTGAATTATTGGTTTAGGGTTAACCAAGTTTGCAGGTGGTTTGTCCTGCAGTAATAGCTAACTGAAACGACTTACAGGAAAAAAGATCCCTTTTCTACACTACACATTTCAAAGTAAGTTCCAAAGGAATTTAAATATGTAACTTATAAAGTGATAAAATATTAGAACAAAACTGAGAAGACTAAGAGTTTACATAGCCAGCAAAGAGGTGAGGGAAGGGCTAATTTCATAAATTTGCTAGTGGTAGTGTGAATCTTTTGAAAAGTGGTATGCAATATCTGTTAAAATTATTAAATCTGAAAATCTAGCTTATGGAAATCCAGTTCAAGTTCTTGTGAATAGGTAAGAATCTCTGTAAGAGGATGTCTATCACAGCATCACTGGCAATAGCTTAAAAAAAAAAAACCGAGACAACCGGGATGGTGGGATCAGTTACATTACACCTACACTGTGGCGCGCTGCAGAGCTGTTAAATGAAAACAGGCTACGTCTGCGTTTAGTCAGTCCAGGCTGCAATAACAAATACTCCACAGGGTAGGTCGCTGGAACAACACGCAGTTATTTCTCACAGTTCTGAAGGCTGGGAAGTGTAAGATCAAGGGCTGGCAGTTCTGGTGTCCGGTGAGGGCTTCCTTTCTGGTTTGTAGACAGCGGTCTTCTCACATGGCTGAGAGAAAAATCGCCTCTCTCATCTCTCTCATAAGGGCACTGAACCCCCTCACGGGGCTCCATCCTCATGACCCAATCACCTCCCAAAGGCCCCACCTCCCGATACTATCACATTGGAGCTTAGAATTTCAACATATGAATTTGGGGGGGACACAAACATTTAATTCATAACAGATCTCACAAAATATTTTTAAAGAATGGTTTCATACTCTGGAAGATGATTTGAATATATTGTTATGAAACTAAACATGAAATTACCATACAGCCCCGAAATTTCATTCCTGGACTTTTCCCAGAGAAACAAAACTTGTGTTCGCACAAAACCTTGCACACAGCAGCTTTATTCATAATAGCCCTAAACAAAATCAGTCAAATATACTTTAGCAGGTGAATGC
Source organism: Cheirogaleus medius (assembly GCA_008086735.1). NCBI lineage: Eukaryota > Metazoa > Chordata > Mammalia > Primates > Cheirogaleidae > Cheirogaleus > Cheirogaleus medius. The sequence continues at coordinate 381,936 of VBSM01003209.1, forward strand.
TAAACAAACTGTGGTAAATCCGCACCACGGAATACTACTACACAGTAACAAGGAATGAAATATTCATACACACAGTAACCTGGATGAACAGCCAGAGAGTATGCTGAATGAAAAAAGCCAATTCTAAAAAATTGTATACTGTACGTTCCATTCACATACCATTTTTAAACGTCAAAGTTATAGAGATGGAGGGCAGATTAGTGGTTGCTAGGGATCAGCGGTGGAGGAAGGTGGGCAAATGTGTGTGTTGGGGGGGCGTCAGGGAGGTGAGTGTGGTTATGAAGGGCAGGAGTAGGGTGGTGACGGTGGTGTAAATGTCCTGTGCCGTTACTGTGGTGGGGGTACCGGAAGCTCACGTGTATCCATGTGTGATAAGGTTGTACACACCGACACATGAATACAAGTAAAATAGGGATAAAATGCCTACATTGCATCGATGTCACTATCCTGGTTGCGATATTCTACTATAGTTTTGCAAGATGTTACCATTGCAGGAAATCAGGTAAAAGGTACACAGGATCTGTCTGTATTATTTTTCACAACTGCATATGAATCTACAGTTAACTCAATCAAAATTTAAATTAAAAATATTTTTAAAACATTCTAATGAAATCTATAATAAAGTATAAATAATTAGCTTTAGATGTATCTAAAGATCATCTTCTCACTTTGGTAAAACAAAATAAAATCAAACTCCATTTATTAGAATACATATTTATTAATATATGAGCACCAAGAAAGGTGAGAAGGAGACCTCAAACTGCTAACTCTGGCTACTTGCAGAAGCTGGCCTGGAGGTAGAAACAGAAGACATCGTTAACTGATTTAGTCACATATTCTGTATTGAGGTTTTTGCTATATTAGGATGCATTTTTGTAATAAAAATAAATGTTTAAAAGACCTAAATGGAATAAAAACATAAAAGCTTCAGGAGGAAAAAAGACATTTTTTTTACAACTTTAGGGTGGAGATTTCCTTCCCAAGAAAGGAAGATTCAACACCCAGAAGCCATAAAAGAAATAACAACAGATTAATCTCATAAAAATTAAAAACTGTCATAGATCAAAACACATAATAAATTTTAGTTACAAGTAACATGCATAATTTTCTAACAAAGGATTAGCAGCCCAAAATAGCTCTTACAAATCACAAACGGTAAAGAGTACGATAGAAAAATGGGTGAAGACTCGGGACAGATCGCTAAGACAAGGCAATAATGTTGAATACTAAGATGGGCTCTTTCAGTCTCACTCTGGCCTGAGGATCCAAAGGTCAAGAATAACACAGCAGGTGCCAACTAGCCCGGGTCTAAATTCTGGACGCTATTTGAGGACCTGCCGAAAGGATGATCTGATCCTGTCCCCTGACCCATAGGAAAGGCAGAGAGAGAGTTGATTGCATCCCCTGAGCTTCCTCTGAGACACACACTCACACACACTCACACACACAGACACACACACACAGAGACACACACAGACACACACACAAACACACACACTCACACACATAGATACACACACACAGAGACACACAGACACACACACAAACACACACACTCACACACAGACACACACACTCACACAGACACACACACACAGACACACACATAGACACACACTCACACACAGACACACACACTCACACACAGAGACACGCACAGACACACACAAACACACACACTCACACACACATACACACCCACACACACAGACACACACACA
>VBSM01003209.1:383756-469628 GCA_008086735.1 Cheirogaleus medius
AAAAAAAAAAACCAAATTAAGACAAGAGGTATTTTTCTCCGTTCAGAGAGGCAAATGTGCAACGTACTGATGTTGTCACAAGAACATGGAGAAAGTACTCATGAATCAGCAAGAAGCCTGAGAGTGGAAGGAATCCTTTTAAAAGGCAAATTGCAGATTTACTAAACTTAAACATACACTTCATAAAAATTCCACTTCTGAGAATATGTTCTAAAAAATATCTCATATGTGCATAAAGTTGAATACATACTCCTCGCTTCTTGGAAAAATGAAAGCTCAGAACAACCTAAATTTGCACCAGTGAGGCGTGGTTGACCACACGGTCAGTGCATGCGTGTGTGGAACAGTACACAGCTATTAGGAACACCTGTATGTGTGGATATGAAAAAATCCCCAAGACACAGTAGGTGACAAAACCAAATCACAGAATCCAGTGAATGACACTACTTACATTAAAAAGCAAATACATATATATGCATGCATGTGCATATGTATATTAACACCTTTGTACATCTATCAATGAATACATACAAAATTAAAGACCAATCATGGAAATGTTGTGAATGGTCACCTCTGGGAAGGTGGATATGTGTGAGGAAAGGTTTGGTGAAGAGAAACTTTCATGTTTTTCTCTGACTAGACTTCAGTGCTATTTGAATCTTTCTAATGACAACTTAGTATTTGTATAATAAACATTAATAAAGATTAGGAGAGTTAAAAGAAGAGAGAGTGCTGTGGAGGATGGAGTGGATGAGGGGAAAAGCCGGGAGAGAGGGGCACTAGGTGGGGCAGGGATGCCCCAGAGAGCCGCGAGGGCCTGAGCCCTGGAAACAGGAACATATTACATCCATGAAATGAGAACCAGTTGCTTTTACAAATAATAAAATAAACGTTCAAAGGATCATTCTGAACTTAAAAAGTACTCTTGGAAATTAAAATGATAAATATCTAAAAGAATAGCATAAAAGAAAATTCAGTAGAAAGACTGAGGAAAAAGTAGAACACAAACAAAGAGATGAAACATAGGACAGAAAAGCTACAAAAATTAGAGAATCAGCCGATGAGGTCCATAATTGAAAAATAAAGTTTTATTTCTCTTTAATTTTTTAATTTTCTTCTTTTCTTTCTCTTCCTCTTTTTTTTTTACTTTGCGAGTATGAGAAAAATAAAAGTTTTAGAAAAGAGAACAGAAAAAATATATGCAGTGGGGGGAAAGGGCAGTAATTAAAGAAAATAATAAAATAAAATTTATCGGATTGTGAGTAATGATCATGAGTCTCCAGTTTGAAAAGATCCACTGAGTACCTCCACTTGAAATGAGATGCACACCAGAGCACTCCTAGGAGAAAAAGAGAATTCTGGAAGATTTCAGAGAGGAATCGGGCCCCAAGTAAAGGAAGGGGCATCAGAAAGGCATCTGACTCCTGGATGCAGGTCTGCGAGCTGGAAGGTATGGCCACAGCGCAAAGTCTGCGGCTGAGAGCCCCCAACCAAGCCACCATCAAACATGAGGGTGCGCGTGCAAGCTCTCAGAACACATGCCACATGTGCACGGAACGTCTCTCAGGAAGCTACAGGTGGAGACGCTTCTCCAAATCTAGGGAGAAAACCAAGAGAGAACCTGTCATTCAGCAAGTAGGGATCCAACACAGGAAAGACAAAAGGTCTCCCAGGACCCAGAATGACAGCTGGGCAGCTGGGTGGAGCAGCCCTGCGCACCGTGCGGGGCCGCGGGAGGCTGTGGCCAGGCGGTGCACGCGGGGCCTCCGGCAGCTGCAAAGAGAGCCCTCTTCTGGCCTAAGCCAGGGATGAATAGGAATAGAAAACTAAACAAAGGAGAACCTGGAGTCGTACACAATAGGAAATGTGCGCTACGTGGTTTAACTGTGAATCATATGAACACAGTCATAACTATGTAAATACCGCATATTGCTTTAGCCAAAAATCACGCTACAACTACCACAACGGGCGAGGTGAAGAGAACGCACACAAGCTCAGGAGGAGGGTGGTTCACAGCAGCTGCGTCCTCCTCTTCCGTAGTAGGAATTCATTAAGCCACATCTACACTGGAAAATCAAGACACGGCAGTCCAAGCCTGTTACATGAAGTTACAGTGAAGTAAGGGCGACAGCACAGAACAAACTACAGGAATTCAGAGCCCCTGCCCCTGCGGGGGATGGGGCGCTGGTTTTCCTTACCAGCCTCGCAGATCTTTTTACGTTTTAGAGCTATGGACATGTATGACTTCGATAAACATAAATTTTAAAAACAACCTAAGAAACAAAAAGGAGAATATTAAAATGGGTGAAGCCAGCGCGCCGCAGCCTGTTTAACCAACTTATCTCCAACGTGCAGATCAGTAACTCGAGGCATTTGGGGCACAGACCAAAAGGGGCTGCAATCCCAAAATGTCTTTGAAGCCTTACTTATTATCTTTAAATTTCATGCAATTTTCACTCTCCATAATACGCCCTGTTTGTTTTATAGTATGTGGCAGAAGGGTTTTTGGTGTTTTTTTTCCTCTTTCATCTTCTTCCTCTTGGAGAAGTGAAAACACACCAGGCTAGGTGGCAGAGAAAGACACTGTCAGTGCTGCGGGCAGGAGCACCCAGGGCTGTCATCTGGACAGGGTGAAGCACCCCACCCTCTTGCAGTTGCTCGGGACACGCACTGCCAAGGCCTCGCGTCCCACCTGCTCACCCGCAGCCCAGGCCGGTGCCCCTCAGCAGGCGCCCGGGGAGCTGAAGGACTGAGCCCCTGCACAAGGCCAGGGTGGCACCTCCTGGCGGGGGCCGAAGGCAGACCATGGAGCAGGGGAAGGAGAATGGAGTCCCAGGAGGGAGAGACATCCCAGTCTCAGCTCGGGAAGACCCGGGGCGCCCACAGGGCTGGGGCTGAACCCCACAGCAGCAGGAGAAGCTGGGATGGTGGGCTTTGAGGAACAGAGTGGAGAATCCCGTCCCAACACCCAACTCCTCTCGTGAATTCTGGGACCAGTGCAATTGTTAGACTCAAGGCAAACGATATTTTGGGGGCTTCTCCTTACACAATAGAGGTTAAAAATATACTATGGTTTCAGCTAGTTACCTTAGCTGGTCATTTATGTGGAAAGTTTATCCTGAGGCTCGGGAACCCCAAGTTCTCTCAAAGACCTGAGGACGCCAGTCTAGGAGGCATGGAGATGACGAATGGGAAGTGGTGACACAAGTGGGACAGATCATGCAGGTGACATGTGTGGGTTCTCTCCACGTCCATCCAGCCCTGTTTTGGCCTCCCTCCTGGGGGCTGCAGAGGGGCGGAAAGCAGAGGCTGCCCAGAGACGTCCCGTTCCTGGCTCCTGTTCTGCAGAGTCAGAAGGAAGGAGTCAGGGCAGGGAGCAAGGAGTCTGCCGCAGAAGCTGTGAGAGGAGGAGAGACCGTGGAGACTGGGAGGGAGGCAGTGTCCAGGGGTCCCTAGAGGAGAGGAGACCGCCCAGCTTGCTGTCAGCACTGAGGAAAGTGGCCAGACCTCAAAGGGCAGTGGCTATGGGCAAGGCATGCATTTCCAACTCCTGCATAGGTGGCTGTCACCTGGGGGTCCAGGCAGGCTGGGCCCTCCACAAACGGCCTGCAAGGGGGCTGGCGGGCTTGCCTGCTGTTCTCGTGAGACCCGGGTGCCTTCACGAGCCTGGGATGCGAAGGGAATCTCCCGTGTTACTGAGACCGAACTTCTTCCAGAGGTAGACGTACCACAAATTTGACGGTGCTTGGGAAGCAAGACGTATGCCTGCCACCTCGGTTATTCTTGTCGTCGTTGTGAATGACCGATGCCTTCGCTCCAGGCGACGCCACTGCCGGCCTGGCCCCAGGGGGGGTGGAAAGGTTCCCTGCAGGCTGTGCTGCACCTGGGCCGGGCAATTCCACTGGGACCCCGCTCCCTCCGCCTTTCGGTTTTTGCCTCTCTCTGCCCCTGACAGCGAAGTCCGGAGCCAGCTGTCACAACCCACCTCTGACCGCTGAGACGCGTGGCTGTGGGAAGGATCTGCAGGGGTGAGGAGGTCCTAGGTAGGGGGACGAGGAGAGGATTCAGAGACAGACGCACCACGAGCCCCCACAGCCCGCAGGCAGACCAGCCCTGAGGAGCCGGGCTGAGCCGGACAGACCGAGGGTGTCAAGCGCCCCATCAGGGCAGTGTTACCTTACTTGTCTCCCCAAGCGTGGCCACCAGGGGATCCCCAAGTCAGTGTACCCCACTCACACTGTGGCATGTCCCTGTGGCCCTAATGCCACTTGGAAGGGAGGTTGTCTGGCAGGTCCAGCCACTGCGACCTGGACTTCAGAACTGGACTGCGACAGACCAGTGGGGCAGAAAGACTACACCTGGCGACTCCGAAGTCAAGGCCTACGCAGAGTGCCGGGAGGCGCAGGGCTGTGGATCCACAGCAGAGGCTGGAGAGAAGAGCTCCCAGGGCAAAGGCGCACCCCACTCGCAGAGGCGCCCTCAGGACGCACCCAAACTCCGCCAGCCTTGGCGAGAGCAGCCTGAAGAGCAAGCGGTGGCACAAAACCCAGACGTTGCCCCCGCACGCTGTGTGCCCTGGCAGGCTGGCCGGGCTCAGAGCCCTGTGTGTGAGGCCCTGCCCTGCCTGCCGCCCCCCACCCACGCCCGGCCGCTGCGGCTTCTGCTGCTGAAAGGGGTCAGCGTCACACCCGCCTATTGCTGGGGCTGCGGTCGAGGGTGACCCACTCCCCAGGGTTTATGATGGGGTTTATGGTGCCGCGTGGGGACACCTCCACCAGAGTGAAGCTCCCTGCCTCCTGCCCCTCAACCCTGATGGCAGGTGACAGTGCTGCCACTGTCCTAGTCTGTGTGGGACAGAGCCACAGAAAGACAACACACCCACGTTCCCCAACCCAGGACTTATTTCCTCGGCGGCTTCTCTCTCTGCTCTGGGTCCGTTTGTCCTGCCAGCCCCCATGTCCCCATGTTGTCTCAGGGGCTTTCCAGGGTGCAGGGCCGTGGGCAGCCCGGTGGGCCCATTCCTCCGGGGACAGTGCCAGGAGCAAGCAGACGCTCACTCTCCAGTTATCTATCTCCTGCGTCTCGTTTCTCAGCTACGCGCGAACAGAGGAGGGGAATAATGGGGTGTTATTTATGAGTTCTTAAAACCGCAGCAACCCAACCATGTGCCAGACACAATGCCCGGAGCTCTGTCGGCGCCCCAACTCCCTGGAGTGGGATTATTGCCCCCAAACCTGAGCCTTGGTCTCTGTGGTCACCAGCCTTGCACTCTGTCCTCCCTGCCACCAAACTCCCATGGGTGTGAGCATGCTCACCTCCCAGGTTTGCGTGAGGAGCCTTGGGGACCAGGTGTGGAGGGAGGTGCTGGGGAGCATCAGCGAGCCTGGGGCTCCACATGGCCCTGTGCATGGCGGCGCTGATAGTCCCCGCGAAGCTCTTGGCTCCGGCTCCCAACAGCCACAGACGGCGGTGGTGAACACGGCCCTGTTCCCTGCTCTCCTCAGCCCACGCGCTCCCCTCAGACGATTTCGACCGCAGCATGGCTCCAATTACCAGCTCTCTGCTCAGTTTCTGTCTCCCGCCCAGGCTGTGCGTGGGCTCCAGACGCACCCTCCACCGGCACGCAGCTCCCTCTGCCGCCGCGGCCCCAGCACGCAGGTCTGCACCGACCTCCGCAGCCGCTTCCCTGCATCTGCTCCTCCACTGGCGTCCTCTGTCTCAGGACACAGCATGTACTGTCCCCAGGCACTGCCCCCTCGGCCCCCAGGTCTCATCAGGACCTAAGGCAGGTGGGGTCAGCTGAGACCTGGCCCGTCACAGCTCCCCCTGCCCGGCTATGCGACGGCCCCTTTGCTGGTCTTCTATTTCCACCTCGCCCATCGGCTCCATGCTGCGTGCTAGCCATGGTGACAGTGACGGGGACCGTTCTCAGATGCAAATCTGATCACCCCACTCTTGCTTACAGTCCTTCAACTCTTCACTTGGAGAGAAATCGGATGGCTGGGTGGGCACTGCCAGGCTGGCCCCTGCGCCTCTTCGAGCTCCATTGGCAGAAGTCTGCTCTCAGGCTCCGGAAGCACCAGGTACTTCCCACTCTGGGTTCCCACACATGTCCCTCTGCCTCCCTCTCTCTGTGCCCTGCCAGCTGCAGCCACCCCTCAGTCTCAGATGGCACTTCCTCAGGGAAGCCCCCACCCTCCAGACTGGCCCGAGGCCCCAGCCCTTGCTCCCATGAAATGCAGGGTGACTGAAAAAACACTTATTGTAATTCTAATTTTAATTTGTCACTGATACTTGTGCACTGACTCTCTTCCCTGAGGCACCACGCCGGTCTGCCACTCCACTGTGTCCTTGGCCTTGCACAGGCCAAGCACACGGCAGGGACAGTGGACATCGGTGGAACAGAACAAGCCACAACATACTGGATGTGCGGGTTTTAGTAGACTAGACTTTTAGGGCAGCGCAGGCTGGCAGAGACACCGCAGGGCCCCACACATGCCCCGCCCCACACAGGCACCGCCGCCCCGTGTCGGCGTCCCCAGCGACACGTCATGACGGATGGACCCGCAGCGACACAGCCTTGCCACCCAGAGTCCGCAGCCGACACCCGGCTCACTTGCGGTCCCACATCCTGGGGGTTTGGACGCGTGTCCCCATCGCAGCGTCACACAGGGCAGTGAGTGTTGTTGCCTTAGAAAGCTCCGTGCTCTGCCTGTTCATCCTCCTCCCTCCAACGCCTGGCAGCCACCCACCTTGTGATCGTCTCCGTAGCTCCGCCTTCCCAGAGCGCCATAGAGCTCCGGGCACACCCTGCGCGGCCTTCTCAGGTCGGCTTCTTTCTCTCAGCAATATGCATTTAAGGTTCTTCCATGCCTTTCCACGGCTCGATGGCTCATTTCTTCTCAGCGCTGAGTGACGTTCCATTCCCTGGATGTGCACCGTTTATTTATCAGTCACCTACTGAAGAACATCTCGGTGCTTCCAAATTTTGGCAATTACGAATAAAGCTGCTGTAAACATCTACGTGCAGGGTTTTGGGTGGACATGAGTTTCCCACTCCTTTGGGTACACGCCAAGGGATGTGATTACTCAGTCACATGGTAAGAGCATGTTTAGTTTCTTAGCAAATGCCAAGCCGTCGTCCACAGTGGCTGCACCACGCTGCGTTCCCACCAGCGACGAAGGAGAGCTCCTGCCCTGCACCCTCGCCAGCATTCGGCGTCCCAGTGCCTGGGTTTTGGCCCTTGCCCTGGTGTACAGTTGTATCTTGTTGTAATTCGAGATCCTCTTATGACATATGGTGTTGACCATCCATCCATGCGCTCATTTGCCACACTTCTACCTCCTTTGGTGAGGCATCTGTTCTGGTCTTTGGTCCATTGCTTACTCAGGTTGTTCATTTTCTTGTTCAGTTTTAGGAGTTCTCTATTTTGGATGACAGTCCTTTATTATATGTGCTGTTTGCAAATATTTCCACACAGTCTGTGGCTTTTCTTCTCATTCTCTTGAATTATATTGACTTTTAAAGACAAAAAATGAATGTATTTTAAAGAGTTTTCAATAAGACAGAGTCCAGAGCCTTCTTCCTAGTTCCAGAAGCAACATGCAGTCCTGGTTTTGGAGGCATCCTCGACAGGAGACAGCAGGGTGTCAGGAGTCACAGCGAGATGCTGCTGAACCGGGGATGTGGCCCAGCCCATCATGCCTGGCCTGCTGGATCGTGGCCACTCGTCCCACGTCCCTGGGCAGGCCCTGCTGTCTTGAAGCCAGCACCCAGACTATGCTCTGGGGTAGAAAGGCCAAAAGTCCACCCATAGAGACTCCACCATGTAGGCCTCCCCTTCCATGTAGGAGGCAGTGGTCCCTCTAGGAAGAAAAATTCCCACTCTTGGCCATCCCAGCAAAAGACAGCACCAGGACACCAGGTCAACCCCCTTCCTTGAGGTTCCAGGGAGTGCTCCCCAGAAGGAGCAGCAGCAAGTTGACATGCCCATGTGCATGAACTTGGCACCCCTTTGTTTTAGAGAGTAAAGGTGGACCACTATGCTTTGGGGCCACCCGCTTGGTTTTGTACTCTCTTTGCTCCCATTTTTTTCTCATAGGAGCACTTGTGCACCTCTCAGCTCTCCACGTGCCCAAGCCTGCAAGGGTGGGAGAGCAAGGAAGGCAGGACCCCTCCAACTTCTTCCACCCCACGCTGTGAGGCCAGAGCCAGAACAGGAGCTGCACTCAGTGCAGAAGACCCCGGTGCAGGGCCTGCTGTGCACAATCCCACCTGAGAGCCCTGTCAAGAGAGGATACGAGCCAGGACACAGAAAGGGGGTGCAGGCATAGAAGCCAGACCCTCCGCACAGGCCAGCCCCAGAGCAAGCGCAGCCCAGACAGGTGGTGCCCACTTCCTTTTCTCCCCTCCCTCTTCCTTTCTCCCTGCTGACTGTTCTGCTGGAGCCCCTGGATCATAGGTCAGGGATTGTGGTGGGACCCTGTCAGACTCATCATGTTGGAGCTGGTCACCAGGTTGGGGCTGGTGCTCAGGGTCCTGACCCCTGCAGCCCTGAGAACGCCCCAGGTTGAGAATACCTGTGGGCGGGGGAGGTGCGGACAGGGTGAGGAATTGGGGCTGGATTCCCCTATACGGTCTCCTTCCTTGGCACTTGTCTGGCGATCACAGGACAGGGTAAAGGGGGCACGGAAAGCAAAGAGCTGGGGTGAGCAGGAAGACGGCTAAGGAAGGAGGGGCAGAAACAACTCTTGCCCCAGTGATGGGAGCTGCTGAGTCCTCTGGGGAGCCTGCGGGTGGGGCGTGGTAGCCACAGAAGGGCCTTTTGCTCCAGGAATCAGGAAGGACAGTAAAATCGGCCAGCCGGAGTGCAGGCCCCAAAGCCCAACTGTGCAAAGGATGTTGGCTCTGCCTCCAGCATCTGTGCGATGGTGTGTTGGGGGGGAGTCCCCCCCCGCCCTCTCCACCGCTCCCCATCCTGTACCCAGAGACGACTCAGGGGGCAGCAGGGGTGGACCATGCTCTGCGGAGCCCTGAGATGGGGCAGATGAAGAGGTGTAACCCAGGACTGATGTCAGAAGGAGATTCACCTCGAAGCTAATGGCACTTCTAGGATGGACCCCACATCTGCAGGAGCCCCGGGACCCAGAGCCACCTTAGCCACCTGCAGAAGCCAGCTCTCGGTCCCAGGCGCTCCTTCCCGCGTCACGTGGGGATTGGACAGGCCCTGCAACACAAGTAAGATAGCCTTCTCTTTCCCGCAAAACACACCCTGTCGCTGTCAGGTGGCACTGCAGTGACTCAGGCAGGTGGGAGAGCCGGCTCAGGAGAAGTTCAGTTGCAATATGTTGCCACGTCATCTATAACCTGGAAAGGTGCTTTGAAATGTTTCAATTAAACAAATGAGAAGTTATAGTCTCCCACTTTGGACAAAAATATGATTTTGTCATACTTAGATTTTTAATTAAAGAACTAAGAAAAATTTAAGATAAAGATTAATGAAATTAAGTTATAAAGATAAGTGATGGAATCAATAGAAATTATTGTCAAACAGATGACATTTTTAAATGTTCAGATTTTACCATGAAGAAGGAGAAATAAATTGCTAATAAAAATAATAAGGCTCTTGGGATATTTAGTAGTCTAATTAAGATAAGTGAGTCCTATGACAATATTGCAAAGATATTTAAATTTCTTCCTGAGTTAGTCAAAACTGACAACAATGAAGGAAACATAGAACTCACAGATGTCACTACAACATGGGCACCCGCGTGAATGTCATCACTCAGCACGTGAGCTAAAGAGCCATGTAGGAATCTTTCGTGCCCTAAAATCGCGCGGCCCAGATATGAAAGAAACATGGTACACATATACCCCAAATCTGTCAATAATTTGCTATAATTGATACATTACCAATTAGTTATGCAGTTGAAAGAAACTTTTCTAAACTATAAATATTTTTTAAAATCGGCCTGCCCTGCCAGAGGAAAGACTGAGTTGTCTTTCTATTATGACTCCAGAAATCATCGTCACGTCATGGGGAGAACTGAAACACACAGCCAAAAATGGGAAAACGGAAGTATCACAGAAGGCTGAGTGAAAGTTAGGAAAATAGTAAAAATTATGTTTTTAAAGAGTTGTGTGATATTTACATTATTTATCAGATTTTTTAAATGTGTAATTTATTTTGATTGCTGTATTATTTTAAATTAGTATTCACTTTTATACCTAGTTTTATATTCATAATCTTGTATTCTTTTTCTTTAGAAAGTGCTCCAGGTTGAATAAGGAATAGTAGAACCCAGACGGGTGGTGGCTGACATGGTGACAGGGATGGCCTCAGACAGCCTTAGCCAGGAAGCCACCTGGTGGCCCTGGGACCCAGAGCCACCGCAACCACCTGCAGCAGCCAGGTGCTCCCCCTGCTTCAAGTGGGGATTGGACTGGCATCTGGTGCCTGGCTAGCCAGTCACTCGTTTAACTCTGGGTCATTTCCAGCTCTGATTCTTCTGTAAGGACTGGCGGTGGCACACATGACTCCTGGAGAGCAAATAACATGGCTCAGACTTTCTGGGGGACAAGTTGGCAATAAATATCCGACGTGTTCATACCCTTTGGCCCAGCGATTCCCCTTCCAGGAGCCAGTGAACAGAAATGATGAAAGAAGCAGACGAATATGTGAGCACAATAAAGTTCCCATGGGCTTGTGTGACACAGCGATGACACAACAGCAGAGTGTTAACAGAAAAATCCTATTGTGTGTTTCTCTTGCCACCAGGTATCTGGAACCAGGAGAAATCTACCAGCATATTTACCAAGATGCTCTGAGTGGTCTAATTTGGGGTGGTGGTTATTTTCTCCTTTATGCATTTACATGTGTGTGATAAACAGAGGACTTTGATAATCAGAAGAAAATGCCCCTTTGAAATGAACCAGTTGTGAAAGAAAATCAATCAGACACCCAAACTAGAAGGCTGACACATCTGTTCCTGGAGAAATGTCTCAGTACACGTCAGTCTTTCTTTTAAATAAATGGCTTTAGCAGACTGAAAAAGGAGCCCCGCCCACCTCCTTTCGCCAGGCTCAGACAGGTGATTCCGTAAAGTTCACAAATAGGGGCGGCCCCTGTGAGACTCCTTGTGCAGCCCTGAGGTGGGTGAGCTGGTGCAAGAGTCTCTCAGTCCTCACTCTGCAAGAGCCCATGAGGTTTGTGGACCAGGATGCCTAAGAGGGAATAGCCTAGAAACACCCATCTTCTGACCAGGGGGTCCCTTGCTCTGCGCCAGAGAACAGAAAACGAACAACAGCCCGTGCAAATGAGCTCATCTCACCTTCCTGGCCTTGGTGGACTCTTCTGCAGAGTGGGGAGATGGCACTGAGTGGTCTCCCAGAGCTGTCCAGTTCAGTCACACGGGCATTTGTACAAAAAGGGAAGCTGTCTGGCATGGTGCCTCAGGTGCATGGTGTTCTCGACCGCGTCTCCACCTCCACCCGTCATGGCAGCCCGAAGTCCAGCCACACACACTTGGGCACAACACTGCAGCTGCACAAAGCCACTTTGCTATGAGTTGCTGGGAAACAGTTCGCAAAGCTCTAATATTTATTAGTTTCCAAATTTATCACTGCTCAGCCTTCCAACACGGAAAATACAGTTTTGATTTTACCGTTGATGCATCCCAAAGGCCCAGTCCGTGTCTTGCTGAGGCTCGCCTGGAGTGCTGGGAGACGGTTTCTTCTCCTGAGCCGAGGCCTGGGCTCAGAGAGGGCAGAGCCTTCCTGCACAGCCCTGCTGCCGAGGCCGGCACTGGCCCTCCCACCCATCACCGGCTGTGGCAGAAGCCTGCCCGACCACGCCGGGCCTTTTCCAGCACACCCACAAGCCAGCCAAGACCTTTCCCATGTGCCCTTCCTGGAAGAAGGAAATCTGCACTCTCAGGATCCATGGTCACAGAGCCTTCTTGAGCCCCTGGTATGTGCGCATATCATTAGCAGAGAACACTCTCCCTGTCCCTGTCTCCCCAGCGCTGGCAGGGAGCAAGGCAGGCCCTGGCTGGGGAGAGATGACGATGACGATGGAGCTAGCAGCTGTCCAGCTGGTCCCAAGTCAGGCAAGGTCCCGGGGAACCCCGCTGCCCAGCCCGGCCCTGCGGCCTCTCTCACTCGCACGCTCAGCCCCTGGTCTGTCTCTGACTCTGTCTCCTTCGCTGCTTTGGTTTGTTTCTGTCTCACTGTCTCTCTGTCTCTCGTCCTCTCTTCTCCCTCTCCCTTCATTCCCCTAGGGAGGGTGGAGTTTTCCTCTGTGTCAGGGGTGTGCCTGGGCAAATCAGCCCTGGCCTCTCCCGTCCCATGAGAAGAGAGCGCGTCCCCCCAAAGCCACTCAGGTTCCGCGGTGGCAGATCCCACCGGTCCCCTGTCCAGACTCTCTGGATCACTGGCCCTGGGATGGGGAGGCTCCTTCCTGGTCCTTACACTCAGTCCCAGACTGGAGACCAGTGACCTTACGTGCTTGTCATGTCAGTGCCCCACGGCCCCTTCGGGGGCAACCGGCCGGGTGGAGAGTCACAACTGGATCGAGGGCCCTGGGCAGGGTCTCGGACTGGTGCAGGGCAGCCCCACCAGTGCTGGGGCGCAGAGTGGTGAGGTCCGCGGGAACTCTGCCGCCAGCGAGACCGGGCCACCTCTCTCCTTTGCACATCTTCACACGCCTCTTTTCGTGTCTGCCACCAGATCCTCCAGTTTTTTCAAGAGAAACTGCAGATCTGGATTTTTATATGAAACTGTTGAGACATAACTCAAAGTTGTTTGAGAGGCACTCTGCAAGTCGAATAAAACACGTGGGCAGGACGGATCTGGCCCACGCAGCACATCCATGACCTCTATTCAGTATCCCCTAATGCCCACCCCCAGCCCAGCCACCCGCGGGCCGGCGGGGAGGCTCTCCTCACAGGCCCCTGCTCCGGCACACAACCCTGCCAGTCTGCAGCCTCCAGGTGGGTCAGCACTGGGCCTGTGGCCCCAGCCGGCCTTCCTGCCTCTCACCCTGCACAGCTGGTCACAAAGTGGAGGCGATAAGAGGGTCCAAGCCACAGGAAGCCCCAGGAGCGCCAGGCTGCAGATGAGACGCTTGGGTTTCCTGGCCTCGGTCAGTGCCGGATCCCGCAGCCGCCAAGGAAGCCTCAGCCAGGGTGTGGTGGTGGCCCAGGCGTGGGACGCAGCTACGCCGTCACCAGATTCGCCTCTCCTTAGCTGTGGGGCCTGCGCAGGTGCCCCACAGTTGGGTCAGCCTCTATGTCCACTGCCTTAGCAGAGATGAACAGGACCAAGTTAGATAAATCACATGGACTCCCTCACAGTTTCCCTCTCCTGCAGAAATCCTGGAATAACAACAATGACAGTTGTCGGCCGCTGCTCCGAGTGAGGCACTTCAATAGGGCTTACAAACATCACCTCACCTAACTCTCACTTGCCTGGGGGGCTTATCACCCTTGTTCACCCTGCCCTCCCCACTTCCATTTCCCAGGTGGAATCCCGAGCTCCAGAGAAGTGGAGCTCTCTGCCCCTGGAAGAGCCCAGATTCAAGTTTGGTCGGTCACAACATCAAGCCTGCAAACTCCAGGGCAGAGCAACCAGAAATTAAATGGAATCGCCCCAGATTTTATCCAAGGGCGAGGGAACACCCAGGAACAGATGCAAAAGGGTGCTTGAGGCCGGGACTCCAGACCAGCCTCAGGCCGCGCGGCTGTCCCAGCGCTCTGTCCCTTCTCCCGGGGGCCCATGCTGCCCCACCCTGAGCACACTGCACCCTGCTGGGAGGCCCTGGGACGGTGGAGGCTGCGGAGACAGAGTCAAAGTCCATGCTGGGCTCCGCGAGAAGCCCCAGCAGAGGCCCTGTCCTTCAGGCTCCACGTGGCTCTTCTGTGTGGGCGCAGGGCCGGGGCTGCGGACTGGACACCTCCCCTTCCCCTGCTTTCTTCCTGCGCGTGCCGATGCGTCTTGCCGGGGATGTGCACGCCGTTCCCAGGCCGGGCAATGTCGAGGGGCCCAGGAGCCCCAGCTGCCCCAGGGTGACAACCTGTGGTGTTATTAGCACGGGAGGTAATGAGGTAAGGATGGTTTGTCAGCTACGACTGGGGCTAGATTATCATCCAAGCGATGCCAGAGAAGGGCACGCACTCAAAAATGTACAGACTTGCTTTCCAGCTGTTGAAGTGCTTCCTGGGCTGTCTGGTGGCACAGCGCTCCCTACTGGTCACGCTGATGATGTGGCTTCGTTCACAGGTGTCCTCTGCAGCAGGGACCTGGAGGCCCGGTCAGGGAGGGCTAGGGTGGAGTAGGGTGGATGGGGGGTGCATGCCTGTGCCATTTCTCTCTCTTCCTCCCCCTCTCTCTCACACACAATGACGCCTCTCTAGAGGGCCTGTGTGCCCACTGGCACCACTAACAAACCAGCCACATGGTCAGTCAACAAACTGCATGTACACACTGGCCTAGACTCCCCTTGTCCCAATGCCCCCTGGCCCTCCCTCCCTGTGTTCAACTGGCCAGAGCCCTCCTGCTCCACCTCCAATGCCCACACTCCACGGAACTGGCCCTTGCCACCTCCCCTCTCCAGGTCCTCACGCTCCCACCAGGACAGGTGGCCCAACCAGCTGGCCTGGCCTGCGCCCTCCTGCCCCGTCTACCCCACACCCCCCACACACTCTAGACCTCTTGCCTAGGCAGCTGGAGAGTGAGCACCTCCCGCTCCAAAACCTCCGGGAAGAGAGCCCAGGCTCCTCACGGTGGCAGGTAAAGCCTTAGGTGATCAGCTTAGGACGCAGCCCTGCTAAACCGGACACCCCATACATCTGCCCTCTGAGCAAGCCAAGCACCGCAGCACCAGGCCCTGAAAACACCTGTCCCCTCCAGCCTCAAGGCATCTCCACACCCCTCATTGCACAGGCTCCAGCTGCACTGAGCCCCGTGTCTCGTCCCATGCCTGTGGGCAGACTGCACGTGGACCCACCCGGCCACTCGTCCCCATGCAGACCCCCAGGACCAGAAGCAGCCACGCCCAGACACCCTCTCTGTGCCCACCCTCATGCCCACGCCCGGGGCTCTGAGCAGAAGGAGGAACGCAGAGGGGCGGGAAAGGCAGGCCCCGACGCCTGCTTTCCCAGGAGAAGCCTTTCAGAGGCATCGCATTCACATGGCAGCTTTGGTCCTCCAGGAGGGCAGCTGGCAGGACCGTTGTCCCGCCTTGGCTTCTAGAGCCAGGCCCCACCCGAGCCCCGAGCCATCGGAGGGGGCAGCAGGGAAGACAAGGCTTCATACCTGAGGGGCCCAGCAGCCCATTTGAGCAGCTCCCCTCAAGCAGAAATTTCCAACATGTCCTTCCAGCCGGGCCTGAGCGCCCGGCCGCCACAGCAACCACGGCCTCGCCTGGCACTGTGTCTTGGCCCAGAGCTCAGGGGAGGCCACAGGAGGGAGGAAGCAGGAGGAGGGTAAAGGCTGCACAGGCCTGGCTCGGGCCCCTGGCCGGCAGCAGCCCTTCCTGCGAGGACTTCTGGGCCCCCTGCATCCTTGGACATCTCTTTCCTCTGCCCAGAGCTGGCTGGTCATGGCCCATGTGGGGTTTGGGGCCCCAGCAAGGTTCAGCCACATCACAGGGCCCCTTCCAAGCAGCTATGTGACTCTAAACAAATGCCAGGACCTTGGGTCCCTTGTGCCCTCCTGGCTAAGTCAAGCCTAGAGGGCCCGTGTGCAAATTAGAGGGGAAACATGCACACACAGGCCCTCAAGCAGTGCCGCTACCAGCGCGTTCTCTCCTCCTGAAGTCCGTTTGCCCCCAAATCTGCGCTTCCTGGGTTTTGGCTGAGTTGGGCCCAGAAGGATGCCCTCCGCCCACCTGGACACTTGCCTCACCTTGGACTACAGGGCTGGGAGCTGCCACCTAGGTCTCCGGAACCATGTTCTGAGCAGTGCTGACCTCTCTAGAGTCGCAGCGATGGCACGCTTCTCTGTTCTGGCGTCTCCACTCCCCCAGAAGCTTCCTCATCCATCCACCAGGCCCCCGGGACTCCCAGCCCTCTCCACCCCTCTGACAGGCTCTGCCGTGAGCCCAGGCTCCTGGCAGGGCCAATGTGCTTCAGCAAGGGCTTGGCTGGGGGTGGCAGGGGCACACAGAGCGCACAGGTTCCCTTCATGGTGCTCTGCTGGGAGGACAGAGACCCGCCAGCAACCTGCTTGCTCTCCCCTGGGCCCATTTGGAGGGAGCCCGCTGCCCTGCACATCTCGTGCAGTAGCCTGGCTGCCTCTTACTAGCGCCTCCCCGTCCCCAGCCCAGGGCCACACGGGACCTTGCTGCTCTTGGGCCTTGCCTGCTGCAGTCCTCGGAACCTTAGGTTGCAGGTGCTGAGAGCTTGGCGTTGCCTACTGAAGGTCCTTCTGCAGGGGGCCCTCTCCCAGGCCTGGCCACTGGGGTACCTATGCACCTGCCTGCATGGGTGTGGCTGGTTCTCAGGGCTCTCAGCCCGACCCACCTGCCCACCTGGCCCACACCTGCTAACTGGCTCTGGGGTCACCCTGCTATGCCCCTGTCTTTAACCTCTGATTCCTCTCTCTTACAGCCCAGCTCCCCCATTGGACTCAGTCCTGGGATATGGAGATCTGGCCTTGACCTCCAGCTCACCCCAGACTGTGCCTTGGACTTGGCCCTTTAGCCTTTTCCATTGACACATGCTCAGGTGGGCTGCCTGGAGCCAGTTTGGACCTCTCAGGGCGCCTCTTCTTTGGTGGTTGGTGCTGTGGACAGGAAGGCCTGCAGGAGAAGGGTGCTAAGGCATGCGGGGACACTGGTGTCTGCCATGGCAGACACTAAGCCCATTGCTGCACAGGGCCACCGGCTGCTCTGTCCTCCCCTTCCTGGGGCCTATGTCTGCAAGGCAGTCTGTGAGCTCAGTGTCGGCACCCTCATGGGGCACCAGGAGGTTGGCCAGCAGAGGGACCTGCAGTAGGCGGCCTGCTGGGGGCTCCGGCCCCCATCCCAGCTCAGGCTCAGCCCCCTCCACAGGCAGTGCAGGAAACCCCAGTGTGGACACAGAGCACGGCGCATCTATTCCAGTTCCCTCGGGAACATGATAAATATTTGACATGATGTCTCAGTTCTCTTCAAACAACATCCAGTGACCTATACAGGGCACTTCGCTAATGCCAAACACCTGAGTCAACAGTGAAAATGCCTCCAGTCATTTGGATGGGTCCTAATATCCAGATGCCAGGCGCCGAGTGAAGTGGGGAAGGTCCCAGAGGCCATCAGAGTGGTGACCGTCACTCGGGTGAATGTGCACAGCTGGATTCATTTCCATCACCCAGGATCACACCAGGCAGGATCAGGGGCCCCAGGGAGGATGGAGGACCCCAGATCCTACCCTCATCTTGGCCCTGGGAACAGAAAGGCCTCTGCACCCTTTTCCAGGTCAGAGGTGCCACCTGCGACTGCCCGGCACGCCGTGGGCACTGAGTGCGAGCTGGTGACTGCCGCCGGCCTCCCTGCAGGCTCTGTCCCCTCTGTGCAGAGGCCGCAGCGCTGCGCCAACGTGCACACCGGCCTCACCTCGGCCGAGGGAATCACGTTGGGACAACGGGGAAGCTTCTCCCTGCTCCGCAGCCAAGTGGGCCTGGTGCCAGCACCGTGGTCCAGGGCGTCCTTGTCAAGCTTCCAGGCTCCTGTCACACGTCGCTCCCACCTGGGGGCACCCTGCACTTTCTCGCTTCTTTTGAGACAAATCCAACTGAAGAGCGCAGGCTCGCATCGAAGACGAGGTCTGTTTCATTTGCACACATTTTGGGGAAGGGACACAACATTTGCACACATTTTGGGGAAGGGCACAAGTTATTTTCCTTCTTTTCCCTGGGCTGCTGGCGATGGGGTCCGGAACTGCTCCGAGGCACCTGTGGCTAATTCCTGGGCAAGGCAGGGCAGAGCTGGAGAGACTGCCAACTGCCGCGGGTCTGTGATTAAAAAGAGAAAATGCTGCTTGGGTTCTCCAAAGTCCAGCAGCAGTGGCTTTTGGGGCACACTGGGGCCTTAATGGCGCCTGAAAGTCACACAAGGCTGAGGCCAAGGTGGATGTGGCCAGTGGGAAAGGCAGATCCCGAGTCCGCCGGGGTGTCTCTCCCCGGGCCGCGTCCGCACCCCGGGTAACCAATCAGGGCCCAAGGGAGAGTGGGTGCATGCCCCAGGCTTGGCTCCACTGGGCAGGTCACACAGTGGTGGGGACCTGGAGGGCAGCCTGGACCTGCAGGCATCCTAGGGGACAGGGCGGGCCCTTCTCCACAGAAGCGTCCTGGGAACTGCTCCCCCGCAGGGAACGGGGCGCAGCCACCCTGGGAAGCCGCACAAAGAGCCTGCACCACCGCCCACGCCACCGCACCGCGCCAGGCGGCCGCTGCCGCCCTCAAGAGGCTCCTCTGGGAAGAGGCACCGCGGCCTCCTGCCAGCGGGCGCAGGGAGCAGAGGACGCGCCCTGGACACAGACCGGCAGGGGCCCCCTCGGTGACCTGCCCGGACGGGGTCTCCACGGAGGGTGCAGGGCGTGCGAGGGAACTTCTGTTAACACTTTTGTTTTAATCTAAAAAGAAACAAGAAAGCGGCACTGCTCAGCTTCACGCCCGCAGGCGGAGGCCTGCAGAGCTCTCAAGTCCTGAGAGCGGCCCTCCCACCCCCACGGAGGCTCTGCCGCCGGCTCCCGTTTCCCCGCCCCGCCCTCGTCTCCCTGCAGCCTCCTCGCCCCCCAACTCGCCGGCGCCAGCCCCCCACCCAGGCACACCACGCGCCACGGCTGCCCTCGCCCGCCTGGCCCCTGCGGATCCATTGGGCATCCAGTGCCTCCCGTGAAGGCAGGTGCTATGACAGTCCCCCTGCTACAGGTGGGGAAACAGAGCCCCAAATAACCCACTGGCACGTGGCAGAGCAGGGAAGCCACACAGCCTGCCTGGCCCCAGGGTCTGCGCAGTTAACCCCTGGGCCATGGCATCTCTGAAATGTTATCTAAGGGTCGGGATTCTCGCAGTTGCCGTGTCCCAGAGGCTAAAATGGCGGGTGGCACACAGTGAGGGCCTCAAACGTATTTGTCGAGTGAATGAATGTAGACCATCTCTTCAGCCTCCCTGACACTGGGTTTGCAAGCCCCCATGCCCGTGCAGTGCAGGGAGAGACCTGGGGGCACCTGGGGTCACCGGGGGCACTGAACACTTGTTGGGGCTTATCAGTAAAGGGTCCCCGCTGGCTGTGTCAGAAGCCCCTGGGGCCTGTGAAAGCAGTGCACCCCTCAACCCCGAGTAAGGGTCAGCCTGGGCTGCCAGGAGACAGTCGGGTACGCCTTTGGGTCCAGCAGATCCTGGAGCCAAGCAGCAGACAGAGTTGAAGTGTCAACTGGAGGCGCTTTCCTGCCCCTCTGTCCTTCCACCCTCATCTTTCTCCCCTTCCCAGCACAGCCTAGAAGTCAGAGACCTCCAAAAAGTTCTCACTGAAGAGACAATGGTTTGTTACTAAAAAGTTCAGGGTGGTGGAGGGAATAATTATGGTTAGAATTTGGGTGGAATTCCACCTTTTCTTTTAGAAGCTGTGTGATTTTGAGCAAGTGTCCCAACCTCTCTAAGCCCTAAATACCTCTGGATCTACAGGGCTGGGCTAACTTCATGACATACTCATCAGTGATCCCATTCCTTTGTCCTGTGTTCTGGGTCACTGGGCCAGTTTTGACCTGGAAAGGGCAGGGGACCCTCTGGACAATCCCTGTGTTCAAAGCCCATCTTGTCACTGTCCTGTGGCGGCCTGTCTACAGTTCCCCAGGCCTCGGTACTATTCTTTGTGAGCATAAGGTGAGCTACGGAAGTGTCCTCATCCAGTCTCGGGGTTTTTTATTGCCAGATTCAGTTCTTAAAATCTTACCATACTTCTTAGAGTAAGTGATATTTGACAACTTTATCAGCAGTCACCTTAAATCAAGTGTTATGTACGGTGCCAAGACTAGATGTTTCTCATCATAAAAAGTCATTTCAGTGATGAAAAGTCTGTTGGGAAAACTTTTCGAGAATTCGCCAGCGGTACTCAGAGGGCTTTGGGTTTGACTAACAGGGAGGAATCTGATCTTGATAAAGGACTGCAGGGTCCAGATGTCGTCTCAAGGGACAGAAAGAATTTCCTCCCACATGCTTTATGAGAAAGATGGTGCCTGGGACATGACTTCCACTTCATTTGAGGAAACACAAATTATCCTGATAAGTA
Source organism: Cheirogaleus medius (assembly GCA_008086735.1). Classification (NCBI taxonomy): domain Eukaryota; kingdom Metazoa; phylum Chordata; class Mammalia; order Primates; family Cheirogaleidae; genus Cheirogaleus; species Cheirogaleus medius. The sequence continues at coordinate 404,027 of VBSM01003209.1, forward strand.
GAAATATTTTCTAGCAGATAACCTGCTGTTGCAAATTTTTAAAAATAAACACAGTTCCTTGATGTGTTTCAAGTTCAGTGGTAGCTGAATGCAAAAAGAACTTAAAGGTCGAGTGTCATCTGGGTACTGGGGAACTCAATGTGAGTAAGTATTGATTCAGCAATGAGGTTAATTTTTAAAATGCACTTTTAATTTTTGAAGCTCTGACTCGAGGGGGGGTTATGGGTAATATACGTAACCTTAACATTTGTACCCCCATAATATGCTGAAATAAAAAAAAAAGAAATGAGTTAACTTCATAATAAGGCCATATAAAACGTGAAGCATGCGAGGCAGCACAGACTGGCATAGAGCAGCAATCTCCAGGCGTGTGGCGGCTGCACCTGTTTGCCAGCAGGGCCTGCCACCCTATCCCACAGAAAGCACCTGGTGACCATGGTGACTTGCTCTGCAGATTGGGGACGACACCTGCCTCTCATCGTTGCTTGTTCATTTCTGCAACAAACATTCCCAGGCTCCCCCACATTCTCGGTGAGCCCCCGACAGCAGGCGCCTGGCTCCCCAAGCTGGGCCCGGGTCTGTGGGTCCTCACACCACACCCTGAATGACAGCACGCAGGAGCCATCTCCAAAGACATTCCTCCCTCCTTTCCTCCCTTCCTCCCTCCTGGCTCCCCTCTTCCTTCCTCCTTCTCCCTCTCCCTCCTGCTTCATCTCCTCCCTTCCTCCCTCCCTCTTTACTCCACACCTCTGTACGGAGCACCTCGTGGGCACAGGCCGGGGCAGTGCTCTCGGACTGGTGACGGGAGAGTGAGCACAGTCCCGTCCTCACAGCACTTAACATGTAAAGCAAGAAGAAAGATATTAAATAAACACATAAGCATCTGAAGTTGAACACAAGTAAATAAAAGCAGGGTAAATGGATAGAGGGTTGAGTCCCAGGTCTTTTCTGTCTTTCCCCTTTTTAAAAGAATCCCCTCTGCTCTCCTACTGACGGGAGGAAGGTGCCCACTGAGCTGCCTTCCTCCTATCCCACTAGCCCAGGCCGGGACATCCAGAGGAACATCCCGAGAGCTCCAGGAGGGATCAAGCGGAAGTGGTGGCCCAACGTCCTGCCAGCTTGCACACTCAGCTGGGGCCCAGGGAGCGTGGCCACTACCCCTGTCCAGGGTCCAGGCAAGCTGAGTGGGCTTGGGTTTGATCAGTACTCACAGCGGAGAGCAGAGTGGCAGGAGAGAGTGTGGGTGTGGCAGAGGGACAGGCCACACTCCCTTCCACACCATGTGTGGGTGGAGGCGGTGCAGCTGAGGGGCGGGACTACGGAGATGGGCACTCTCCAAGGACGAGCATGGGGCAGTTTCGCAGGGCCTGGGACAGATGCATGCTGCAGCCTGGCAGGCTGCAGGCTTGACCATGCCAGCATCAGAGGGCAGGCCGGGCCATAGGCTGGCACCTGTGGGCAGGACTCCAGGCTTTGGCTTGTGGAGGGACATCCCTGCTGCCCAGAATGGGCCTTCATCCATGTTGTGGGCCTGGCGGAGAGCCAGCTGGGTTTGGGAGCAGCAGTGAAGTCAGGAGTGAGGACAGGAGTGGTCCCCCAGCCTGGTCCACCCGCCAAGGTGAGCCCAGCTCAGGGCACTCAAGGCAGCTGCCCTGTCGCAGTGGTTCCGACATGGGGCTGTGGAACCAGTCTTAGGATCAAATCCCACTTCTGCTCCCTATTGGCCGGGTGACCTTCGGCGAGGCTTCCTAGTCTGTAACTTGGGAACAATGACATATGCCTCTCAAGACTATTTCGAGAATGGATGAGATGGTAAAATCAGAACCTCTAGAGTGAGTGGGCAGAGTGCGGCCACTGCTGTTAACAGGGAGATTACAGCGGCTGCGGCACATGCGGGCTGTCCTGCCCTCAGCGTCATCCTGCCAGAAGACGCCAGCAGGCTGGAGGGGCCCGCGAGTTCTCAACCTGCCCACCTCCCCTGGCCTGTTTGTGTTAATGGCACAGCTCTAAAGTCGTATCACTAGAGGCCATGAGATTTCAAAGGAGCTTCTTATCCAGAGCCATGTTGCTCTGTTCATAATTAGCACAAGTTTCCATGAGCTCGGCGAGGGGCCGGAGGTGCTGCCCTGTGGGCTGGTTTGTTAGTGTAAGACATTCCTGGGGCTTCTGCGCCCCCCCCAGCTATGCCTCTGCAGCCCTCGCCCTCCCTGGCCCCTGCCCTCAGTGGCCCCCGGGCCCTCATTAAGGGATTAGCGCCCTGGGCCCTGCAGTGCCCTGGCCGTGCACTTGAGGATGGCTGGGTGCCCTGCCCTGGCCCCGAGCTTATCAGTGGTCCTCGAGCAGTGTTTGTGCTGCAGAAATCAAAGCAGGGCTGGGCGGAAGTTATGGACTGTGGGTGTTGTGAGCTAATTAAAGACTCGGGGTCAAGCACCAGGAAGAGGACACAGACTTCTCCCACCGGCTGTCCCTTTGCTAATGGGACGTTGACAAGCACAGACTGAGAAAACCCATATTGCCAACAGCCTGTGAGAGTGCGATAAAGGGTGACAGTGGCAGGCCTTGTTTAGCCAAGTGCAGATGGGGAAGCTCCTAACTGGGCCAGGGCCTGTCACAGAGGGTGTGGCTGCTCAGGCCGGCCGGCTGGGAACACACCCCAGCACCCGGCCGCTTTCCACGCCCTTTGCCTCAGAGCCAGAGCGAGGGGGCCTGTGGGGGACAGTCTCATGTGGACAGCAACACATTTGTGACCTAGAAGGAACTTGAGGACAGTTCTGAGCGTCTATATCTCCATCAATAAAAAACAGATTAAAATTCAAGGACAATTGTGAACAATGGAAAATAGCCAAATCGGCAGGGAAAAACCAAACGTAACACTGAGCAGCTTCTCCCCCTGTCTTCTATCTGCCAGGCGCTCAGCCCACGACACTGTGGGCTCCTCAAAGGCGTATGAGGTGGGGGCTGGAGCACTCTCCCTTGCACTGGGGTGAGATAACACCCTGGTGTCCCCGAGTGCTCCCTACTGCTCCACACCCGCCCCAGCTCCCAGCCCCAGAGAGATAGACCTGAGACTCCTCCTGCTGAATCCGAAGTACAAGATCTGGTGATGTAGGTCCCGCCAAGAGAGCCTGGCGTGGCTCTGGCTCAGAGAGCAATTGTACACTGAGTGCCTGGTTCCAAAGCTTCCGTGGACCAGTGAAGGGGTCACAGGAGCACAGCCCCCACCCCCGAGCACACGTGGCCCTTGCCAGGCCGGTGGTGCTGCAACAGCCTCCAGTCAGGACCCGTGTGGTGGCGCGCGTCCCCCAGTTCAGAGAGAGCCTTGCCCCAGGACTGTGCAGGGCCCCGCTCAAGGCACCCATGAGGCCGCTCCCCCAGGAGTGCAGGACACTCTTCAGGCCCCCTCTGGACCCCTGCGGGGACAGGGTCTTCCAGGCAGGCCTGGCCTGGCCTCGGGCCTGCTGGGAGCAGGTGCTCTGTGGTGCAATCCAAGGGTCCCCATGGCTTCCTTCTGGGCCCCTGCTCCCCCCGCCGTCCACACCCATTGCTGAGCATCTTCCTCAATTTTTCATCCCTCAAACCAGCTTTCCCTGACAGAGGGCCTCACATTAAGTACATGCCACTATTTTCTAGGACAGGCTCCTCAAACTAAGGCTTGCAGGCAAATCCAACCTGCTGTCTATTTTTGCCAGAGAAGTTTTACCGGGACACAGCTGTGTCCACCCACTTGCGAATCATCTGCGACTGCTTTTGGGCTGCACCGGCAGAGTGGGTCGTTGCAACAGATCGTGTGGCCTGCAAACCCTAAAGTATTTACCATCGGACTCTTCACAGAGAAAATTTGCTTTCCCCTCTTCTAGGAGGTTTACAAAAATTATTCTGGCATATCCTCTTAATGTCCCTGGGCAATAGACCCTGAATTCTATTTACAGCAAAGCCACTAAGGCCGAGCAAGGTCAAACAGCTCCTGCAGCTGGGAAGGAAGGGAGGAGGACCTCACACCCTCACCCGCCTGCACCGAAGACCATGCTCTTGGCATCTGTCATGTCTCATCTTCGGCAGAACAAGTAGAGGGTGAAACATCACCTTGATCCCGTTGCTGGTGCAGCCAGACCTTCCAGGTCTCCCAAACCAGCAGGAGGGCTAGTAACAGATCCCAACTTGTCTCCATGGAAATCCTGGTTAAAATCAGAAAGCACATGACCTTCTCCCTATCATCTCCCAAGATCCAAAAAATTACCCACACGGACAACCACCTCCTTCCTCTCCTCCCTGGGTTTGCGACATGAAAGTCAATCACCCGGTGATCCGCCTCCTCCTCCCTAGGGTCTGGGCATTGCACACTTGGGGCTGAGCGGTGGGTGAGGTTGGACTGATGCCCCACATGGTCCTTTCTGGGGCCATCAGGTGTCTCCTCCTGGGCAGTGGAGACACAGGATGGGAAGTCGATTCGAGGCTGCAGAGAAGCTGCCCAAGGCAGCACCTGCGATCACTCAGTGAAGGCCTCTGGAGTCAGGGACTCAACAGACCTCACTTTAGTCTCTATGATTTTCCAGAAAGCAGATGAACTGGGTGCCGGTGGCCTCTCATTCTTTTCGTTGGCTGCCAAGCCTCTGAACCCCTTCCATGCCTGGAGAACTGGCCCCATGTGTGTGAGTCCTGCAGGAAGCAGGGCCCAGCCAGCACCACAGCCATGGAGGGGGCAGGCCAGGCTCAGCCACCGTCCTGCCCCTGCGCCTGCTTGGGTGAGTCATCTAAACTCTGTCTCCCAGAAGTGAGCTCTACCAGGCCTGGGGCAGGGGTGCCAGCAGCAGGGTCCCCCCGCCACCCTCATCCTCCCAGCTGATCTCGGCGGCCAAGACTGCCTCGATTGCTGCCTGATCTCCAAGCCTGTGCTTCAGGCTTCTCTGCCAATCGCCCCACCTCTTCAATAAACCCATTTTCTACTGACGCCGCCCCGCCCACCTCATGCAGAAACGGAGCTTGCAGCTCTCAGGTGGCTCGCCCCAGTGATACAGCTTGTCCCAGGCAGACCGGGGGTCAGAGCCAAGCCCCCTGCCCTGGAAAGCACGCACCTGCCCCAGCAGCCCACACTGCTGCTCATGGAGCAACACCACTTGTTCTAGAACCTCAGAAACGGGCCACCCCAAGTGTTCTGATGTCCACCCCCCCTCGGTTCCCCAGCCAGGGCCCTGCTCATGAATTTCCCCAGACCCCTGAACCAAGCCTGCCTTCATGGGGAGCACCGCCAAGTCCCTGGAGGGTCAAGTAGGTTCCAAAATGGAAGTGGGGTGTTGCATCCTGTGAGGATCAGTGAGGAGGGGAGCAGGTGGGCTGGGAAGGCACAGCCAGCCTGTGGTGGGGTCCCAGGACATGAGGACACAGGAGGACCCCAGACACCGGAGGGCCTTGAGGGGAAAGGCCCAAGCCAAGGAGCTGAGGGAGCAAGCTTGCTGTGACCTGCCATTCTCCCAGGGCAGGACAGGCCGGGGTGTGGCCACAGGGTGGGTCCTGCAAGTGTGGTCTGGCGGTCGGCCGAGGCAGAGGGGAGGCCGCCTGGGCACAGCCTGGCAGCTTCCAGCACGATGGCGGGTCAGACAGGGAACTTCAGGGCTCAGAGACTTGTTTTTATTTTTTAACAAAGTTAATTTCCTGCCCACACTACTTTCTACACAAGTCACAGAGGGCTCTTCCCTCACGGTCACAGGGACACAGGTTTCAAAGGCTCAGTCTTGACATGCGCTTCCATGATAGCTTAGACAGGGAAAACAGAGGTGGCAAATCACACAGGTCCTCCAGGAATTGACTCGTCACCTTTGTGCACATTTCGTTGGCCAGAGAAGGTCACATGTCACAGCTAACTTCAAGGAATAGTTTCCTGTTTTCACACAATCCTACTACATGCCTCAAAGAAAGAAATGAAACATTTATATCACCATTGCTGACTACTACAGTCTAACTGTAGTTCTTTTACAGAGGATATTTTCCTCCTGATTTTTTTTGTTTCTAAACATTTTTAATTGACATATAATAATTGTACATATTTATGGGGTACATATTGATGCTTTGATGCATGTAATGTAGAGTGATCAGATCAGGGTAATTAGCAGATCCATCATCTCAAACATTTAGCATTTATTTTGTGTTGGAAGCAAAGCTTTTTGAAACTATATATTATTGTTAACTATAGTCATCCTACACTGGTGTAGAACTCTAAAACGTATTCTGCCTCTCTAGCTGTAATTTGTAACCTTTAACAAAACTCTCCCATGCCTCCCATCCCCCTACCCCTCCCAGCCTCTAATATCCTCCGTCCTATTTTTTACTTCTATGAGGTCAGCATCTTTAGCTTCCACATGTGAGTGAGGACAAGCAGTGTTTACCTGTCTGTGCCTGGCTTATTTCGCATGACACAAGGTCCTCCAGTCCCACCCATGTTGCTGCGAACGACAGGATCTCATTCTGTTTATGGCTGAATAGTGTCCCATGGTGTGCCTGCCACCCGTTCTTCGCCCACTCGTCTGCTGCGGGGCACCTGCGCTGATTCCACGTCTGGGCCATTGTGGACAGCACCTCCATGGCCATGGGGTGCAGATGTCTCTTCAATACCCTGATTTCCTTTCCTTCGGATAATCTCCCAGTAGTGGGATTTCTGGGTGCTATGGTAGTCGTGTTTGTAGGGTTTTGAGGAGCGTCCGTGCTGTTCTCCACAGGGACCGCACTGGTTGACATTCCCACCCACAGTGTATGAGAGTCCCCCTTTCTCCAAATCCTCGCCAGCTTTTGTTATTTTTTTGTCTTTTTTATAATAGCCATCCTGACTGGGGTGAGATGATAACTCATCGTGGTTTTGATTTGCATTTCTCTGATGATTAGTGGTGTTGAGCACTTCTTTGTATATTTTTTGGCCATTTGTATGTCTTCTTTTGAGAAATGTCTATTCAGACCATTTGCCCATTTTTTAATCGATTGTTCACTTTTTTGCTGTTCAGAGATTTCCTTTCAATGCCTAAAGCTTCGCTCTCTGAGCCTAAGGATCCATGGATAGGTCAGGGGTGGACCTTACCTCCTCCCCCTGTCTGCTGCATCACACCCTCCAGCCCTGGGCTGCACGGATGGACTGGACACCAGGGGGAAAGCCAGACTCCTTGATTCGGGGGCCTGAGGCCCCTGCTTTTGTTGCTCATGGCCAGGTGTCTTTGTCCGTGCAAGTCCACCAGGTGTGTATCCCTCAGCAGGTGAGTGGCTCTTATCCACTTGGTGTGTGTTTGGAAAGTGGAAGGGACATAGGGTTTTACAGGTGACCACACCTGCCATGACAGCACATGGTCAAGTATCTCACACACACTGTGCCCAAGGCCACCTGTCTCCATGTTATAGGAGGGGACAGGTGGCCTCCTGGATAAGCTGACAGGAAGATTAGAGATCTTGGTTCCCCAGTAGTAAAGGTGAGTCTCGGGCTCCATCTCAATGTGGGGCTGTCCGAAGCAGGCTCTTGTCAGTGAGAGACTCGCCCAAGACCAGGACGGCAGAGCCGCCGGATGTCGAGTGGCCACTCCAACCCACTCTTGCCACCCCCAGGAACTGTGAGGTTTTCTGCTAATTCCACAGCTCTCCCCTGTTCCCACTGTAAGCATTCAGCTTTACACACACACACACACACACACACCCTTACCTACATTTAATACACTCAATAATCAGCCCTGCTTGAATCGAGGTGCCCATCTGTGATGGACATGGTGGAGGTGACAGCTCATGACCACAGAGCCACTCAGCACAGGCCCTTCCTCCATGTGACCCATAGGCCAGCCCTGCTGGAAGGGGACGGGGCGGGGGGGTGCGAGTCATTTTCTCAAGCATTCAATGGAGGCTGGAGGCAGCAGCCAAGCTCTGTGGTGGGCTTCAGGCAGAAGGTGCAGACCCCTTGCTCTGGGTGAATGGCCAGGACCCAATCTTCATCCCTCAAGGACAAAATGGAGCAGGAGCCTGAGAACTCTGACCTCATGGTGCCGTTATGGGCCAACACACGGGAAGGACGAGGTCGTGGATTGGCGTGGCCCCCGCCCATGGCAGGTGCTCCTAGCAGTAGCAGCCGCAGCCACCCTGCCTTATCTCAGGGTCACTGTTGTCTGCATTGTCCTTGCCATCAACCTCCCCAAGTTTTCTGTCCGACATGGTCAGCCGTGCCTGCCAGCCGACAGCCGCGCAAAGCCGGGACAGTGACTGGGGAGGACAGTAATGAATACAAATCGTTCCCTGGGTACCGAAGAGCTGTCGTGAGCAGCAAGGCTCTGGGCACTAACCATCCTTGTCCCCTCCTGGAGCGCTGTCAGGCCTCTGAGGACGCAGCTCGATGAAGACGGCTGACAGCCACTGCCTGGGCAGCCAGCGACAGCGTCAGCTGCAGGGCGAGTCGGAGCTCAACTCTCCACCAGGCTGCGAGGTTGGAGGCAGGTGCTAAGTGCAACTCAAATCAAATGTTCAGTTCATAAGGACAGTGGACAAGGGTGTTACAAGTCCCCGTCCAGGTCTTCCACAGGAATTCGAAGGCAGTTTGGAGGCCTGAGAAACTGTGACTCAATTTCTTGTTTCCCTTCAGAAACAAGTACAATGAATTCAAGTTTTTAAACAGTTTATTCTCACTTTTGTAATTTAAAAGTAAGATGCGGAGACAACCAGCACGCATGTCCGAGACACTTGTGATGGGCCACAGTCCACGCGCCCCACGAGCCCATTCCCTCTGGCCTGGCCACACCCTCACCTTGTGTCACCCAGACTACCGCCAGCACGGTCTTGCTGGAGCAGATGTGGCACCACTCCCGGCACTGAGTCCATCAGGGGCTCTCGTCTCCTCCGGAGCAGAACTGAGCCCTAGCTCTCCACGGCCTCGCCCTCACCACTCCCGGCTCCCTCGCAGCTCCAGTCATGGGACCTTGAAAACTCAAGCCTACCTGGAGGGTCCCCACCATCTCCAGGTCTTAACACCCTCCGCTCCCTACCCTGGAGGGTCTTCCCTCCCCCCTCCTCCCGCACCTCTTTCTGCGCCCACCCTCCCACCCACAGCACCATCGCTGACACCACGCTCTCCACGAGCTGCCACAAACATCCTCTGTCTCCTGCCACCACTAGACTGTGCAGTGCCCAAGTCAGGGACTGTGATGCCCGCACCTGTGGGGTCCCATGGAGGACACTGGACATGCCTGGGCCATCCTTGTGTCATGTGCTGTCACTTATTAACCAGCACTTTCCTCCCAAAGCTCTATGAGTGACTTTGGCATGGCCAGTGCCCACCCTCTGCATCCTCAAAATAGTCCCAGTTTGTGACTTCATTTCATAAAGAGACCCCATGACCACCACCAAGAGCCAGAGCCACAGCAGAAAAGCAGATGAATGCAAAGACAATAGAATCAAGCGGGAAACCCTCCCCACCGCCGTCCAGGGAAGGCTGGATCAAGCACCCACTCAGGTTCCATCTGCTATGAAGTGACATCTGGTGAGGACAGGCTGTGGCCTGTCCACCTCACCAATAAAGACATGAAACAGCCACCTGGAGAATCCAGGTGAGTCCCAGAGTCACCTGTCTCAGTACTGAGGGGACCCTCAAGGTCCACTGGACCCAGCTCTTGTGGGGATAGGGGCCCGCCTGCAATATCCCCGAAGAGGGAGTCCAGCTTCCCAGGACACCTCAGGGGAGGGACTTCTGGGATAAGCAACAGGCCTGAGGTCAGAAGGCCCCTCCTAAGTCTTTGCAGCCCCCTCCTGTGCCTCTCTGGAGCTACAAAGCCACCCGATGAAGTGTGGCCCTGGCCGCAAATGCACCTGCTCCTTTCCCTGTCCCTTCTGGATGCGGTTCCAGGCTTGTCTCTTTCCTGCTCAGCCTGCAGAGGACATTCGCGGGGTCTGCGCAGCACTGAGGAGGCCTCAACCCCATCCAGGGAGTTCTGCCTCTGTGGAGGAAGGCGGCACGGCCCTTGCCTGGCCATAGGCTTCCCTTTTCCCTGCCCAGTTCCCTGACCATGTGAGGGACTCTGTACACAATGTCCCTATGCTTTTCCATCCTGTCCTCAAGCCAGAGTGAACTCAGTGAAGCAGCGACCTGAGGGCTGCGCTTCCACGAGGCTCCGGCCCCACCCTGGTCTGCTCATCGCTGCTGCTCTGGGGGAGCCCTCCCAGCTCCCCAACATCTCCAGCCCGACTCCCCTGGCACCAGACCGCATCTCAGTCTAGAAGCTCTGTGGGTGGCTCAAGCACAGGTGCCAAACGGAACTCATTACAGAATTCTCCAAACTCATTCCTCCTCCCACCCCTGCTCCAAAGAATGACATCACTGCCAGCCCATCTCCATGCCAGAAACCTAGGGCTCATTTGGGGCATCTCCTGGCCTGATCTCCTCCGGCAATCGGCGGGCGCTGTGGCTGCGTGGGCCCGACATGTCCCAGCTCCAGCCCCGCCGCCCCGTCACTTCCCTCATTCGGGCCCCTTGCTGGTCTCTCTGGTTCTGAGCTGGCTCCTTCCAGGCCACCGCGACACAGATGACACAGATGGGCTCTCGAAAGGTCCGACATGACCGTGTCATTCCAGCTCTAAATCCGTCACCATCTCCTGTCAGTTTCAAGGAAAACTGGAAGTTGATGGCACTGTGTGCGAGGACCTCACGGCCCGGCTCACGCCTGCGCTCCTATCTGGCCGCCTTTCCCACCTGTACCTCAACTGTCCTTTTGTTTCTCTGTGACCCCTCATACTCAGACTCCTGTCCTCTGGCCCCAGCCCTGAAGGGCAGCGGCCCCCCAGCCTGAGTGTGTCCCAGGACTGGCTGTGGGGCTTGTTGAGGCACGGAGAGCTGGGACCCCTGCAGGGTCTCTGATAAGTGAGTCCGGGCTGGGGCCTGAGAACTTGCATTTCCAATGGCGAATTCTTAAGGCTGCTGCTGCTGCTGATCTGGCAGCCACAGCCCGAGAGCTGCCGCCACAGTGCTTCAGCGAGCACCAGGGAGGACTCGCCAGCCAGCCAGCAAACAGAGAGCGCGTGAGCGGCACGCTCTCTGTCCACCAAGTTTCGCAGCCAATGCTTAGAACCCTGTTATCAGTTCTCGTGCATTTAAGTGATCTTGGGTGGCAATTATGCATGAGTTAGAGGAGACAAAGCTACACCCTGCCTTTATCACAGTCCGAGGACTCATCTGAGCTTCTCTCCCTGGCCAGTCCCACTGTGCACCTGGAGGGGTCGGCATCTACCCCAGGAGCAGAGGTGGGAATTGGAGGGCCTGGGCCTGGGACCTCGGAACACATCCCGTTACATCATTTGGATTTCTTTATAGATTGGAGAGTTTACAACATCATCAAAACACATGTTTTTGTGGCTCTCCAACAGCCCTGATTCCTGCTGCCATGTCCTGTTCCCAGGCCACTGCCAAGCGCAGTGGACACGTGCCAGCAAGCGTCTGAGCTCTCAAATGCACACAGAAGGTCCCTTCTCATGGGAGTGGGGGCTGGAAAAAGGAAAACAGGGTGTGGAAGGCCCGGAAAACACAGCTCTGCGAGGCTGCTGGAGTCGGGCTCGGGGTGGGACAGCCTCCACCAGCCAAGCCGTAACTGTGGAGACTCCACGTGTTTCCAGAGTCGTGATCAGCATGGCGAGGCCCTGTGCCCAGCACAGCCGTGCCAGCTGCCACGGCCACCCTGCTCCAGCCACCGCCAGGCCGAGCCCAGGCGGCTCCACTCTGGTCTTTGGACGCGGGACTCGCCGCAGCCCCGCCGTGTCCGGACTGGCCGCCGCGCTGTCCACACCCGGGGCTAGCAGACGGTCAGTCTGTGGTGACACGGCCTCCCCTTCAGACCTGCCAGGCTGCAAGGGGGACTCCCAGCCCTTCTCTGAAGAGAGAATTCTCCCCATGTCCTTGAGATGCATTTCTCTCTGGCGGGGGCTGTCACAGGCTGAACTGTGTCCCCCAAATTCAAGTGTTGAAGTCCCAACCCCTAGAACCTCAGAATGTGGCTGTGTTTGGAGACCTGTCTTCACTGAGGCGATAAAGTTAGAACAAGGCCAGCAGGGTGGGCCCTAATGCAACATGACTGTGTCCTGGTGTCCAGGAGATGAGGACACAGACACGCAGGGAGGGAAGGCCACGGGAGGACAGGGAGGAGGCGGCCACCTACAAGCCAGGGAGAGAGACTCAGGAGAAACGCGCCTGCCACACCTTGATTTCAGACTTCCAGCGCCAGCCCGAGCTGTGGGAAAACAGACCTCTGTGTGAGCCCCGCTGGCGGCTCCTGGCTCCCGCGTCGGAGCAGACCGCGCGGCGCTCAGACGCGCTGGCCGGTGCAGCCCTTCTGCCGCGGCTCGTCAAGCTGGGCGCGCCTGTGAAGGGCGCCGGGCCAGAGGTCCAGGGCTGTCCCTGAGGCCCGTGCCCTCCTTTCACTGGGCAGCATCCCTCAGCTCTGTCCCTTTGAGGGGCTCAGCCTGGCCCTTGCTCTTGAAATGCAGGTGTGTTCGTCAGGAGAGGCCTTTCTTCCAGGCAGCACGGCCCTGCCGGAGCCCCCGGGGTCAGAGCCGCAGGCGCCACCGCCCAGCACTGCCCCTGGGGCCGCACGCAGGACGCCCTGCAGCAGCCGGCCCCACCCAGGTGCCGCACAGCAATCACCCAGTCACCGTGAGCGCCCTTTCCTCTCTGCCTGAGGGTCAGCCTCCCCCAAGGGGTACCCTTGCCCTTCCCACTCCTTCCACAGGGCCCTGGAGGCCGCCCTGCCTCTGGGTAGGATCTGGACCGTACACCAGTGAGCTGGAGACATCGGCAAGCAGGGGAGAAGGTAGGAGGTCAGAGAAGGGCTGACAGTAATTCTCTGACACCAACTGGGGACCCCACAATTCACTGCAACGCGGACACTAACTGCCCAGTTAGTGCAGACCCCACAAGTGAAAGGCTCTGCCCTACAACACTGTCCCACTTCAGATGCCAGCCACAAGTCTCAGAGTCCCCAGGCTACCTGCACCTCTGCCCAGCCAACTACACATTTGGGGGTTCACACACACACTGCCAGGTTTGATAGTTTGCTAGAACAGCTCACAGAACTCAGGAAAAGGCTGTCATTACAGTTTGTTATGAAGGATACAAACGAGCAGCAGATGGAGAGGAACCTGGGGCTGGGCGGGGGCAGCACCACGCCCCCAGCCCACACGTGCGTGTGCTGCTCCGCCAGGAAGCTCCGTGAGCCTCCTCGTGTCAGGGCTTTACTGGGGCTTCGTCACACCAGCATGATTAAGTCTCTGGCCACAAGAGGGAGGTCAGAGGTGGGTGGGGCCGGAGTATCCAACCCTCTAATCAAGTGCTAAGGGCTCCGTCTCTCTGATGACCAGCCTGTCCCAGTCCATGCGGCCACCATGACAAAGTGCCATAGACCGCGTGGCTTAGAAACAACAGAAAGTGATTTCTTGAAGTTCTGGAGGCTCGGGTCCCAGACCAGATGCCAGCCTGGCCGGCTCTGGGGAGGACGGTCCTCCAGGCTGCAGCCAGCCGACTTCTCCTCGGAGTCCTCCCTCGGCAGGAAGAGGGCGAGAGCTCTCTGGGGCCCTTTTGTAAGGACACTAATTCCATTCACAAGGGCTCCACCCTCATGACCTAAATTAACTCTCAGAGGCCCCACCGCCTAATCCCATCACGTTGGGGACTAAGATTTCAGCCTATGGATTTGGGAGGGAGGGACGGAAACCTTCTGTCCACAGCACCCCCCTTCCAACGCGACCTTCAGGGCTCCCGGGTGAGAGCGGCGCCCTCGACTTGCGGACGGCCCGTGGCGACTGCGCAGACGCAGAGCAGGAGAGCCCCGCCGTGGCCCGCGCAGGCAGCCAGGCTGCTGGCCGCTGGAGAGGCAGACAGAGGCTGGTGGCACTCCAGGGCCCCCACCTTATCTGCTAAGTGACAGGGACCATGGAAGCAGTGATGGCACCATGAAGAATGGCCACTTTGCTGTCCACCTGAGTGTCGTTCCTGGTGGGAACACGGAGTGCAGCTTCGGGGAAGCTCCTCCCCAAGTGAACGGGGTCGACAGGGCCCGAGGCAGGAAGGCTGACTTGGTGAGCAGCTGGCAGGGTGGGCAGGGCGGGGGCCCCAGCCTTCCTGCCGGGCGGTGCCGGTGGCCTTGGGAGCACGGTGAGGGAGGCCCGCGGGCGGGTGGGTGTGGTGGCTTCGCTGTGGACAGGCCGAGGATGAGGGGCCTGAGACTGAGCAGCCACTGCACGCGAGGCCACCTGCGTCTGGAACTCAGAGTCAGGGCTAGAGGCACAGATTTGGGGTCAGCCACGCTGTGGCAGCCACGAGGGCATGCCAGGGCCTCGATGGAGAGTCCCCTGTGCACGCCCCAACCGGCTCTCTCCCTCTCCCCAGGGCACAGCTTCCCAGGCAGGAACAGCGAGGGCCTGCAGTCCCGTAAGAGGCTGGCGGTGGAGCGTGGCGGCACCACTCGCCCATGCTGCCCCTCGCTGGGCAAAGGCAGCTCCACCAGCAGGTTTCTCTAAGGATTCAGCGCGGCCGCCCTGCGGAGCAGCAGGCTCACAGGTAGGTGCGCCGCTCTGGCTGGGTGGGCGCTGGCTAGCCCCACCCCCCGCGATCGGGCCATCTTTGGTGACCTCGGGGAACGCAGGTGAGATCTAGGACTCCTAGCTATGGGGACTGATGTCATGCTCTTCTGATTGGGTGACTGCAGGGCATTCCAGAATGCCACCCTCAGTCCCATCAACCTCCCCAAGTTCTTCCCTCCCTGCTCCAGTGCCCCTGCACCTGAGCTTGGCCTAGGCATGCCAGCTGGGAAGACCCTTGCCCTCCTCCCTGGGCTGTGGCACAGCCTCCTCCCAGCAGGGCACGTTCAGAGTTGTTAACCTGAGTGTCTTGGGTGCCCAGGGGGCAGTTGTGGAGTCAGGCTAGGCAGCTTCAGGCCAACCCCATGACCATGCATAGCCTCAGTTCCCTTCTCTGCAAAGACAGGCAGGGGCAGAGGAGCAGACAGACCTCTGTGCCCCTCCATAGGAAGCCAAAGGGCTCCCGGGCCTCCACCCAGCCTGGACTCCTCTCCCAGGGCCAGTTACAGGGATTCGGCCCAGAGGAGGTGAGGCCTAGACCCCAGCCTGTCCAGTGGCAACAGACTGGGGTCCCTACAAGGCCAGGCAGGAGTGGGAAAGAGCTGAGCATGGGCCTCTGGGGGCTTGGCCACCTCTCACAAGGGGCAGCCACCGACTGCATCTGTGGGCCATCAGACTGTGACCTCATGTGCACAGGGTCTCAGGATGCCAGCCCTGCTCACACCAGTCTGGGTTCACAAAGCCCCACAGCCCCTGTCCCCCAGACAGGGCAAGGAGCACAGCCCCGACTGCAGAAACCCCTCTCCATCTGGCTTCAGTCTTCCCTCTGTCCCTGGTCCCTGAAGCACCCACAAGTCCCCTGCTCCCTGCACCCTCCTCCACCAAGCTCCCCAGACTCCCCTGAGGGCAGGGCCCAGGCACTGGCTATCGAAGACGGCAGGCTCTGGGGCCCAGGCCCAGCTCGCTCCACCTCCTGGCTGTGTGACCCTGGGCAGTTGCTTAACCTCTCTGAGCCTGTGTTTTCTCACTTGGCAGGTAGTTGTGAAGATCCAAAGGACTAATGTGTGTAAAGTGCTTTGCAAAGGAAGCCTTCCTTTCCTTCCCAAGGTGAACAGGAAGTGCAGCCCTGGGCAGTGGAAGGCAGGTGCAATATTAAGTCCGTGCTCAATTCGGATGGGGTCTGACAGCAGCAGTTTCATCTGTTGACCGTGAATTTCTGACCCAGAGCAGAGCAGGGGCACAGGTGCAGCAGCGGAGAGTGTGTGAGTGGGGAGTCCCCACGTGGCAGCCGCACAGGCAGGCAGTGCCACCTCGTGGACACGCCTAGCACCGTGACTCAGGATGCTGGTTGACGATAACACCCCGCACCCCACGAAGGCACAGCACGCCACAGGCCCTAGCACACCCGCCCCACAGAACGTCTCCCAGCCTCCCCCTTGGAGCTAGCCACCAGCAGCCACAAGGCACACTTCCTTTCTCTTTCCCAAAGCTGATCTGGGGACTGTGCGAGGACAGCCAGACTGTCTGAAGTGGGGGAGGCTTGCCAAGGACAGGTGAGTGCAAACCAGGCTCCAAGCCCGAGGTGCCACCGTCACACAGAAAGGCGAAGGCCTTGCTCGCGCCCACTGGGCCAGCACGAGACTCCGGCCCCAGCTGGCAGCCGGGAGACTTGCTTCCCACGAGCTGCACGAGCTGCTCGCTTTAACACGTCTGTCCGGTCACCTTCCTTCTTGCACTGACGTGTTGTCTGAACGGAATCAACTTGGCTCCTAATTCTACTCACGGTCCCAAGATGGTTTTCTAAGTGACCCCAGAACCAGCAGCCATTGTCAAGCCCCCGTCCTCCTCCGTCTCCTCCCGGCAGTGGAGTGTGCGTGTGTGTGTGGCATTTGTGTGTGTATGCACGTGTGAGTGAGTGCGGTGCTGTTGTGTTGTGTGTGAGATTATGTGTACATATGTGTATGTTGTGTGTGCTGTGTGTGGTGGGTGGTATGTGATGGGTATGTGTGTATACAGGTGTCTATGTACATGTGTGTGAGTGCGGCATGTTTGTGTGTTTATGTATATGTGTGTGTATGTATGTGCATGTGTATATGCATGTGGTGTGTGCTGTGGTGTGTGTGGTGTGTATGTGTGTGTGCTGTGTGAATGTGTGTGCACATGTGTGCATGTTTGTGTAAGTGTGTGGGTGCATGTGTGTATGTGATGTGGCATGTGGTATGTGTGGAGCATGTGAATGTGGTGTGGTTGTGTGTTTAGTGCGTATGTGATAATGTGTGTACATATATGTATGCTGTGTGTAGTACGTGAGGGGTGTGTGTACAGGTGTATGTGTGCATGCGTGTGAGTGTGGTATGTTTGTGTGTTTATGGGTATGTGTGTGTGGTGTGTGTGGTGTGTGTGCTTGTGTGTGTGTGCATGTGTGTATGTGGTACGTATTGTAGTGTGTGCACTGTGTTTGTGTGTGTGGTGTGTGAATGTGTGTGCGCATGTGTGCATGTATGTGTAAGTGTGTGGGCGCGTGTGTGTGCGATGTGTGATGTGGCGTGCGGTATGCGTGGGGTGCGTGGGGTGTGCGGCACAGACACACACTCAGAGAGAGACGGGGCGCGTCCTGGCTCTGCGCCTGGAGTCTGGCCGTGCCCCTCCTGCTACCCACACTCTCGTGGACCCCATGCCGTGGCCCTGGGCTGCTCCTAGTACCTTGCTTCTGATGAGCAGAACACGGCACAAGTCACAGGCTACCCCTCCCAAGATCAGCTTGCGTGAAAGGTGGCGCCGTGTGCCCTCTCCTGCTTTCTTGCTCTGAGGGAGCCCAGTGCGTGCCGTGGCCTGGAGAGCACGCGGGGCAGGGAAGCGGGACAGGCTTCAGCCAAGAGGCAGAGGTGACCGGATCTCGCCAGCAACCACTGGAGTGAGCTTGGAAGCAGACCCTCCCCTGGAGATGGCAGCAGCCCCAGCCGATGCTGGGCCTTTCCTTCGCCTTCCTGAGCCCCATCTCCCTGTTCTAAATCAGGGCGTGGGTCATAGGTCATGCTTACCACAGTGCTTGACAGCAAAGAGGCAACAACAGTTCCCTTTTTCCCTTCTGCACTGAGAGGCAGGCTTGCACGCCGCACACCCAAACAGCTGGTGTGATGGCAAACCCTAGGCCAGGCTCTGTTCTGAGGCTGGAGGCTGGTGGAGAGCCCATCCCTCCCCGGCCAGGCGGCTGGGGGACCAGGGCCCCAGTAGCAGGCTGGAGAGCAGATCTGACCATCAGCTCGGGCCTCCCTCCACCCAAACTGGGCCGGGGAGCGGCCAGCACTCCCAGCTACGGGAGCGCCTCGATCCCTGGCCTCACTGGTGGGAATGGGCCCTTCTCCGGGATGGGCCTGGGCACCCACACTCAGACAGCCCACCGGGAGCTCTCTAGACCACGCGCTGACAGCCCCAATGGAAACCTGACTTCTGCCTTTGCCATGGTGAGCCCAGGAGGAGGCACCTGGCCTT
Organism: Cheirogaleus medius; assembly: GCA_008086735.1. Taxonomy (NCBI): domain Eukaryota; kingdom Metazoa; phylum Chordata; class Mammalia; order Primates; family Cheirogaleidae; genus Cheirogaleus; species Cheirogaleus medius. Next base: position 422,087 of record VBSM01003209.1, read on the forward strand.
CACCCACATCTGTGGGGAGACACACCTGGCCATCCCCTACTTCCCCAGCTTTGCCCCAGGCAACCCCCAAGTCTTCTATCTCCTGGCCGAAGGGTGGGAGGCAGTCTCTCAGCTCCCAGCTCCCTCCCCTGCTGCTGCCTGAGCTGCAGTCCCCTGAGTAGGCCCAGGACCCCGACTCTCCAGGACAGGCGCTGGGAGCAGCTTTAGAGCTGCACTGTTGGTTCTGTCCCCAGGGGAGCCTGGCCAAGTCCCTCTGCTGTCCCTCAGGACAGGTGCGTTGGCCCCTGGCTCTGCAAAAGTGCAGAGAATTCACCTCTGAGACCCTCTGCATGTTGTTTTATCTTGGGTGATCCACCCCACAACACCCCTGGGAAGGTGTTCTTCCTACTTTCTAGATGAGGAGAGCAGAATGCTAAGGTCCAAAGTCTTTGTCAAGGTCACGTAGCAAGGGTGGCCGTTCTTAAACATCGCCCTGGGTTTCTGCGACTCTCCGTCCACTGAGAATGGGATTTATGCCCTCTCCCCTCGAGCCTGGGCTCGGTGGCTGCTTAGAACACAGCAGGGGTGATGCTGGGCCCGTTTGTGGCTCAGGCTATAAGAAACTGACAGCTCCACTCCCATCTCTTGGGATGTTGCTCTTGGAGCCGAACACCCCTTCTACAAGGAAGCCCTCGTGGTCCGTGCAGAGGCCCCCAGCCCTCAGCTCCAGCTAAGCTCCCTGCTGCCAGCCAGCCATGCAGTGAGCCCCTCCAAGTGGGCTCTCCAGGCCCCCATCCAGCTGCCCGGCTGGCACCACGTGGAGCAGAGACCGGCCGTCTCCACTGAGCCATACCCACACTGCATTGCATGAGCGAAATAAATGTTGTTTTGTGAACTGCTAGGTTTGGGGGTAATTGATACAACAAGAAGGGCCAACACAGCTCAGCTGACATCAAAGTCCACCCTCTTTCTTATTCCCAGCTACGGCTGCCACCCTCACTGTCACTGCATTAGTCTGGGGAGCTTATTGGGGGGGACAAAGAAGCCCTGAAAAGACCCTTAAATTGAACTCTGCATCTCACCAGGGCCAGCCCCCACCAGGAAGCTCCTCCCAGGCGTGTCCTCACTACACGCCATCCTCCAGCCCTGTGGCAGGGTAGAATTCTCAGACGCCCTGATGTCCCTTGTCCTTGCATAATCTTCTTCATATGAGTAAAACTTGTGACTGTGATAAGCTGTCACTCTCACAATCATATTACTGATTTGGCAAAAGGACTTTGCAAATGTTATTAAGGTTACTAACCAGTTGACCTTAAGATTAAAGGAGGTCCCCCCCCCACCCCGGTGGGCCTAACCTAATCACAGGAAACCTTTAAAAACGGGGCATTTTCTCTTGCGGTGGGAGACGAGGTAGGCAGGGGATTTGCAGTGTGAGGGGCTTGGCCACTAGGGGTGTTCTTTACTGAGATGGAGGGGCCATGTGGCCAGGACCTGGAAGCAGCATCTAGGACTGGAGTGGTCCCCAGATGTCAGCCAAAAAGAAAATGAGGGCCTCATTCCAACAACCACAAGGACCCGAACTCTGCCCACAGCCTGAGCAAGCTTGGAAGCAGGTTTGTCCCCAGAGCCCCAGATGAGAGCACAGCCCAGTGCACTGTGATCTCAGCCTGCGGGAGCCTAGGCAGGTGGCCAGGCTGAGCCCGCGAGGCCTCTGACCCACAGAACTGTGAGAGGACAAATGGGTGTTGCTCTAAGTAGCTCGCTTTGTAATTTGTTACACAGTAATTGTAACAAATTGTTACACAGTAATTGTAACAAAATTGATAACAAAACATTCTTTTTGTTTTCAGATTCTTCCTTCTTCAGAAGTATCCTTCCATTTTTGTAGATATCCTAAGTGGGGTGCCGTGTAGGCCCTCAAGCAATGGCTGGGGTGTGGGTCTGCAGCCTTGGCCAGGGCCTCTGGGCCAGCCCTTGGGAGGAAGGGGTTCCGCCCGTCAGAGGTGCCGGGGTTGGGCCCAGAATGGAACGCCTTAGCGTCCACCCACTGGGTGCCACGGCCTGGCAGAACCATCGGGGGCAGGCTGAGCCTGCGGGTCCAGGGGACAGGCTCCAATTATCAGGCCCCCAGACTTCCGGTTAGGGTGACTAAGCTCAGCTCTAATTGGCTGGATTCTGATGACCTGGACTCTCCCAGTTCCTCATTTCCAGGACAACAACAGCCTGTCTGTTCACAGCAGACTGTCCTCCTGAAGGCCCAATCCCAGACACCTCATACAGCAGTCTGCTGTCTGCCTCCCTGGCTCCTCTCTCACCCTGAACCCAGCCTGGCTCTCAGAGCAGCCCCGCACACCGGGGTGCGGATGGGGCTTCCTGTACTCGAACCCTCCCGCCCCGCTCCTCTCCCCCATTCCTGGCCACACTCGGGGAGGCAGGGGACACCACAGCCTCCACATTGCACAGGAGAATCCCGAGGCTCAGAGCCTCAGCACAGAACGTGGGGCTTCAGACGCAGACCTAGGGTCTTCGAGCCACTGCATGGCCCCGCAGGTGCTTTTTGGTTTACAAGGACAATGGTTTTGTCTTCTGTCACCACTAAACCTGTCCCCTTCAGCAGGACGCTCCAGCCTAGACATACAGCAGACTGTTAAGAAAACTGATCTGATAAGTGCAAGGTTGAAGATGATTCTCCATGTCCTTACTAATTGTCTTACCTATGTGCATTTTTAGTTTATATAGAAGTAAATCAAAATCTCCCATTATGGTTATAGTTTTGCAATGTCTTAAGACTGTCATTTTTTCTTTATGCGTGTTGAGGCAATACTGTTTTTGATACCCTAGAGCTACATTGTCAAACGCATGCTCATGATTGCAGGCTGTTCTGTCTCACATTATTCCTAGAATGCCTTTGCCTTAAATTCTATTTTATCTGCTATTAATATTGCTATACTGTCATTATTTTGGTTTGTGTTTTCCTGATATATTTTTTCTACCTCCTGATTTTTCTGAGCAGTGTTGTTTTAGTTGTGTCTGTCACTTGTGAGCAGCATATATTGTAGATGGATTCTTAAAATTTGAATCTGATGATATCTGTCTTTTAATAGACAAATGCATTTGCTTACTTTTTTGTGAATTACCCACATTTCTACCTCAGTTATTTTATGGCTTCCATTTTCCATAATTTTTCACTATTTTCCTTGCTTTCCTTCTCTCTTTTTTTTTCTGGCCTAGTGAATTTTTGCTTCTCTTATAGTTTTGAACTCACACATTATTTTTCTGCTCTTGTAGTCAGCACGCTTACCTTTCCAATCGACATCCTGGACTTAACCTTTTTCTCCGAGAAAACCTAAATTATTCATTATTGCTGTCCCTCTGCTGTTGCCCTACAACAGGGGCCTTGCCAGACTTTAATCCCCTGATCACTCTTCTCCTCAATGTGCTATTTTTATCTGAAGTCAGTTTTACCTCGTATCTTCAGATATGAAACATTGCTTTTAATTTTCCCCATCAGGAGTTAATTCTAGCGTGTGACAGAGGCTGTGGCATCCACAGCGCCTTCGTTCCTTGTCTCTCCACGTCTTCTCTGCAGCCGGTGTCCCTGTGGAAGTACAGCTCCGAACAGGTGAATCGCAGTCTCCACAGTCTCATTAGGTGACACCAGTCCCCAACAATACGGTCAGATTGCGGGCGCTGTGACATAGTAACTGAGAACAACTGCAAAGCCTACACCATTCACTGCTCGCTCTTCGGTTCACAAATCACGATCAGAGATTCAGGTTGGCTTTCCAGGGCGGCGGTGCTCGGGGCCGCGCGGCGGTGCTCGGCGCCCTGCAGCCCGGTGTGCAGGGCACCGCCTCCTTGTCTCCCGGCCACATCTTACAAAGTGGAGTTTTTTTTAAAAAAGGGAATTGCCTAAGAAAAGATAAAAGATGTGGCAAAGAAATGAAAAGCGATGATGCATTGAACAGGCACGTGCGCTTCCAACAACTCTTCCCAAGTTTTTTACAAAGAAATAAAACTGCAGCACTTCCATTCTCCATGTTTCCAATATTCTAGATCACAGCGTGCTAAATGCATATTATTTTACTATATGTTCATCCTCTTCTATATTTAAAGCCGGCAGTAACAGAGTATTTAATGCCTTGCCGACAATTTTCAAAGGCCACTGAGAAATGGCAATTTGCCCCACTGATTAAACGTGTGTTTCCTGAGTTCAGCCTGCGCCATCACTGCAGAGTCCACACTGCGGTGCAGAGCGAGGACGGCAGGCACGTGTCTGGGTCACAGCTCTGTCACTGAGGGTCAGAGGGAAGTAACTCGTGGTCTTTGCTGTATTAATATATTTATATTCCTACTCTTGTTTTCAGCTTAGCTGACGTGACAGTCAAGTAGTGATCATTTTCCGTCAGCATTTTGAAGTACAAAACTCGCTCCTGGCATCTCTCGTTGTTGATAGTAAGTCTGTAATCGCTGCCATTCCTTTGAACGTCACCTTATCCTTCTTGCACTTTAATCATTTTGCTTTACTCATTGTCCTTTTTGTTTTGAAAGAACTACAGATTCACAAACAGCTGCAAATAGTACCAAGAGGTCCCACTTAACCCTCACCAGTTTCCTCCACTGGCCTGGCCTGACATGGCTATAGCACAATGTCAACACCGGGAGGCGGACACTGGCACGTTGTGTATACGTGTGGTTCTATGCCATTTTGTCACTTGTGTAGATTTATGTAGCCACTGCCACAATTCAGGTACAGGGCTATTCCACCGAGTTCTCCCTTGTGCTTTATAGACGCACCCACCCTCCACCATCCCTAACCCCTGGGGACCACTAATTTGTTCTCCATCTCTATGATATTGTCATTTAGAGAATGCTATAAAGATGAAATCACAGGGTGCGTGGACATTTGAGCTGGCTTGTTTTCACTGAGCATCCTGCCCTCGCACTGCCCAGGCCGCGGTGAGCGTCCAGAGGCGGTTCCTTCTCACAGCTGAGCAACGTGCCACCGCACGGGTGCTCCGCGGCTTGTTCAGCCACGCCCCTGCCGCACCGCATTTTGGGGTTCCCTGTTCTGGCTATTCTAGATAAAGCCGCCATGAGCGACCACACACCGCTTTCCTGTGGATGGGAGCGCCCATTTCCCTGGGGTGGGCGGCAGGCGAGCGGCTGGGGGCAGCGGGAAGGGCATGCTTAGTTGTACGAGAAGCTGCCGAGCCACTTTCCAGAGCTGCTGAACGTTTGTGCCAGCGATGTACGAGAGACCAGCTCCCATCCTTGCTGGCGTTTGGTGCCAGCATGTTCTATTTTGGCTGCTCTGAAGGGGGGAGAGGTGCCTCGCTGTGGCGCTAGTTTGCACTGCCTGGAGGCTGGTGGGGTTGAAACAGTTTTCGGTGCTGATTTGCCATCTACGTATCCTCCTCCGAGCGGCGTCTTGTCAGTTTCTTGCCCACTATCTGACCAGTTGGTTTTTCACAATGGATACTGACATCTTTATATATTCTAGATACGAGTCTGCCATCAGATGTGTGGCTCACACATTTTGGATTTCTTTGTGTTTTTCCTGTTTGAGATTTGCTCAGCTTCTTGAGTCTGTATGTTTATGTCTCTTTCCATATTTGGGAAACGTGCAGCCATTATTCCTTGCAATACTTTCTCAGCCCTGCCTTCTTTCTCCTTTTAACCCTGATAACATGAATATTAGATATTTCACATAGTCTTTCAACAACCTAAGGTTCTGTTCTTTTTCATTCCCAGTGGTCGGCGCCTGGCCCCATCTTCCTCTGCTTCCCAGAAGTCTGTGCCGCTGTTCCCCTTCCTGGGCCTGGAGCTGCCCTCCTGGCTGTCCTCCACATCATGGGCAGCTCTGTCTTCTTTTCTGGAGCTTCTCATCTTCCCAATGTTAAATTATAAGTTCTCTGTTTTTGACTCTTCTTTTTTCTAGTTCCACTACCCCCAGTGATCCTATCTAGCCTCATGGCTTTCACTAGCCAGAATTTATATTTCTACCTTTGCTCTTTCCCCAAGCTCCAGACTCATACCTGACCTCTCGACACTTCCACTTACATGACAACTGCAGAGGCAGCCAGCAACCTCCCCTTCCCCTTCTGTCTTGAAATCGTAGCCCCTGATGATGCACTCCCTCCTCCCTGCCCCAGCCACCACTCTATGACATCAGTGTCCACCCGAACTCTCAACACCTTTTCCCACCATGTCAGATCTTGACCTTCTCAGATTCCACCACCTTTCCATCACCTCACCTTGGGAATACCAATGACTTCATTAATAACTGGCCTATTACTCACATTTACCTTATCCTATCATGCACATTATTCTGTGACGTGGCACAAGCACCTGGGATGCTGGTAAAGAAAACAGTTAACCTCCCTTTTTGAGAGCCTCCCCTCGCTGCAGTCCCACTGTGTTATCTGTGTCCACTCCACAGTGGACATCATCGGAAAACAATGCCACCCCGACAGAAGCCCCTCCCACCATGCTCTGCACTGCCGAGGCTCCCTGCTTCCTCAGAGGACAGGTGCCCAGACCCCGGCACCCTCTTCTGCATGCTGTCCCCATCCATTAATCTCCAGGACTGAGTGAGGATAGGACAGTGGCCTCTCTGCTGGTAACTCTTCCAGAACTCTGGTGGCCTCAGCTTCCACTCTCCCCAGCCACGCACAGACACAGCCTCGCCTTGGGTTTCTTCGTCCCTCAAGAATCACACCAGCTCCATCGCCAAGCCCTCTGCCACTGCCCTCCTGCCTCCCCAGGCCTGTCCTCCTGCTTCTTGTCCTCACAAAGATCATCCCATTTTTCTATCCTGCAAGTCCCTCCTGAAACCATTTCAACTCTGTCCTCACACACAGCCCTGCTGACATTTGTCTATTCCCACCTTGTCATTTCACCAAGCCTGGATGAGCCACCCCAGCCTCCCCTCTCTGCTCTTGGCCCAGCAGCATCGGGGGGGGGGCTGTTGGACTGTGAGCCTTGGCTCCTGGACAAGCCACTCAGCCTCCCCAGGCCCCAGGTGGCTGCTCGGCCTAGGTCTTCATCTCCTGCTGGCTGGCCCCGCAGATCTCCCAGCAGCTGTTCCCAATCGTCCTCCTCTTCCCAAGCCCACAAACCCACCCCCACTTCCTGAACCATAGCAGATGAATGCTCTTCATAATTTATTGAGAATTTCATCCGATAATGACGTTCTCACCTACTCTCCACTTCTCCTTAGAATGTCTCTATCTTCCCCCAGTGTGTCTTTTCACTGAGAAATATCCTTTGTCTTTTCAAGACTAACTTTTCCCTGGACTCTGGACCCCTCCCCTCGCCTTCCTGAATCCTTCTTGACCTTCTTCCATTTTTCTGTCTTATAGCTTCTTTTTAAAATTTTAATTTGTTAGCTTTATTGAGATTTAATTGATATACAGGAAATTGCACACATTTGACATCTACATCTTGATGAGTCTGGACATATGCACACACCTGTGATACCATCACCACAGCCAAGGTGCCAAGCATAACACCTCCAAAATTTCCTTATGTTCTTTTGTGGGTCACTTATTAGTGTGTGAGAACACTTAACATGAGCTCTATCCTCTTAACGTATTTTAACATGCACAATATCATACTGTTAACTATAGGTACTGTGCTGTATGGCAGGTCTCCAGAATTTATTCATTTTGCCTAACAGAAACTTTATTCCCATTGAAAAACAATTCCCCTTTCCCCTCTCCACAGCCCTGGCGACCACCATTCTACTCTCTGTTTCTGTGAGTTCGACTACTTCAGGCACCTCATACTGATAGAGTCGCGCAGCATTCGTCCTTCTGTGACTGGCTTATTTCACTTAGTATAATGTCTTCTAGGTTCATCCATGTTGTCACAAGTGGCAGGGCTTCCTTCTTTCTAAAGGCTGAATAATCTTCCATTGTGTATATACACCACATTTTCCTCATCAGTTCATCCACTGATGGGCACTCAGGTCGATTCCACATTTTGCTATTGTGAATAGTGCTGCAGTGAACATGGGTGCGGATACTTCCTCCATATCCTGATTTCCTTTCTCTGGGATATGCATACCCAGCAGTGGGATTGCTGGATCATATGGTGGTTCAATGTTGAGTTTTTCGAGGAAACTCCATAGAGTTTGCATAGCAGCTGCGCCAGCTCACATTCCCACCAGCAAGTGCGATGTGAGGGCTCCTCCTTCTCCACTTCCTCACCAGCATGTTACTGCCTTTTGACTCAAGCCATTCTTTTTCATTTTCATTTCTCTGATGATTAGTGATGTTGAGCATTTTTTCATTTACTTTTTTGGCCATCTGTATGTATTCTTTTGAGAAATGTGTATTCAGACCTTTGCCCATTTTTAAATCAGATTATTTGATATTTTTTGTTATTGAGTTGTTTGTATTCCTTATATTATTCTGGTTATTAATCCCTCATTAGATGCATAGTTTGCAAATGTTTTCTCTCATTCTGTAGGTTCCCTCTTTGATTGTTTCCTTTGCCGTGAAGAAGTTTTTTAGCTTAATGTTATCCCATTTGTCCATTTTTGTTATGCTTGCCTGTGCTTTTGAGGTCTTACTCAGGAAATGTTTGCCCAGACCAAGTCCTTTAGCTTTTCAAACTGGGACATTTTTGAGAGAGAAAAAAGTGTCACTGATAATTGTGTAGGACAAAAGGTGCCAAGGGGACTGTCCTAGTCACCCTACCCTCAGTGATTGTTGTAAGGGTATTTGTCATTTGTTTTAATCAGGTGTGATCAGACATAAAGGCGTAGAAATGACTGTCATGATCTCTAGAAACAGGAGGCATGGGGCACTGTGCTGGGCCACACGGGAGAGTGCTGGGCCGGTCAGCGGTCCGAGGGGGATGGGGAGCTTGAGGCAAGTGCCTTTACTGTGATTTCATGGGAAGGAGTGGGCAAGGCAGAGGAAGCTGGCTTAGGATTGACTGGTTTGAATAACTGCAGAGGGCCCTGGGCCACAGGGGCTGCCACAGTTGTCTGGTACCTGGCTCTAGGTGATTAGGGCAGGTAACTAGCAGTCATGAGTGTGCGAGTCCCACAGCTGGGCTGTGAGCTCTGGATTGGCTGGTTTGTGTGTGAAAATGACACTCTGGGGCAGTTGTTTACTCTCCCCAGGAACTGGCCAGCCCTGGGAGGGGCAGCAAGGCCCCAGCCTTCAAAGCATCAGAATACAGAGAGCTCAAGACACGATCAACATGGAGGCTACCACAGTCAGTGCAGAGGCCTTTCCACAAAGCACATGCTCCACTCCCACCTCACTTTGTCCTGCCCCGGCGAGAACGGGCACCGTAGGGAGCCAGAGCCAGTGACACGCATGTGTGCACGTCAGGTGTGTGCACGGAAGGGAGCCGGAGAGCCACTGCTTTGCTGGCGCGTTCCCCTCCCACATCTTAGCCAACTCGACACCTCCGATACCTCAAGTCCGAGTCCCCCCTGCTGCCTGTTCCTGCACTGACTGCCATTTTTTCCACCTGGAACACCTTCTCCCCCTCTTCATCTCCACCTACCAGACACCCAGCTTTCTTCAAGGCTCCGCTAAAATGCGTTTCCTGGAGACTCATCTCAGGACCCCTCGCCCCGGCTGTGTCCCAGCAGCAGTTTACGCTTCCCGATGGCACCCTCGGCCAGCCCGCGCCGCACCCCTCTCCCGTCAGGGCGCGAGCGTCCTGCCCCACTCGCCTGGGCAGCGGGGCGCAGAGATGCTCTCGGAATGAATGGTGCTGTCCCTCCGGGGGACCGTATGAGTGTGGACGTGCCAGCGCATTGTGCCTGGCAACATATTTAAACGGGACAGAAGCCTCTGGGAGACATGACGTCTGCAGGGAACGCGGGCTCCCGGGCGGCACACTGTGCGAACAAGCAAGCCCGACTCCGGCTTAACAAAGTCATAGGTTGCTGAACTGCAAACCTTCTCTCAGCTTTAGATGCCAAGGGGCCTCTAGGGGAGGAAAAGGGAGTTTGAAGCATTTTTAATTTTTTTTGTAATTTATGTACTTGTCCCTTTTTTGTCTCCTGGGACTGTGGTTTTGGAAAACACTGGTGTAGTCTGAGAGGGGTGCTTTCTGGAGACCGAGGGGCTGTGCTTAAGCGGCGGGGGCTCCCACAGCTTGCAGGTCACGTCAGTGGGACCGTCACTTACTTCACTAACGTGCACCTATCCCAAACCTCCAGTTAAGGTGACCTTTGCCCAGAGAAGCTAATATGTCCCATCTGCTCCTTCTCTTTGGTCACCCCAGGGACATAAGCTAAGCTGATCAGCTTTCAGTTCCCTGAGTACGCCTCTCTGCTTTCTCACTCTGCTCCAATTCCTAATCTCTCTCATACATACATCACCTAATATATCTATATAATCCACATATATATGCATATATAAAACCACATATGTGAGGTTGGAAATGCATATGTATATATTACCCTAAAAAGACAGAAAGAAATAGAGACAAGTGGTGGACAAGGTGGACCTGTCACGGTGCATGGGTTCCATTTTTTCAATAATCTCACATGTTCTGCATTTCAAATCTACCATGATTTTCTTGTCAACTTACTCTCCTGCCCTCCACAATGACTACTTCTGACCGTCCCCATTCTCCTCCAATCTGTCCTTACTGTCTCTTCTCCTCACTCCACGCAGATGGCCTTGCCCCCTATTGTCCATGAGGAACTGTCTTCATGGTATGAGGCCCAACGTGAGCCACCGGGCCCAGCCATGGTCCCCCCCCGACCCCACCCTCCACACAGCCCTGGTCTCCACCAGGCCTTGGCCTGCTGAGCTCAGTTTATGGAGCCCCCCAGCCCTTGATATCTGATCCACTTCTCCTTGGTAACTTTCCATCCGTTGACCCCTCACTCCGCACTTTGGCTGTAACCCCAGCTGTCGTTGCTCAGAGCTGAGCTCAGAGCCGTACTGAAGCCCCTTCCCCTCCCACAGTAGTTGGAATGAACTCTTTCTTGCCATGTTTAACAAATACCCAGTGCGATTTCTCCCTGACCCGCTGTGAACGTGCATGCACAGACGCCGGGCTGGCTTCACGTGGCTGCCTTAGGCAAGTCTTCAGCATTGCAGGCTGTCGTCTCCACATCTGTGACATAGACATGCTGCCCACGAGGCCCTCCGAGGAAAAGCTTCTGAAAGGGTCAGAGGGTGACTCGCACAGTGTGGCATGTGCCCCACGAGTCAGCCCGGATCTGCAGTGGTGCATCAGCACCCACGTCTGAACGCAGCGTGTTCTCCTTCCTTGCTCTGGGAGCGGGGCGGGTCCATGCAGCCTGCAGCAGCGAGTGTTACTGACCCACATTTGTCCTCTCGGCTCTGGGGCAGCCAGAATAAAAGACGGCTTCTCTAAAATCCGATGAGCAAGATAACTGGGGGGAAGGCAGGAGGGAAGGGGGCACTGGTCAGCTGCTGCTAAGTGCCTGGCTCTGTGCGAAGCAGCCCATCCACGTAGGCTCAGCAAACCTTGCCCTAATATGGCTCCATGAGTGGATATTGCCACTGTGTCACAGCTGGGTACTCATCCATGTGGCCTCTCTCTCTTCACCTGGGTGCTGAGCATTAGTGTGGCCCATGCTGCCCTACAGCAGTGGCCCCCCAGGGAGCAGAGACTGCCGGTCTTCTTAAGGGCCCGAGCCAGGACTGGCTCACAGTCATCACTATGTCCTCATTTTGTTGGCCAGTGCGTGTCCAAGATTCGGCCCTAGTTCAAGGCAGGGCAGGACTCCACCCTCGAAAGCAGAGCAGAACCTGTGCACAGACAGGAGCGGAACACGGCGGCATCTCCAGAGACCATCTGCTGCCCCTGAGCCTGGAGGCTCCTCCTTGGGAAAGGGACGCGGTGGGTATGCTGTCCACAGAGGCTAGGAAGCAGGTATTGGACACCTGTGGGATCAAGGGCAGGTAGTACCTTCCTGGGCCCGGTTCCTGTGCTGCCAGACTCAGAAAGGAACAGGAGGATTCAGTACTGAATTCCAGGGCAAATTTATACTCGCTTACAGTCACAAATCCAAAGTGGCCCTGAGCAGGAACCATCGCCTTTTTCTGTCCTGGGTCCGGCTGGCCCTGGGCCACAACAGCTGGCCAGCTGGTCCAGGAGAAGCCTGAGGACAGGCAGAGGTGGCCCTCCAGGCTTGCAGGAGAGGCGGGCTGGCTGTGTAGGTGGATCACTGTCCAAACCTCACCTCCCAACCGTTCCCAGAGCAGAGCTTCTGAGGAAAAACCCCTCCCGGTTGTTCCCATTCCCCAAACAGCTGTGTTTTATGAGGTGTTAAGTTTGGGGCGGGGATTCCCCCATCTGTGGAGTTGGCCCAGCTGAAGGCATTCCCAGGACATAGATTTATGACCTGCTGGGCCTGCGAGGGCCCTGAGGAGTCCTGGCCGGGGTGCAGCTCCAGCCCGGCAGGTGCCGCTGAGGCCCTCCAGGTTGAGGCACCTCTTTGTGGGTCCCCAGCTTCCCATGTGCTGTAGCTGTCTCGAAGCCCTTTGAGCTGAAGGCCCTCTGTGTCCTGGTCACCCAGGGAGTGGAGTTCGTGATCCACTGCGACATCTCAGAGCAAGGCCTTCATTCCCGGAGATTCTTTGGCCTGGGCAATGGCTTCATAAGCTGGAAGGCCCCACAGTCTTGCCCCACTTGGAGCTTGGGCCGCCGTGAGTGGAGCCTGTTGGTCCCGACACCAACTGGGGACCTCAAAGGAGCCTTTTTATTTGCTAGGTCCTCCCTCCCAGACCTGGGCATGAGGCCGGCTCACCTGCCTTCCACCAGAGGCAGAGGCCGTGCTGGTGGACAAGGCTTCCCAGCCGGCCTGGCCTGGCCTGGGCCTCCTGGTTGCGTGGGGCCATGCCAGGCTTTCGAGCAGTCACCTCCTTACAGGTATCCTTTGGAGACAGGCTGTCCGGGAAGGGTGTGTCCAGTGTCTGTCATGTGTTCGTGCAGGGCAGTGAGGGGTGAGAGGTGAACAGGCGGGACAGGGCCTTGGCAGGAAGGCCATTTAGAGGTGGGTATAAAGGACCCAGGTAAGGCGTGAGGAGACAGCCTCCCTTCCCCCTGCTTGGAGAGTGCAGCTCCCACCCTCTCAAAGCTGCCCGCAGACACACTTGCCTCGGAAGCTGCCTGTGACTCTGGTCCCCCTGGATGGTGGAAAGTCAGTAGCCCAGCAGGACAGGGACAACTAGGGCTTCCAGTCAGTGTGAGGCTTCTGGTCCCACTGCCTGCATAGGCCCATAGAAGCCACCTGCGCAGCAAGGGGTGCCGGCAGGTAAACAACAGGTACACACAGAATGGAGCAGGAGAGCTGCTCATTCCAGCTCCAGCTCAAGGCAGAAAACGAGTCCACCGAGAGAACTTCGCTTCCCACGCACACCGCACACACCTGCACAGCCCTCCCGCACCCTGCGCTCAGGAGAAGCCCGAGCGCCCTCACCCCAGCCCCTGGAGAGCCCAGGCGCCGAGCGCCAGGTGGAGAGAGGAGGACCAGTGGCTCGGTGCTGGCGCTCCAGGGCCGCAGAGCCTCCTGGGCTGTGGTCGCATGTGGCTTTGAGTTCTCCCCTCCAACAAGAGCCAGCAAATCTCTCTTGGAGGTTGTTGTGAGCTTCTGAAGAGATGCTGGGTGGGAAGTGGCTGGTGTCATGCTGTGACCCTGGGACCTCCTTCCTTGTTTCCTGGGGAAGCACAAAGCCCCGCACTGCTTTCTCTGACGGGTCATGCAAGGAGCAGGCACGCAACTAATATTTAGAGTTAGCATGGGCTCGTTCTGCTGCCCATTCTCATAATACTTACTTATTTAACAAGTCTTTCTGGGGGCCAGAAAAAACATTAGGTACTGATAAGACAAAATGAATATGGCAAAGTTTGAATTACGTTTGAGCCAAGGTTGTTGTCACAGGTAAATATTGAAATTGTTAACCCAGCAAACAACTTGTAACGCTGTGGTCTCTGAGTTTTGTTTTTTTTCCAGTGGGGTTGGATTTTTTTGTAAGAGGAAATTCTATATGTATTATTAGAGAATGGCAGTTCTGGAGTTCTGAGAGGTCTGCCTGTTCTACGCCCAGCCTGGCGCTGGTCTCCGCGGCGCGAGGGACTGTGGATTAGAAAGAGGTTAGTGTACCGCGCAGTAAGAGACAGACGAAAGCTGGTCTCAGCAACCAGGACCGCCGCGGGCCACACCCTTCCTCCTCCACAGCCAGGCAGGGCCCGGGCTTTTCCTCGCAGTCCGAAACGCCGGAATGGTGTGTGTTCAGTGGTTCCCGACCTTTTTGGCACCAGGGACCGGTTTCATGGAAGACAATTTTTCCACGAACCAGGGGGCAGGTGGATGGTTTAGGGATGATTCAAGTGCATTACATTTATTATGCACTTTATTTCTGTTATTGTTACATTGTAATATATAATGAGATAATCATACAACTCACCATAATGCTCAATCAGTGGGAGCCCTGAGCTTGTTTTCTTGCAACTAGACGGTCCCATCTCGGCGTGATGGGAGACAGTGACTGACCTGACAGTAGGCGGAGCTCAGGCAGTGATGTGAGCAGTGGGGACTGGCTGCAAATACAGATGAGGCTCTGCTGGCTCACCCACCGCTCACCTCCTGCTGTGTGGCCCGGCTTCCTACAGACCAGAGACCAGTACTAGTCTGAGGCCTAGGGGTTGGGGAACCAAAACTCTAGGTGGATCAGAATGATTCTGGCCTAGGGAAAACAGTTACACCGTAGGGGCCTCAGACTCTTACTGATATTTGTGAAAGGACGAGCAGCCACTTCTACTTAAGGAAATGCCCACAATCCCACTTCCTACCACGGGAGGAACACGAACACAGACCACACCCACTAGGAGGGGCCCCCTCGGACCCGGCGGTGCCAGAGGTGACAAGGCTCTCAGCCCAACAGCAGTGTTGTGAAGGGGCCTTGCGCTGCCGAGCCGCAATTTTGATTCAAGGACTGTTTCTGTCTTTGTTCTCCCCTTGTCCCCGTTTTCTTGTTTCAGATTGTGCTCAGGGAGTGGGCAAGGTGGGCAGGGCTTTGAGGCTCATGTCACCTTTTATCATCACTGGCACCTTCTCCCTCCAGCTCCCTGAGACGGACAGGACAGGGGGCTTGAAGCATTTAGCAACTACACACACAGCACGGCACCCTAGACATGCTTGACATGCACCACGGCCTATTTGATTTTTAACCAGTAGATCTTTGGTCTATCTGTTGTCAGCAGAAGCTGCTAAGCAAGGCAGGAATTACAAAAGTCACAAGGATTAGCTTGGCAGATTCCCCGAATGCCTTGGACAGACAGCAGCATGGGTTCGAAGGTGACCCCGCGTGGCACACTCTTTGCTGCCAGCTTGCTTCTCTTGAAACACAGCCTGGAGAGAACGGGACCAAAGGTGCGGTTCCGTCTGTCAGATGTTGCCTATTCAACAACCCCAGTGGGCACTACAGAATAAAATTCAATGTGTTTCTCTTCATTCCACGGAAAAGGCAGGCTCCTGAAGGCCCTCTGTGACATTACTCAGGCTATTTATTTTTGGCCCTGTGGCTGCAGTTTCTCCAAAATCAAAAGGGCACTGTGGTGGCCTGCTCCTCCAAAACGCTAGGAAAATGCACAGTGAAAATCAGGTACTTGCATTCATGCACTCATCCAGTGCTATGAACTTGAACCTGAGGAGCAAGGCCATCCCTAGAGCACAGCGTTGGTGAGGACGGGTTCAGAGACAACAAGCAACGTCCCCTCGGCCCTGACTCCGCATTGGCTGGCAGAGAGAAGGAGGAGCTGCCCTCCAAAGAGGAAAAGAATAGCCAAGGAAGCCGCTGGAAAACACTGGACGAGAGGAAGCAGAGGACAGGCAGCTGAAGGACGCTCACTAGATGGAAATTATGGCTTCCACGCAGTAAGAACGAAAGGAGAGAAAGGCCCTCACAAAAAGGTAACAGGATAATAAAAGTAGTTTAAAAGTGAGTTGACAACAGTATTTATGGAAAAAATTGTTGTTCCTTAATGTCCCCCAACCCAGCTCTTTTGTCTTCCTGCTGGTAGGTCATTAACAAGTTAAAGGAAACAATGACATGTGCTCACTCCCCATTTGAGTAAGAATTAAGTTTCAACACAGTAGATTCCTCCCTGACAACATTCAGTGTTAACGGAAAGTAAGGGAAACAATGTCTACAAAGCTTTCCAAGTGAGGAAAGAATGATACATGAATTTTGTCCAGCCGATATGTCATGTGTGTTGAGTACAAAGAGGTTTCAAATATGCCAGAAATCAAGAAACACAGAACTAGTAAGGCCATCTTGGAGAAACTATTGGAGGATGAACTCTAACCAAGCTATGTGTAATGGAATTCCTATTCCCCAGCTAAAGAGACAACACACAAGTTCATCACTACATCATGCTCTTCAGATGTTTCATTCACTCATCCTTATTCCTATATTCATAATTTCATACCAGAGGCTGAGTGATGACGTTTTCTTCATGCGACTTCTCCTCCCGCCCGGCCCTCACGTGCTAGCGTGCTAACGCGTGCTTTGGAGCTCCAGCAGGGCACGTCTGACGCAGCGCTTCCCAAACTCCTCTCATCACAGAACCCTCCTCTCGTAGGACTGGGCTCTGCAGAGCAAGCCTTAGCGTCGCGTTTGAGGATTGTGTGCTTGTGCCATAAACCAGTGTCTACACTCCAGAACACTGACACCCTGTGCCAGGGAAGCATCACAATTTCTCTGTTCATCAGCACTCCATCCAGCTCACATCCACTGAGAACCCTCTGTTGAGGCATCACCATAGATAACAGCGATGCAGAACCAAATAAAGCCTTTGAAGAGCTCCTGGGAAAGTCGTAAATCGCTAATTATGCAATGTTATGTTTGCCATAGCAGTGACAAACCACTGCAGGAGTCTAGGGGGGAAAGCGACAAAAGTGTATTTGCTTCACAAATCTGCACACATTTCGTTACCTGACTCACACGTGATAGGAGACGGCTCGTGATTAAATACGACCATGTTCCCGTCTGCCTTACTCAGAAGACAGGTGTGTCGCCGGCACATGGGGAAGTGCCGGGGATATAGGAATCCACGTGTCTGGGGGTGAACAACCAGCGTGCACGTGAGGACCAGAAGTTCCACCTTTGTGACTTTGCAGGACCAGAAGCCACAATAGAGCCAGCTAGAGCACGATCACAGCCTCTCCCCACCCGCCTGTTTAGGGTCTCCCAGCCATCTGCCAGTGGCGCCATGCCGACGTCCCTCCTTGCCCTCTGGGTCCCTGCACACCTCACACTCTGGTTCCCCTGGCAGGACACCCTCCTGCCACAGGGGCAACTCCGGTCTTAGCCTCAGAGCAACATGTGCTGTGCCCTTGTCACGGCAGTGATGAGCCGAGGACTCTGCTTCTCATGAAAAGCCCTGAAGAGCCCCAGCAGTAGGGTGTCCCGGACTATCTGTCCTTAACGTGCTTGCACTATTTTATTTGACTTGCATTTACACTTTATCATCCCATCTACCCACCCTCAACATGACATTCTTTCCCTTAAGGTCTAGATCCAGAAAAAATACGAGCAACCCTGCTCAACACTGGGCCTCCCTTACAAATGCCTTATTCATGGTCTTTGGCTCTGTCAGGAACCTGGCAGCCTCTTTACCTCCTGGACGATTCTCCCCACAGATCTTGACCTGAGAAGTCAGGGGTGGCCACTGTGCTCAAATGTCATGGCAAGTAGGGTGCCACATAGCTCTGGAGGCAGCAGGCAGTGCCAGGGGCCCAGTCATTGTCTTCTCCAAGAGGTCACTAGAACCCTCATAATGATAAGCTGCTCCCGCAAGTACGCCAGCCCAGACATTCTGGGTGGGGCCCAACATGCCCCGCTCGGGCATGTCACCAAGGCAAGCAGCTCGGGCAGTCACTAGGGACCTGCACACCGCTTGTTTTGCAGACCAGTAATGCTCTCTCCCGGAGCGCCGTGCTCAGGTCCTGTGTTCAGGCTGTGTTCAGGTCCATCCTTGTGTAAATAAAACGGGTCCTTCACCACAGAGTTTGAGGAGCACTGCTGAAGCAGTCAGAGGAGGGGAGAGCAGTGTTAGAGGGCTTCATGGAAGAGGTAGGGCTTAGGCTGGGCATGAAGTGCAGTCAGGGTGGGAAGGAACGCTGGTGTCCCCAGGGCTCTGCCCTTGGCCTCCCTCTCACTTTCTCTGGGGGCTCGGCCATTCTCATGCCTTCCAACATCATCTTCAAGGAAAACGTTATCTAGATCTGAGTTTTCAGCTCAGACACCATTTTTAACATCAAACTTGTAAAGCCATTTGGATGTCCAATAGGTACAACAAATTTAGCATGGCCCAGACCAAGCGCATGACTTTCCCCCCAAACTCTGTCATTACATCTCACAATTTTTATTGTGTTTCATTCTCATTTAGTTCAAAATATTTTCTAACTTCTCTTGTGATTTTTTTCTGTGATCCATGGGTTATTTAGAAGTACATTGTTTAATTTCCAAATATTTTGGAATTTTTGAAATATCTCTATGTTATTGATTTCCAGTTAATTCCATAGTTCCATTCTTTTGAATTATATTGAGACATTTTATGACCCAAAATATAGTCTTCTTGGTAAATGTTCAATGAGCACTTGAAAAGAATATGTGTTCTGCTGTAGTCTGATGCAGTGTTCTATAAATATCAATTAGGCCACGCTGTTTGATTGTGTTATTCAAATCTTTTATATCTTTAGTGGTTTTCTGTCTAATTTTCTATGAATTATTAAGAGACAAATGCTGAAATCTCCAACTCTAATTATGGATTTATCTATCTTTCCAGTTTTATCAGACCTATCAGTTTTTGCTTCATGTATTTTGAAGTTCTGGATTTGAAATGCTATCTTTAGCATATAATAAATTCACAAATATAAATGAGTCTGTAATTCTCTGATCTATGTACCCCTACACCAGCATCACACTGTTTCAATTACTGTGACTTTAGACAAGACTTTCTGATCAATTAGCAATTAAGGCAAACCCTCTCCGTTCCCCCCAGTTACCTTTTCTTTTTCACAAATATCTTGGCTCTTTTCATGTATTTACTGTTCATTTAGAATGAGAGCATCAACTGGTCAAGTTCTTGTTAAGTACTTCATATATTTTATAACATATTTATTTCATATATCCCTGTTGCTCAGAAATATTCTTCCTACTGAACACATGGAACAGGGGTTGACAACTTTTTCTCTAAAGGGCCAGGGGGTAAATTCTTTAGGCTTTCTGAGTCACATGGTTTCCACCAATACTATTAGCTCAGCCGTTGCCATGATGGCACAAAGACAGCCACAGACAACATGTAAACAAGTGGGCATGAAACTTCACTTACAAAAATAGGCAACAGGTCAGAGCTGGCCAGCAAGCCATAGTTTGCTGACTATAAGGAGAGATTAATAGATATAGAGAAGGATTAATTTTTACATAGTTATCTTGTATCCTAACTTCATAATGAATTTCATAATACTATTTTTCAGCCAAGTCTATTATTTCTATGTGGGCAAATATATAAACAAAAGATCATTTCGTTCTAATTTTCCAATATTTTTAACAATTATTCTTGTGTAGTCTTATTGCTTTGGCTAGATAGCCTGGAGTGGTATCATTTTTTAAAATAAAAAGGCTCTGTTTTTTCACCTTCAAATTTGATGCTGTTGGTTCCTAAAAAAATGTTCTTTATCATGTGCAAGTTTCAGATATGATGCTGTATTAGATATCTAAGATCCTTCTAATTCAAACTGTTCCACTATGAGGTAATCACTGGTTTTGATGGTGGCTATGGACAATGAGTGCTCCACGGAGCACTTGGTCACCCCTGATACCAGTGACCTGTTTTCGCTTCATGGATACTTTCCAAATCTTCTGGTTCAATTACTCGAACTTCATGACAACACAGAAGAAAACTAATTCTTCCCAGGGATTAGAAAAACATAAGTAGGAAATAAAACTTTTTTGTTTTAGAGTTGTTCAAGGTGTTTTCCTTTGTGGTTTTTCAATAAAAACAAATCAGTGAAATGACCTTTGAGTACTAAAGGTAAATTTAATTGAAAATTCAATAGTGTTCTATGGAAATTCGGGTGAAAAGTCCAAAGAAAAATAAATTACTAAGTTTAATATGAGAATAAAATCGATAAGGTTATTTCTGAAAAGCTTTGGTTTAACATGTAAGCATTAAGAACATAAAACTTTAAAAATATGTATTTAAAGTTGAAAGTTAATAAATGTATATATGTTTATATTTAAACATTTTTAAACTTCCTTTAAATTAGCATTCATATATTCACAAGTGTCAATGAGAATTTCATATATCCTAGGCAGAAATTGTTTCATTATTGGTATTGTAGAATACTGGACTATTAGGCTAACGGCTGTCTTCTAGCTTTTGTTTACTGCTCGCTTGCTGACCGCAGCTTACCGCAGGGCATTATGGGCTGAAACAAAATGCAGGAGAAAGTGCTGATTCCGGAGCCCACCCGGGACAGATTAGGACCAATCAAGGACAGGGTGAAGTAAAAGACTGAAAAGAATGGCAGATAAGGAGCTTACCAATCACTGTAACGGGCAGCTGCGTGATCAGCATATAGAACCAATCACTGTAAAGGGCAGATGCATGATCAGCGTGTGAACAGCTTATGTGCACTGAGTATAAAAAGCTTACACTCACCCCATTCGGGGTCCCTGCCCGAATAGAGGCCACTGTGTTGGTGCTCTGAGGCTTGGGCCCTAGCTAGCTAGATAATAAAACTCCTTTTGGTGATTACAGCCTCGGTGACTCTGTCTCTCTGTCCCGCGGTCCTGTGGATTTGGGCTCTAACAGTATAAAAGTTAGTATTTTAATTAGCCAAAAGTTTTCAGTTTGGAATTCACCTTCTAAGAATAAAGTGAAAACAAATGCAATCAGTATTTCCACATTCACTTATTTAATTTCCCTGAAAAACTAAAAATTAATCCAGCTATAAAAATACGAGGTACTCATTAAAGAAGGGACATGTTTAACATCAAGAACGGTGAAATTTTTCTTTACAAGAACATTTCAAGGTCCAGATACATAAAAACACTTTAGGCAATACATAGCAAATATTTTATTTTAGATAATAGCATAGAATCCTTCTTAGGAATATTGTTATACATTATACCTATTATTTTACAGTAACAGAGAGAAAATAAAATTAGTGATACAAATATTAAAGGCCAATCATCAAAATAAAATTAACGTTTAGTACAGACTATTATTTATTTTAATAATATAAATAAAACAGTCTATTTAATATCAAATATATATCTGGCATATAATCATTTTTAAAATAAGAATTATCAATTTTAATTCAACCAATTCAAGTATATTCATTTGGCCAAAGAAACACAATAAACCTCTTACAAATTCAGAATTTATAAATTAATCTTAAACATTTGCTCAATATAATACATAGCATAGTCTGATCTCCACAGAGTTACACTGTACAAACACACTTGCCAATTGCTTTGTAGCTTATAATCAGGTATAACTGGTCACCAAAACTCCTTAACCATAGTATTGCTATAATAATACGAGGCAAAGTCCTATAATAAAATGAATGTAATAATGGCCACAGTCTTTTCAAAAACAGAGTATGGAAGTTTCCATTTTCAAAACTATGAATCTGGTTTTCCAAAATCTGGTTCCCAAATCTAATTTTTAAATGTTTCACCAGAGGTGGGGCAGTAATGGAAAGAAATGATTTAATGGAACTTTGAAAAAAAAACAAACACTATCACAGATCTTAGTTTCAAAAGTAGATCAGGAATGAGAGATATCATAAATGACTCAGAATTACATAATAATGTTTATATCAAAGTTTATTGGTTAGCTAAAAGGCAAAGAGTAAGAGGCAAGTAAAGTATAATATTTGCTTTTAACAAAGCAGACTGAGTAATGTTAAGTGTTAGAGTGGGATAGGAAAGAACTCAGGCTAGGCAAAAATTTCCTCTTGGACTTTCTATATAAACATCTATTTTAGTTCTGGACTGTTGGCCAGCGTGCTCGTGTGACGCGGAGGAGGAGCCCTGCCCACCCGTGCAATGCTTCCCAGGCCGGCTTGTCCTTGCCTTGCTGCTCTAGGGAGGCAGCTCCTCGGAGGTCTCTGGGGCCCCGCAGGAGTGTGAGGGAGAGGAAAACAGAGGCCAGTTTGTGCTGAAAGTTAATACGTTCTAACTGGACTCCTTTGCCTTTCCAAATAAAATCTTAATGAACATAGTTTCAGTCCTTTATTGGGCTCTGTAATCCCTTCAACCAAACAGCAAAACTGCAGTTGCTTTATGTAACTTTGTTTCACTGGAAAACACGGGAGGGTATTTTGATATTGTCTAGTAAGATGAATGAGTAAACGCTGCTCACCCCAAACCAAATGACGCTGCCTCCAGGGAGTTTTTACGCCAAGAAAGCAGACTGTGTGCATACAAAGCCCTTCCGCACAGCTCCAACCTGCCCTTTATGAAGAGGCTCAAAGCCACGTGGTCATTTCAACTGAGAGGCAGCAGAAGTCTTTCTTAGTCCAAAGTCAGAAGTTTCTGAAGAACTTTAAGCACAATTTCATAACAAAAGTGATACTGCTCCTATAGATACATATATGAAAAACAACAGAATGTTAAGTAATTGAATACTACTATCCACAGAGAACACATTTATAATTTTCAACCACACTGGGAGGTTCCTAAAGAGAGCAAACATTTAACTACAAACACTTAAATGAGAACTTCTTTATAAAAATACATTGTTTTAAATACAAGGAAGATAAATGATCATAATATAGTTTTTGGTCTAGAACGAATTCCCTAAAGGCTTAACTAAACTTAGGGAAAACTGTCAATCTCAACTTCTTTATATCTTCCCCCCTTGCCTAAATCAAATTAAAAATTCCCTTATATTAATTTTGACATTTCAAACCATATGTATATATAAAGATCTAGCCTCAAGTCTCTCAAGCCATACTAGTTCAAATAAAATGCTTCATGACATTAGCTTAAGAACAAGACAAAGATTTAGGTGTAACTGTTTTCATTATCCATACTCTCTAGACACCCTCTTCCAATGATTAATAACTAATCTATGACATAAATATATTTTTATTACATGCCAATAATCTTCTCAGTGGTGACTAAATATTTCAAATTGCTATCCAAAAATTTATTAAAACTAACTTTAGATGTTACTTAAGTAACACGGCATTGTGGGCAAGGCTTGGGCTTGGGCATCGGGAGACCTCAGTTTGAGTCTTGGCTCCTCCCCTTGCTGTCTGAGTGACCTGCGGAGCTGACCTCACTGCTCTGAACTTGTACATTGTCAGGAATTTCAGAGCAAAACTATGTCTAATTCATACAGCAATAATTCAGTGAGATCATGTAGGTGAAAATGCTTTATAAATTGTACAGTGCTATGTAACGCTAATCTTTGTATTCACTACTCTCGTTAGAATCCGTGTCGTGAAAGCTCACCTTCGTTTGAATCATGCCAGGACGCTGCTCTCTCATTTGGGTCACTATATTCATAATGTCGAACTGCAGTAAGAGGACAGTAGTTTTGTATTATCCATGTAGAGGGAAAAACATAGACCTATGTATTGCCAAATGAGTATTCCATATCTCTTTCTAGTAAAAGAGATGTCAAGCTTTAACCGGAAAGATTCATTTTCAGCCACAAGTAAATGTAACATTTTTAGTTACATGGTTAAGGAAGACTTGTTTTAATAGGTTTTCAGGTGAAAGCAGTAAGCAATCATTTATAATAAAAAACACTGTAAAAAAAATAAATAACACATTTTCCCTCATTTTCACTTATCTGTTATCCAAAGGGAGAACTTACAGCAGCATCGTAATTCTGAAAAAGTAGAAAGGACTTTTTCTCTGCCCCAAGAGTAGCACTGCTGTTTCTCACACAAAGAGCCTCATCGACTCAAACGGAGACCCTGAGCCACTGTCAGCCCAACACTAGGTTTTGAAGCTGCGCATGGAGACCATCACAGCTGGGTGTGGGTGCTGAGTGGGTATTGGTTCACAAGGCGTATTGCTAGTCCACAGTGAGACGAGTCTAGGAACCAGGAGTGTTTAGAAACTCTTATGGCAACCCGACACTGACACAGCATCAGGAGTGTGATCAGCTGAGCAGGATATAGACCAGCTAGGTGTTGATGAACTTGCTAGGTGAGTCACATGTGGTATAAGATTAGTACTAGCCATGTGTAGCAAGACCATGTTGGCACATGACACATTTTATTTTAAGGTTTGTCAACTGTAACTCAAAAGCATATAAAAACTGAGAAAAGCAAGCAATTCTTTACTTTTATAACTTGTCATTTTATAATAATAAGATTCTTAGGTGAAGGGGGTGTTTGAAGATGGCAGACAAGAAAAACCACCAGCCAGAGTATCTCTGCAAGAAAGACAGATTTTAGAAGAAAGTGAAAAAAATAAACAGGCAGACAAACATAGATCAGCCGAGAGTCAGAAGGAAGGGTGCCTAAAACTATAGGAGACTCCACGAGAAGAAGTTGTGGAGGAGATCTGGAAGGAGAAAGGTCCCAGAGAGGCTTGCAGACCAGTGACAAGGATAGATGGAGCGGTTAACTTTCCCCTCCCTTGCATCTTGGACTGCTGGTGACTCCTGAGCAGTTGGAGAGACCTGCAGACACCAGCCCAGAGACGGCTACCGCTAGTGAGCAGTGAGCCTCTTGTGGACAGGGCACCAGGCTCCCAGCTCCCTCAGGGCACCTCCCCACACACAGAACCGAGCCCCACGGCAGGTGTCATGTTGCTCCATTCTTGCCTTCCCCTTTTCTATCCGTGGCTGCTGAGAGAGACAATTCAGCCACCAGCCGAAGGCATCTCCAGGGAATGAGACCTTTCCTTTGGAGGCCCTACAACAGACTGAGGGGAACTCAGACTGTGAGCTCCCTACCTGCCAGCCCTCCCAGGTGCTGCTAGCCTGGTGACTCCAGGAGAATGGGGCAAATCCTGAGGCAGAGAGACATTGATCCAGCTTGGGCACCCTGTGGGTGACTTGAGATCAGCACTCCTCTCCCTGGTGGGGTCAGGGATTGATCTCTGGGGCCCAGGGGACAGGCCTGCAGACCAGATCCTGTGCACCTAGGTCTCAATCGCATTGCCCCAGGGCACAGAAGGGATATTTGTGAATGAGCCTACTGAGGTGTGTGTGCCTTCAGGGGCAGATCAGCATGCTTGAGGGGCAACCCTCCTCCCACAGGAAGGCTGTGCGCCCAGCCCAGGCTGTGATTCTGGGCAGGGAACCTCCCAGCCTGCATCACAGCCAGGGGAGATCTGCTGGAGTGAGGTCCTACCTGCTGGCAGAGGCCCAGGAGAAACTGTAGAATAGGGGAGGCTGGAGAGGAGCGAAACTTGCTCCAGACTGCAGGTCTCAGACAGCTCTACCCCATACACAGACTTTCTGGCTGAGTGGGGCCATTTCAGACCTCCCTCCCCCGACCTGGCAGCTTTGCCCAGAAGCAGAGAACAAACTTTTGACCCCAGGTAACAGCATTTGTGGACCTTGAGGGCAGGCTCACCCAGCCCAGCTCCTCCTAGACTCACTCCTAGCATGTCACCACTGAGGTGGAGAATAAGGACACACCTGGAAGTCCCAGGGCCCCACCCATCACCTGAGGCTCAAGAGTGCCTCTCCAGAGGAACAAGAGCTGGTTATAGGACCCAAAAACAACACTGCAGTCTACTCCTCTGAGCAAGCGCTACCTACTGACAGGGAGATCATTCTGCACACCATTTTACTGCATTTACTGATTCATCATAAAGGGTGTGGTCGAATCTCACCGACAAACACCACCTACTGGCTCAGAGACTTAACAGGGCATGTCATTATCAAAACAAAAATCTAAAGGTAAGAAGCAACAACTGATCCACTTGGGAAGGAATCAGCGAAAGAACTCTGGAAGTATGAAGAATCAAACAGAAAGCACACCCCCAAAGGGGAACACCAGCTTTTTAGCAATGGACATCAACCAAATTCAGAACAATAAAATGACAGAAGAATTTTGAACATGAATTGCAAGAAAACTCAATAATATGCAAGAAAAAATGAATAACCAACACAAAGAAATGACAAAAAAAAAATTCAGGACTTGGAATAAAAATTCACTAAAGAAATAGAAATATTAAAGAAAAATCAAACTGAACTCCTGGAAATTAAGAATTTATCCAAGGAATTTGAAAACACAATGGAAAGCCTCAAGAATAGGGTAGATCAAACAGAAGAAAGAATCTCAAAGATTGAAGATGACACCTTTCAATTAAATAAGTCACTCACAGAGATAGACAAGAGAAATAAGAGAAAAGAGTAAAGCCTATAAGAAATGTGGGATTATGTGAAGAGGCCTAATGTGAGAATCATAGACATCCCTGGGGGTGAAGAAGAAAATACACAAGGGTTGGATAAGCTATTTTGGATATAATAGAGGAAAATTTCCCAGGCTTTTCTAAAAATCTAGATATCCAGGTACAAGAAGTTCAAAGGACTCCTGGGATTCATTGCAAACAGGAAGACACCATGACACACAGTCATCAGACTGATCAAAATAGCCACCAATTAGGCCCTCCTATGAGCTGTAAGGCTAAAGAAGCAGGTAACCTACAAGGAAAACCCATCTGAATAACAGCAGACTTCTCAACTGAAACCTTACAAGCAAGAAGAGACCGGGGCCCCATTCTTACTCTTCTCAAACAGAACAATGCGCAGCCCAGTTTCTTGTACCCTGGAAAACTAAGTTTTGTATACAAGAGAGAAATAAAGACCTTTTCAGATAAGCAAAGACTGAGGGAATTCATCAAGTCAAGACCTGCTCTCCAGGAAGTACTCAAAACTGTATTACACATGGATCAGCACAATAAAAAATCACGAATGTAAAACCATCCAAAAGCTAAAGATCAAAGGCCAGATACCAGAATGGCTCAAGAGAGAAAACAAACCAAAAAAGTTAACTCAACAGGATGAACAGAAATCTGCCATACTTATCAATTCTCTTAATAAATGTGAAGGTCTTGATGTACCCACTAAAGAGACATAGGCTGGCTGAATGGATAAATATACACAAGCCAAGTATCTGCTGACTTCAGGAAACCCATCTAACCTACAAGGATGCATTCAGACTCAAGAGGAAGGGATAGAAAACAAAATTCATGCAAATGGAAGCCAAAATAATGCTGCTGTGGCAGTTCTGATTTCAGATAACTCAGTCTTCAAATCAACAAAAGTAATGAAAGACAAAGAAAGTCACTATATAATGGTGAAGGGTACAGTTCAACAAGAAGACATGACAATTCTAAATATGTATGTACCTAGCTCAGGTGCATACAGATTCATAAAGCAAATCCCAGGGGGTATAGCTCAGGGGTAGAACATTTGACTGCATAAAGCAAATCCTACTTGATCTAAACAAAATGATAAACAGAAACACCATCATAGCCAGAGACTTCAACACCCCCTGACAGAACAGGACAGATACTCCAAACAGAAAATTAACAAAAAAAGAAATTAACAAATTTCTTTTAAAATTACAAAAATTAACAAATTAAAAAAAAAATTAACAAAAAAAGTTCTGTTTAGACAGAACTCTAGAACAAATGGGTCTAACTGACATTTATAGAACATTCTACACAAAAAACACTGAATATACGTTTTTCTCATCGGCTCATGGGATATTCTCTAAGATTGACCATATTCTAGGCCACAACATGTCTCAAAAAATTTTAAAAAATAGAAATTATACCATGCATCCTCTCAGACCACAAAGGAATAAAATTAGAAATCAACTGCATCAGAAACTCTCATCTTTAGACAAAGTCATGGAAACCAAACAACCTTCTGCTGAATGATTATTTCATTAAGGAGGAAATCAAAAGATTCTTTGAACTAAATGACAAAGGAGACACAAGTCATTAAATCTGTGAGTCACAGCTAAAGCAGTCCTTAGAGGAAAATTTATATCCATAAATATCTACATCCAAAAGACAGAAAGATTGCAAACAAACAATCTAATTAATCACCTCAAAGAACTAGAAAAGGATTACCAAACTGATCGCAAACCTAGCAGAAGAAAATAAATAACAAAAACCACAGCAGATCCAAATGAAATTTGTATCAAAAAAACTATATGGAAGATTAATAAAACAAAAAGTTGGCTCTTTCAAAAAATAAAATTCACACACCTCTGGATAGATTAATGAGAAGCAGAAAAGAAAGAACCCTAATAAGCTCCATCAGGAATGAAAAAGGAGAAATTACAACTGATGCCATGGAAATGCAAAATATAATCTATGAATAATATAAAAACCTCTATGCACATAAACTGAAAAATGTGAAGGAAATGGACAAATTCTTAGAAACACACAGAAACAGAATTCCTGAACAGACCAATATCAAGTGCTGAAACTGAAACAACAATAAAAAACCTTCCTAAGAAGAAAAGTCCTGTACCAGACAGTTTTACACCTGAATTTTACCAGACCTACAAAGAAGAACTGGTGTCTATCCTGTAGAAATTATTCCACAACATTGAGAAGGAAGGAATCCTCCCCAACACATTTTATGAAGCCAACATCACCCTGATACCAAAACCAGGAAAGGATGCAACAAACAAAGAAAACAACAGACCAATATCTCTATGAATATAGATGCAAAAATTCTCAACAAAATCCTAGCAAACTGAATTCAGCTGCACATCAAAAAAATAATCCATCATGACCAAGTGAGCTTCATCCCAGAGATGCAGGGATACTTCAACATACACAATTGTATAAATGTAATTAAACACATAAATAGAAGCAAAAACAAAGACCATATGATCCATTCAATAGACACAGAAAAAGGATTCGACAAAATTCAGTACCCTTTTACGATAAGAATGCTTAACAAAATAGGCATAGGCGGGACTTACTTAAAAATGATACAAGCCGTATACAACAAACCCACTGCCAACATCATCCTGAATGGGGAAAAACTGAAATCATTCCCACTTAGAACTGGAACCAGACAAGGTTGCCCTCTATCACTGCTTCTATTCAACATGGTACTGGAAGCTCTAGCCAGAGCAATCAGACAAGAGAAGCAAATCAAGGGCATCCAGATGGAGGTAGAAGAGGTCAAAGTATCTCTCTTTGTTGAAGATATGATCTTATATCTAGAAAACCCCAAAGATTCTGCCATGAGACTACTGGAATTGATAAACAAATTCAGCAAAGTCTCAGGTTACAAAATCAATGTACAGAAATCACTAGCATTCCTATACGCCAACAACAGCCAAAGTGAGAACCAAATCAAAGACTCAATACACTTCACAATAGCAACAAAGAAAATAAAGTACCTAGGATTATAAGGACTAAGGAGGTAAAAGACCTCTACAGGGAGAACTATGAAATGCTGAAATAGCAGAGGACATAAACAGGTAGAAAACCATACCATGCTGATGGGTTCGCAGAATCAACATTTTTAAAATGCCTATACTACCGAAAGCAAACTACAGATTCAATGCAATCCTTATTAAAATACCAACATCATTTTTCACAGATCTAGAAAAAATAATTCTATGCTTCGTATAGAAACAGAGAAGACCCCTTATAGCAAAAGCAATCTTAAAGAAAAGGAACAAATTTGGAGGCATCAATTTACCAGACTTCAGCTATACCACAAGGCTATATTAATTAAAACAGCATGTTATTGGCACAAGAACAGAGACACAGACCAATGAAACAGAACTGAGAATCCAGATATAAAACCATCCTCATATAACCATCTAATCTTTGACAAAGCAGACAAAAAAATACGCTGGGGAAAAGAATCCTTATTCAGTAAATGGTGCTGGGAAAATTGGATAGCCATATGCAGAAGACTTAAACAGGATCCACACCTCTCTCCTCTTAGAAAAATCAACTCACGGTGGAGAACAGTTTTAAACCTAAGACATGAAACTATAAGAATTCTAGAAGAAAACATTGGAAAAACTGTTAGACATTGGCCTAGGCAAAGAATTTATGAAGAAGTCCCCAAAGGCAATCACAGCAGCAACAAAAATAAATAAATGGAACCTGATCAAATTAAAAAGCTTCTGCACAGCCAAAGAAACTGTCATGAGAGCAAACAGACAACCTACAGAATGGGAGAAAATATTCATGTTACACATTGAACAAAGGGCTGATAACTAGAATCTATATAGAATTCAGGAAAATCAGCAAGAAAAAAAATCAAACAACTCTATCAAAAGGTGGGCAAAGGACATGAACAGAAACTTTTCAAAAGAAGATAGACTAATGGCTAACATAGATATGAAAAAGTACTCAACATCTCTAATCATCAGGGAAATGCAAATCAAAACCACAATGAGATATCACTTATCTCCAGTGAGAATGGTCTTTATCAAAAAGTCTCAAAACAATAAATGTTGGCGTGGTTGTGGAAAGACAGGAATACTCATACACTGCTGGTGGGACTATGAACTTATACAACCTCTGTGGAAAGCAATATGGAGATACCTCAAAGAGATACAAGTAGAACTACCATTTGATCCAGCAATCCCATTACTGGGCATATACTCCAAATATCAAAAGACATTCTATAAAAAAGACATCTGCATTACAATGTTTATAGCAGCACAATTCACAATTTCAAAGATGTGGAAACAAGCCAAGTGCCCATCAATACATGAGTGGATTAATAAAATGTGGTATGTGTATACCATGGAGTTCTACTCAGTCACCAAAAACAATGGTGATATATCACCTGATGTATTACCCTGGATAGAACTGGAACCCATTCTACTAAGTGAAATATCCCAAAAATGGAAAAACAAGCACCACATGTACTCACCAACAAATTGGTTTTAACTCATCAACACTTAAGGGCACATACAATAATAACATTCATTGGGTGTTGGGCAGATTAGGTGGGAGGAGGGGATGGGTATATACACAATTAACAGGTGCAGTGTGCACCGTCTCGGGGATAGACACACTTGAAGCTCTGATTCAGGTGGGGTCAGGGAAATATATGTAACCTAAACATTTGTAGCCCCATAATATGCTGAAATAAAAAAAGATTTTTATTAAGCCTTTAAAAAATATTTCATCTTGTAATATAGACAGACATACAGGAAGTTGTACAAGGAGGTCCTGTGTGTCCTTCACCCAGTTTCTCCCAATAATATCATCCTGTTGTATAGTTGTATAGTTATACAACTATAATATAATATCAAAACCAGGAAATTGACATTGGGACAATTCACAGCTTATTCAGATTTCCCCAGTTTTACATACAGTCGTGTGTGTGTGTAGTTCTACACAATTTGATTACCTGTGAAGATTTGTGTAACTGCATCCAGTCGGGATACAGACCTGTTCCAACACAAAACTTCTTCATGCTGTCCCTTTAGAGCCACACCCACCCACCCCAATCCCTAATCCTCAGAACCAGTAATCTGTTCTCCATCTCTATGGTTTTGCTGTTTAAAGAAGGTTATATGAATGGAATTGCACAATATCTAACCTTTTGAGATTGACTTTTTTTTTTTCCACTTGGTATAATTGCCTTGAGATCCATCCAAGTTGTTGGTGTATCAGTAGTCCATTCCTTTTTATTGCTGAGTAGCATTCCATGGTATGGATGTGTACCATTTGTTTAACCTTCACTTTGTTGAAGGACACCCTAGTTGTTTCTAGTTTTTGGTTATTATGAATACAATCTTCTCTGAAGAGTTGTGCCCAGGTTTTTGTGAGTATATAAGTTTTCATTTTTCTGAGATGAATATCCAAGAATACTATTGCTGGATTATATGATAAGTTTAGTCTAGTTGTGGGGTTTTTTTTAAAGAAACTGCAAAACTATTTTCTAGAGTGGCTGGACCGATTCTACATCGCCAATGTATAAGTATGAGTAATGTATAAGTAATCCAGTTTCTCCAAATCTTTATCAACATTTGGTGTGGCCATTATTTTTTATATTACTCCTTCTGATAGGGGTGTAGTGCTATCTCACCATGGGTTTGATTTACATTTTCCCAAAGGCTAATGAAGCTGAGCATCTTTTTATGTGCTTATTTGTCATCTGTATATTCTCTTTGTTAAAATATCTGTTTATGTCTTTCACCAATTTCTAATGGATTCATCTGTGAGTGTTTTTTACTATTGATTTTTAGGGTTATTTGCATATTCTAGATGCAAGACCTTTGCGGGATATGTGGTTTGCCTATAGTTTCTCCCAATCTGTAGCTTATCTTTTCATCCTCTTCATAGGGTTTGTCACAGAACAAATGATTTTAATTTGCTTTTTCTCTAAGATCAGTTATGGCAAATATGTTTGCTCTCACCACTCTTATTCAACATGGCACTTGATGTTCTAAGTAGAACAATAATGCCAGAAAAGTAAATAAGAGGTATACAGATTTGAAAGAAAGAGATAAATCTATCTGCACATGGAATGATCATCTATGTAGAAAATCCCAAGGAATCTTAAAAAAAACAAAAAAAAAAAAAACCAGAAACCCACACATAAAGGCTCCTAGAACTAATAGGTGAGTCCAATAAAGTAACAGGATACAAGATCAAAATTCAGAAATCAATTGCGTTTCTACATACTAACAATGAACATGTGGAACCTGAAAATAAAAGCATAATACCATTTACAATTGCTCCCAAGAAAATGAAATAGGATAAATCTCACAAAACATCTACAAGATGTTTGTGTGAAAATGATAAAAGGCTGATTTAAAAAAAATACAAAGAAGACCTAAATAAACAGAGATTCATACCATGATCATGTATTGGAAGATTCAACATAGTAAAGATGTCAGTTCTCCTTAACTAACCTACAGGTCTAAAGCAATTTCTATTAAAATCCTAGCAAGTTTTTTTGTAGACATAGCTAAGCTAATTCAAAAATTTATATGGGAAGGTACAGACCCTAGAAAACCTAAAACAATTTTTAAAAAGAAGAATAAAGTGAGAGGAATCACTCACAGAACCAGATATAGGTCAATACAAATTAAATATTTCCACAGCAATTTTTGAGAAAGGTATAATACAACAGGAATTCAATGGAGGAAGAATAGCCTTTTCAACAAATGGGGCTGGAACAACTGGGTATCCACAGCCCTCCCCCCCAATTGACTCTTGACCTAAACCTCACAACTTACACAACAATTAACTTAACATGGACTTAAATGTGAAATATACAACTGTAAGATTTTTAGAAAGTAACAGGAAAAATTCTTTAGTATTCAGGTTAAGTGACAAGTTCCTGGACTTGACATCAAAAGTATGACCATAAAAAGAAAAATTGATAAAATGAAAACTTCATCAAAATTAAAAACTGTTACTTATTTGAAAGCTATTTAAAAAATTTATAATTTAATATTAGGTGAGTTATGGAAATAAATTTGTATTATTAAATTTTAATCTTAATTTGCTGACCACAAAACAAGCTTCACTAGACTATTTTGTCAAAAAAAGACACAAATTTCTAAATGTAGCTGTATTGATTAAGCAAATGATGATGATGGAAGTGACTATAAATAAATGAAGACCAAAAGAGTTTATACCAATTTTACCTGGAATAATGATTCTTTGTGTATTGAGTTTTATAGTCATTAATGATTATGAAGCTATAAAACCACACTTGTGTTATTTGCAAAGATGTACTAGCTAACAAAGCAAAGTGACCATTAAGTATTACTTGCCATTTACATAAAAAAATAATAAATTCAAAGACACCCCACAGAAAATAAAAAACAGTTCATTCAGTGGAGTGTTGAAGTCCCCTGCTACTATGGCAGTATTTTTTAACATGCTATTTAGATCATACAAGGTCTGCTTTATGTAATTGGGTGCTCCTGCATTGGGTGCATAAATATAAAGAATTGTTAAATCTTCTTGTTGGATCTTCCCTTTCACCATTATAAATTGGTCGTCTTTATCCTTTTTTACTTTTGCTATTTTAAAGCTTATGTTATCTGCAAATAGTATAGCTATCCTTGCTTTCTTTTGACTTCTGTTTGCCTGGATGATAGTTTTCCATCCCTTGACCTTCAACTGGAAGGCATCTTTGTGCATTAGATGTGTTTCCTGTAGACAGCAGATACTAGGCTTGTGGATTTTTATCCACTCTGTAAGTATATGCCTTTTCAGAAGATAGTTTCAACCATTTACATTTATTGAAAGGATTGAAATTGGATGAAGATTTCCATTTATATTATTGAGTGAAGTCCTGTTTCTTTGACTTGCTCCTTGAGCCATCATAAAGTTCAAGTTCTAGCCTTTGATTCTTTGAAGATTTTACTTTGAGGAGTGTCTATTGCCCTGTTCAGTGTGGAAGGCAGATCTGAGAACTTCTTGTAGGGCTGGTCTGGACTTTGCAAATTCCTTCAGTGATTGCTTGTCTGAGAAAGACTTTATTTCTCCCTCATAGATAAAACATAATTTTGCCAGATAAAGAATTCTAGGTTGGGCTTTAATCTGTTTTAGAAGATTAAGGATAGGCACCCAATCCCTCCTGGCTTATAAGGTTTCAGATGAGAAGTCTGCTGTTAGTCTGATAGGCTTTCCTTTATAGGTTATTTGCTGCTTTCATCTTGCTGCACGGAGGATTGTTTCTTTCATGTTTACTTTGGTCAGCCTAATAACCATGTGACTAGGTGATTGCCTTTTCACATTGAATCTCCCAGGAGTTCTGTGTGCTTCTTGTATTTGGATATCAAGATTTCAGGCCAGGCCCGGCATATTTTCCTCCAGTATTCTGTGAAATAAGTTTTCCAGCCCTTGTGAATGTCCCTCTTCCCCTTCTGGAATCCTGATCAATCTGAGATTTGCTTTTTAACATAATCCCACACTTCTGGGAAACTTTGGTCTTTTCTCTTGTTTCTGTGTTCCCTTTCTTATTCTGATTTGTTTAGTGCATAGGCATAATCTTCAAGCTCTGAGATTCTTTCCTCTGCATGGTCCTTCCTCTTCTTGATGCTTTCCACTGTATTATAGAGTTCCTTGATTGTTTCCTTCATTGCCAGAATTTCTGTTTGGTTTTTCTGAATAAATTCAATTTATTTGCAGAATTTTTCATTCATTTCCAGTATTGTTCTTGTGGTTTCTCTATGTTGGGATTCTATTTTCTCTTCAATTTCATTGAGTTTTCTAACAATCCATATTTGGAATTCTTCTTCCGTCAGTTTAATCATATCATGTAAGTTGGTGTCAGTTGATGGAGATCAAGTATTTTCTTTTGGAGGTGACTTTTCTCTCTGCTCCTTCATGTTTTCTGTGATCTTTCACTGGTTGTTTTATTGAGGACTTGAGGTGCAGGGACTGGATTATGAGCTAAATTCTTGGATTCCAGAGGAATGATCATTGGCAGATCTGGGGATATGTGCTCTGGTCCTGTAATGTCTTAGAGGAGTTTGAGCCTGTTGGCTTATCTTTGACCTGCTGTCTTCACCATCTTTTAATAGAGATTATTGAGCTTAGAACCCTTGCTTAGACTCCCAGGAGTTGTATCATCTTGTGTACATGACTCCCTAACAACTACTACTATGAGGTGGGAGGCACTGTGATGAGCTATGAGGTTACTCTCTTTTTTTGTTACTTGTGGTTTGTTGGGGGGGGGTTGGTTATCAAGCTATTCCAATACCTATGTAATGAGCTCTAAACCCCTTAATGTGGTAAACAGTAATCTCAGTCTTTGGGGAGTGTCATGCCACTCCAAGGGGATCCTTGAGCACTGTTACCTATTTATCTGGGGTGAGATAAGCAACAGGAATCGGCAAGCCTAGGAGAGTATACTTCAGGGGTTGCTTGATCTGTGGCTAGGGGGGAGTTGCTAAAAAGTTATTCAGAGATCTTTTGCTACTTATGTGGGGCAGCTCCTGGTGGGAGGTTTTTTTTGGTGCAATTGCTAGGGATTCTGGTTGAGATTTTCCTTCCCAGAACACAAGCCTGTAATTTGGCAAGCCCTTGTATTCTTCTTTTATCAGATGATCCAAACCAACTTGCTGTAGTATGGCATCAACTCTTGTTACTCCACCCCTTCAAGGATAGGGTTTATCTAGTTGGTATGAAGTAAAAGCCTCAGGGCTGTTGAAGAGACCCTGCCCAGGGCCACTGAGGGACACAGAGCAGAGAGCGACCTGCCTGGCTGCTCTGCTCCTGCATAAGAGGGATCAGGCCCTTCCCTATGAAATACCAGTGGTCTGGTCACAGACAAGGATCCTCTGCAATGCAGGCAGGTCTTAGCCCTAAAAGCAATCTCCCTCACCACTCCATGCTTCCAAGACTGGGGGCTGATCCTTTGCCTGGAGGCCCTGTCTACCAAGTTGCATCCAGGAGATGGGCACGGGTCTCAGCTTAGATAGCAATCTAGAGAAACTGTTACTAAACCCTTTCAGGGGAGGGATCTGGCCCTTTGATGAAAAATGGGCCAGCAGTAGATAATGAGCAAGAGGAGGTAGCAGTCCAGCCTCCAGTTCCAGCTTGAAAAATGGCTTTTTTCACAACTCTGCCCAGGGGCGGAGTCTGTAGCTTTGGAGAGAAGCCCTCAGCCCAAAACACAAGAAAGTGTGGGTTGTTCTGTTGTCCCTGGTCACAGTTGGAAAATTGGTGTCCTTCCCAACCCCACCCTGCTAGGGCAGGGTCTGTTCTTTAGGTGCAAAACACAGGCAGCTGGGTGGGATGGGGGACTGCCTGACCTCACCGGTGGGCAATCTCTCTCCCTTGTCAGCCTCCTCACCAGTGGAACTTGAGCCACTGGGGTCCACCAGGAGGCTCCACCGAGGAGCAAGCTCCCTCCCTCTTCTGCCCCCTCACAGGCAGAGCTTGAGCCAACCGAGTCCACCAGGAAGCACCACCAAGGAGCGGCTACTCTCCCTTTTCTACCCCCTCACAGGCGAAGCTTGAGCAGCCCGAGTCCACTGGGAGGCACCGACCAGGAGCTAACGCTCTCCCTTTTCCGCCCCGTCACCATCACTGGTGGAGCTTGAGCCACCAGAGTCCACTGGGAGGCTCCGCCAAAGAGCGAAAACTCTCCCTTTTCCGCCCCATCAGCAGCAGAGCTTGAGCGGCCGGAGTCCACTGAGAGGCTCCACTAAGGAGCGAAAACTCTCCCTTTTCCGCCCCCTCACAGGCGAAGCTTGAGCCACCTGAGTCCACCAGA
This sequence comes from Cheirogaleus medius, assembly GCA_008086735.1. Classification (NCBI taxonomy): domain Eukaryota; kingdom Metazoa; phylum Chordata; class Mammalia; order Primates; family Cheirogaleidae; genus Cheirogaleus; species Cheirogaleus medius. Next base: position 459,269 of record VBSM01003209.1, read on the forward strand.
CAACTCAGCCAAATGAGCGATCTGTCTCAGTTTTTTGCCCCTTCAAATGTGAAGCATAAGCCACTGGTGTGTACAGACCCCCCCAGCCAAGGACCGCACCGTGCACTGGAGAGTTCAAATTGTTTTCCGCTCCTGTCTCCTCTCCAAACCGCCCGACCACCTGTGTTACCTCTTCGCGCTGACTTCAGGTGCTTCGCTGCCTGCATGGATGTGGTGGTTGGTGAAGGAGAAGACGTCCCCTTGTGGGACAGATCACACAGTCCCAGCCGGCCTGTGCTCCAGTCCCTGCTGTACAACTTGGACTCTCAGAACTTTGCAGCAAATCCACTGAGTCACTTTCCTCCTTTTCCCAACACTGCTTGACCCTTGAAGTTTCCCTGCAATTCCTCGAAGCCGATCCTGTGGGAGTACTACCCACTAGAGTGATTTAGACCACTTTCTTCACCTCCCACTCTGAGAGCAGAGAGCCAAGAGGTCATCCCTAATCCGCCATTTTTGAAAATATCCTGAAAGTTACCATTTTCTAATGAGACCACAGCTTGATGAATTTTGAAACTGGCTAATGATAGGGAGTGCTACCAACTTATGGAACAAATAAAGGTAGAAAACTATTAAACACTGCAATTGAATGAATGCATAGATATTGCTAACACAGTGCTTCTTTCCGTATATGGGTGATATGAACACAATGTGATAAGAAGGAAGAAGACTTCCTTATTAGCTTGATTTCTGACAAACACAACTATTTCTAAACTGTAAGAATGCAAAGTATTAATACTACATTGTCAGTGAATGTAATTTAAAGCTTAAATTTTATGTGGAATTATGTTCTTATAGTAAAGCTGACATGGCAACAAACAATCTGAGGTAGTTACACAAATTAAGGAATGTGTGTCAAAAGATAAATCAACACACCACTTCATCAAAAAAATTTGCTGCAGAAAAAAAAACAACCCAGACAGATGAACTAAACAGTATGCTTAGTGACATAGTACACATAATTAATTATAAGTATATAAAGGGTAATACATTGAATTTTGGATTATACTCTTTATGATGTGATAATATGGTTATTGTAAATTAAAAATGGTTACTACATGCTGAAAATGATTAATGAGGGGAAAAGTAATGTTGAGAATGTTTGAACTCTAGAGAAAATGCTTGGTGTTTTCTGTAAGAGAAGAACTAGGTTGCTCCCAACATTTTAAGGATTTTTAAACAGACTTAATTAAAAATTAAAATGAGTATAAAAATAACAATAAAAAGAAATAAATGATTAAAAATTCTCAGACTTTCATATCTTTAGAGTTATAATTGAGAAACTTAAAATGTCACAGGTCATAGCTTGTCTACCTGTACATCACTGGTACTCAGCTTATCCCAAGTAAGAGTCCCCATGTGAGTTCCACAACACACACATTGGTCTTCACCCTGTTAAACAAGATGAACCCCCTGACCATGCTCTTGAATGCCACAGCAACATATCAAGCTGTTTTAAAAGTTTCTAAATGCTTACTCTCAATTTCTATATAGTTATCTTGCTGCAGATAACAAACACACTCTGTAAATAACATTTCTGAAGAGTGGAGAGGGGCATCAGTAAGAACATTTAAGTTGGTTACAGACACTTTAGGGCTCTATGGAAATTTAAGCATCCTTAATTCTAAGATGCAGCATTATTTTATACACCAGTAAGAAAAAAAAACTTTCAAATGGACTGATTATAAGACACATTTTAAGTTTAAAGAAGCTATAATATGGGGGAAAAGTAGTGCTCTTTAGAATGAATGAAATATAACATATAAAGTTTTCACAATTTCTTTAAGGGATATGAGTATGAATATAAAAAATGATTTAAAAATTATGCTGATAATATATAAACTGAAGAAACATTATGCTAGTGCATTTTCTAGTAAAAGGATAAAACCATATTAGTTATAGAAATAAGGTAACATCAGATTCATACTACTTAAATTTTCACCGTTTTTGAGGACATTCATCATTTTTTTGGCCACCCAGTTTATATTCATTCTTTGTACTGATATTCAGTTTTCTTTGTAAAACCATTCCTCTCCTATTTTCAGCCATATGAGCTGTAGTAGTCCTGACTGGCCTAAGGGACCAGCATATCCCACAGTGATTATTTTAGGGAAGGGGCTAAAACTCAATCAGAAAGTGAAATGCTAGGAGATACTGGCTTGAGCTTTTGAAAAAGAGAAAGTTTCTCTGTCCTCTAAGGAGTAACTAGAAGAGACAATTTTTCTACGCTCTACACGATGTAGGGAGTTTGAGGGTGGGAGTGCTAAAATAACAGCAGCCTTTTGCTGCCTCAGGGGAGGGCTGTCACTATTGGGATAAGGCTCTGTAAAGCCAGAGAGGGCAGAGATTTGACACTTGTTCTGATAAGAACATAACTCTGCAGAATATGCCTGCCAGGACATATGTCTTGTAACCTCTGTTTTCTCATGACTGAGTTATGGCTTTTCACATTCCTTGTGGTCACTGTAAGAGCCACTTTTCCCCAGTGTCTTTTTAGTCAACAGATGTCTTCACCTCCTCACTTCTGAAGCACAGAAAAATAATTCAATAAGTAAGCCACTTGGCCACAGATATAGTCATATTCCCTAATCAGTTTAGTCAATAATAAAGGAAATAGCTGCTTAAGTTCACTACTGCCACTGCCTGAACCTGCACATGGCCTCAGGGACCCAAGGACTACCATGCCCAACCTGCTACCACCAACACTACCAATTCCTGAGCATGCCACCTACAGGCCTGAGGACTGGCCCACCTGAAATTCCCCATCCCCTGCAAAGCCTAGCCACAGCCTCCACTAACTGCAGCCTAAACCACTAAGGAACTCAGAGACACTGCACTCACTGATTACAACTGAATAAATCATATGGAGACTCCACCACTGCACCCATCCATAATTAGGGCCAAAGCATTCTACCTAACCAACACTATAGATACATCTACAAAAAGAAGTCTTTTCATACAAAAGCCAATCCATGAACTAAGAATAAGTGACCATTATACATGATGCACAGATATCAATGCAAGGAAACAAAAAACATGAAAAGGCAAGGAAACATTACTTCTCAAAAGAAACACAATAATTCTCCAGTAACAGATACCAAAGGACAGGAAATATATGATATAGCTGAAAAGAAATTCAAAATAATGATCCTAAGGAAACTCAGCAAGATAAAAAATAACACAGACAATACAAAGAAATCATAAAAACAATTAATGATCTGAATGAGAAATTCAGGATAGCTATCATAAAAAAGAACCAAACACAAATCCTGAAAAATTCAATGAATGGAATAAAAAATACAATTAAGATCTTCAACAACAGACTAGATCAAGCAGAAGAAATAGGTTCAGAACTTGAAGACAAGTCTTTTGAAATAACACAGTCAGACACAGAAAAGAAAAAAATAATTAAAAAGAATGAAGAACACTTACATGAAATACGAGACACCATAAAGTGAACAAATATTTGAATTTTGGAAGTTCCAAAAGGAGCAAAGAAGGCAAAAGGCATAGAAAACCTATTTAATGAAATAATAGCTGAAAACTCCCAAGTGTTGCAAGAGACATAGACATCAAGATACAGGAAGCTCAAAAAATCCCAAGTAGATTCAACTCAAACAGGTACTCTCCAAGGCACATTATACACAATCTGTCAAAAGAGAGAATTCTATAAAAAGTAAGAGAAAAAGGTCAACTCATATATAAAGGAATCCCCATCAGACTAATAATAGATTCCTCAGCAGAAACTTTACAGGCCAGGAGAGAATGAGATGATATATTCAAAGTGCTGAAATAAACTAACTGTGAATCAAGAATACTATACTCAGCAAAGCTATCCTTCAGAATGAAAGACAAATAAAGTCTTTCCCAGACAAGTGAAAACTGAGGGAATTCAATCATCACTAGATTGGCTCTACAAGAAGTGCTTAAGGGAGTCCTACATTTGGAAGCAAAAGGATAATATCCGCCATCATGAAAACAAATGAAAGTGTAAAACATAGCAGATACACATGAGAAAAAGAAAGGAATCAAATGCTACCACTATAGAAAACCATCAAATTGTAAAGGGAAATAATAAACGAGGATGAAAGGAACAAAAGATATTCAAAACAATTAACAAAATGACAGGAGTAAATCCTTACCTATCAACAACAATCTTGAAAGTAAACAGTTTAAAAGATATAGACTGGCTGAATGGGTAAAAGAACAAGACCCAGCTGTATGCTGCCTGTAACAAATCTACTTCCCTGTAAAGACACACATAGACTGAAAGTGAAGGGCTAAAATAATGTTCCACATAAATGGAAACCAAAAGCATGCAGGAGTAATAGTAAATTTATCAAACAAAATAGACTTTAAGTATAAAACATAAAAAGAGACAAAGAAGGTTGTTATATGGTTATAAAGGGATTAATTCAGCAAGGGAATATAACAATTGTAAATATATATGCACCCAACATCAGAGCACCCAAACATATAAAGCAAATATTATTAGAGATAAAGAAAGACATAGGGCTCAATATGATAATAGTTGGGAACTTCAACACCTACAAGCAGCATTGGACAGATCATCTGGATGAAAAATCAACAAAGAAATATTGATTTAATCTGTACTATAGACCAAATGGACCTAATCTAACATTACAGAACATTTTATCCAACAGCTGCAGAACACATTCTTCTCATCAGCATGTGGAACATTTTCTAGAATAAACCATAAATTAGTCCACAAAACAAGTCTCAAGAAATTTTAAAATATCAAAATCATAGGAAGTATATTTTCAGACCACAAATAGATATTTCTAGTTTTTTCTTAAAAAACAAACAGAAATCAATAACAAGAGGAACTTTGGAAACTTTACAGATTCATGGAAATTAAATAACATGCCCATGACCAACCACTGAATGAATGAAGAATTAAGGAACAAAATTTAAATATTTCTTGAAACAAATGAGCATGGAAACATATCAAAACCTATGAGATACAGTAAAAACATTACTAAGAGGGAAATTTATAGCAGTAAACATCTACATCAAATAGAAAAACACCAAATAAACAACCAAATGATGCACTTTGAGGAATTAGAAAAGTAAAAATAAACCAAACCCAAAATAAGTAGAAGGAATGAAATAATAAATATCAGAGCAGAACTAAGTGAAAGAGACTTAAAAATAATATAGAGCATCAATGAAAGGAAAATTTTGCTTTTAAAAAAGATAAACAAAACCAATAAACCACTATCTCGACTAACCAAGAAAAAAGAAAAACCAAATAAAATCAGAAATGTAAAAGGACACATTACAAATGATACTACAGAAAAACAAAGGATAGAGACTATTACAAACAACTATAGGCCAACAAATTGGAAAACCTAGAAGAAATGAATAATTTCTTAGATACATACAACCTACCAAGATTGAACCATGAAGAAATAGAAAACTTGGACAGACCTATAATGAGTAACAAGATTGAATTAGTAATAAAAAGTCTCCTAACAAAGAAAAGCCCAGGACCTAATAACTTAACTGCTAAATTCTACCAAAGTTTTAAAGAACTAACATCAATTCTACTCAAATTGCTGTAAAAAACTAAAGAGGAGGGATTTTTTCAAAACCCATTCTATGAGGCTGCCATTACCCTGATACCAAAACCAGACAAAAACAAAACAAATAAAGAAAACTATAGGCCAATATCCCTGATGAACATAGATGCAAAAATGCTCAACAAAATACTAGCAAACCAAATCCAACAGCATATAAAAAACAAAATCCACCATGATCAAGTGGGATTTGTACCAAAAATGGAAGGTTGGTTCAATATACACAAATCAATAAATGTGATACATCACACCAACAGAATGAAGGAAAAAAAAACTACATAATCACCTTAACAGACACAGAAAAAGCATTTGTTAAATTCAACATTCCTTCATGATAAAAAAAACTCTCAATAAATTAGGCATAGAAGGAACATCTCTCAACACAATAAAGACCATATATGACAAACACACAGCTAACAGCATAATAAATGGGCAAAAGCTGAAAGCCTTTCTTATAATAACTGGAACAAGACAAAGATGCCCACTTTCACGGCTTTTATTCAGCATAAGCACTGGAAGTTCTAGCCAGTGTGATTAGTCAAAAGAAGGAAATAAAGGGCATCCAAATTGGAAAAGAGGAAGTTAAATTGTCCCCCTTTGAAGGTGACATAATTTTATATAGAGAAAAACTTAAGGACTCTACCAAAAAACTCTTAGAACTGATAAACAAATTCCATTGCAGGGTTAAAAATCAACAAACAAAAACCAGTGTCTTTTTTATATATCAATAATAAACTAGCTTAAAAAGAAATAAGGCAATTTCATTTACAATAGCTCAAAAAGATACCTAGGAACAAATTTAAACAAAAAGGTGAAAGACCTGTACAATGAAAACTGTAATACACTGATGAAAGAAATTGAAGAGAACGAAGATAAATGAAAGATATCCCATGCTCATGGATTAGAAGAATTGATATTGTTAAAATGCCCATATTACCCAAAGAAATCTACAGATTCAATGCAATCCCTATAAAACACCAATGACATTCTTCAGAGAAACAGAAAAACAATCCTGAAATTCATATGGAAGCATGAAAGACCCCAAACAGCCAAAGCAGAAAGAACAAAGCTGGAGGCATTATAGTACCTGATTTCAAAATATCCTACACAGCTACAGTAAACAAAACAGCATGGTTTGGGTATAAAAATAGACACAGACCATGGAACAGAATAGAGAATCCATATATAAATCTATGCATTTATAGCCAACTGACTTTTGACAAAGGCACAAAGAACATACATTAAAGAAAGAACACCCTCTTCAATAAATGGTACTGGGAAAACTGGATATCCATACAGAATAATGAAACTAGACCCTACCTATCACCATTTACCAAAATCAACTCAAAATCGATTAAAACTTAAACACAAGACCCTAAACTATAAAACTACTAGAAGAAAACGTAGAGGAAATGCTTCAGTACATTGATCTAGGCAATGATTTTATGGTAAAGACTTCAAAAACATAGAAAACAAAAACAATAATAGACAAATGACACCGTATTAAATGGAAGGCTGCTTCTACACAGCAAAGGAAACATGTAATAAATTGAAGAGACAACCCTCATGATGGGAGAAAGTATTTGCAAACATTCTTCCAACAAAAGATTAATATCTAGAATATAAAAGGAACTCACACAACTCAACAGCAACAAATAAACAGCCTGATTAAAAAGTGGCCAAAGGATCTAAACACATATTTCTCGAGATAAGACATACAAATGGTCAAGAAATACATGAAAAAATTTCAACATCATGGCCGGGCGTGGTGGCTCACGCCTGTAATCCCAGCACTCTGGGAGGCCGAGGCGGGTGGATCGCTCGAGGTCAGGAGTTGGAAACCAGCCTGAGCAAGAGTGAGACCCCGTCTCTACTAAAAATAGAAAGAAATTAATTGGCCAACTAAAAATATATAGAAAAAATTAGCCGGGCATGGTGGTGCATGCCTGTAGTCCCAGCTACTCGGGAGGCTGAGGCAGGAGGATCTCCTGAGCCCAGGAGTTTCAGGTTGCTGTGAGCTAGGCTGACACCACAGCACTCTAGCCCAGGCAACAGTGTGAGACTCTGTCTCAAAAAAAAAAAAAAAAAGAATTTGAATCATCAGGGAAATGCAAATCAAAACCACAATGAGATATCATCTCACCCCAGTTTTAATGGCTATTATCAAAAAGACAAAAAATAACAAATGTTCACAAGGATGCAGTGAAAATGGAGCTTAGACACTGCTGGTGAAAATGTAAAGTAGTACGGCCATTATGGAAAACATTCTGGAGATTTCTGTAAAAACTAAAAATAGAATTACTATGTGATGCGCATTGCCACCACTGGGCATTTATAAAAGGCATGGAGAGCAGCGTAGCAAAGGCATACCTGCACCCTCACGTTTATTGCAGTACTATTCACAACAGCTAAGACACAGAATCAACCTAAAAGTCCATCAACAGATGAATGGATAAAGAAAATCTAGTGTATATACACCATGGGATTCTATTCAGCCGTATTGAATAATGATGCACTGTCATTCATAGCGATATGGATGAGCCTGGAGGGCATTATGTTAAAAGAAATAAGTCAGGCACAGAAAGATAAATATCATATGTTCTCATTCATATGTGAGTGCTAGAAAATAATTGAGTTCGTGGAAATAGAGAGCGGAATTGTGGTTATTAGAGGTGGGGAAGTATAGGAGGGAGAGGAAGATGGAGACAGGTTGGTTAACAGACACAAAATGACAGCCAGATAGGAGAAATGACTTCTAGTGTTCTATAGCACTGTAGGATGAATATGGCTAAGTATAATTTATTGTGCATTTTCAAAAAGCTACAAGGAGGACACTGAATGTTCCCAGCACAAAAAATTATAAATGTTAGAGGTGATAGATAAGCTAATTACTCTGATTCTTACACATAATCTATATATATTGAAATATCACTCTGTACCCTGTAAACATGTACAATTCTCACAAGTCGACTAAAAATAAAAGGAAAAAAGAACACAGATGTGATCTATTTTAATAAATAAAATTTGAAAAATAAAAAGATAATAATACAGAAAACAGTCTGATTCCTATCTCTCTCTCTTAGCTGGTTCCAAATTAAGGAGGATAGTAAAGGATTAGTAATGACTGAGTCAAAGCCAACAATATTATTATCCTTATTTTACATGAAAACAGGGAGTTTGAGAGAGGTTGAACAATTTATACAAAGTCACCAAAATCTAAAGCATGTGGCAAACTGGCAGTCAAACCCACAGACCTCTCATTAATTCTGAAGTATACATCTTTTTCTAACACACTCATGTGCATGTTATTTATGTTCATTAAAAACAGGCACACTTCAGCAACATCCTCTAGCAAGTTCTAAAAACCATGTGTGGGGTGGAGGGAAATAAAGGAAAATGCATTCACATTGACTGTGTATCTACCATGTTCTAAGCCATTTATTTACATTAGGTGCTTTAATCCTCACAGCAACCTCAGCCACTTGCAGCGAGCTCAGTGAGAACCAAGTATCCCATGCACATGTGCTTTCAATTTACCAAGTCGCTCTTGAAGGCTGAATATCAGTCTTACAATATCGTCAGGCTGTTAAAAGTAGTGTGTTTGCCAACATCGACTCCCGCACTTACTGAGTAGTTTTTTTCGATGGCACAGAACACGACATCCACACATATGAACACCCCCGTCCGGCCTACGCCAGCACTGCAGTGAACAACCAGGGGTCCTGTAAGGTGGCTCTTCCTCACGTAACGAGCATATTTTATGAAACTATCTGCTGAGGCAGGAGTGCCATGGTCTGGCCACTTGGTGAACTGCAAGTGTTTCACAAAGTGACTGGTTCCTGTCTGTTAGAGAGACAGAGAGAGAGATTTATCAATTTCTTATATTAGAGATCTCCTTACAAATTTTAATATACCAACAACAATAATAATAATGGCTATATGGTACTATATTGGTATTATACAGAGCCTTAAAAGAGTACTCAAACCTCATTTTTTTTTATTTCAGCATATTATGGGGGTAGAAATATTACGGTTACGTATATTGCCCATCCCCCCACCCCCCTCGAGGCAGAGCCTCAAGCATGACCATCCCTCAAACGTTGCACATCTCACTCATTATGTTTGTATATACCCATCCCCTCCTCCCCCCTCCCACTCGCCCGACACCCGACAAATGTTATTCCTATATGTCCACTTAGGTGTTGATCCGTTAATACCAATTTGCTGGTGAGTACATGTGGTGCTTGTTTTTCCATTCTTGAGATACTTCACATAGTAGAATGGATTCCAACTGTATCCAGGAATATACACGAGGTGGTATATCACCATTGTTTCTTAAACTTGAATAGTACTCCATGGTATACATATGCCACATTTTGTTAATCCACTCATGTATTGATGGGCACCTGGGTTGTTTCCACAACTTTGCAATTGTGAACTGTGCTGCTATATAAACATTCGAGTGCAGGTGTCTTTTTCATAGAGTGACTTTTGTTCTTTTGGGTAGATGCCCAGTAATGGGATTGCTTGATCAAATGATAGATCTACGTGTATCGCTTTAAGGTATCTCCATATTGCTTTCCACAGAGGCTGAACTAGTTTGCAGTCCCACCAGCAGTGTAGGAGTGTTCCTATCTCTCCGCATCCACACCAACATTTATCATTTTGGGACTTTTTGATAAAGGGCATTCTTACTGGAGATAAGTGATATCTCACTGCAG